>JACBFG010000011.1:222202-275522 GCA_013435955.1 Diaporthe sp. HANT25 | reverse complement strand
GGGGGGGGGGGGGGGGGGGGGGCCGCGACTGTTGATACTGAATGGGTCGAACCACACCTTGATCAAGAATGTCCCTCAGAGCCTTTCAAATAGACTCGCCCACCTATACTGACCTTGCACCAGAATCATATTCGCAACCGAGAAAGTGATCATCACTTCAGACATTCTTCGTCAAGTGAAAACCTAGGTGATGAAATCCACCCCCTCGGCTAAAATAGAGGACCGGACTCAAGCCTTGGCGCCAGCTTGATAGAAGGCAGTCCCGACGTGTTGCTTATATCCGCGACGATAATGGTGCTTCTATTGTCGGGGGTATATACACCTCCACCGGGTAAAAGAGGAGAAGGATGAATGAAGAGAAAAAAAAATTGAGGAAACTTGAGGTTTCAGCAAAAATTGAATCGGAGTGATGGTGGACACGATGGAAAAATCCGGTTTTGCTCGCAAGCGTCAACTTGACGCATTCAAACGGAAAAACTGACAGATTCGCATGTGGGCGAAACCAGCTCTTATGAAAGGATCACAACAGATCGTCGTCGACATGACCAAGAAAGAAAAGAGAAAGATGGGCGGCCCATTATTTATAGTCTCAGATACAAACCCCGTCATCTGGGAAAGAGTCAGTTCCAATAACCCATCGTCCCCGTCGTGCAGGGAAGCCACTCCGAATGACACAACGCGATCGAGAGTCCGGCCCAAAGCGCACACCGCGGCTCTAGCTTTTTCGCTTGTCTGCCGAAATCTCCAGCAACGACAACAACAGCAACGTGCCTGACTCCAGGCACGTGGGTACAGCCTCAACCTTCTTGCCACGAGGCAAACAAGCAAGTGGCCGGTAGCCTCCAAGCCTCCGAACCCCCCGAGTCAGAGAACAGACAGATCATCATTCCCACGCCGCTTTCCAGCGCCGGGCAGCAGATACCAGCAGCAAACGCCGGCGGCCCATGACATTTGAAACGGGGAGCAACCTCTCTGGCCATCGACGGCGAGTAAACAAACGCTGCTCATCTTCCCCCTTAGGCGCGCCCACGTGCCACGGTCTTGACTCTGCAATCCTTGGCCGCCCATCCTCACCGCATGTAGCCTTTTGGTGGTGCCTGGGGGCTTCCCCACCAGCTGCAGGAGAAAGACGTTTCGAAACGCTGCGAGGTGAATCTTGGCCGGACGAGAATAGCAGCAAGCACAACCGGGGAGGTGTGAGGCTGGAATCGAGTTCCGGGCAGAGAGAGAGAGAGTATCTTCAGTCCCGGATGCCTCAGAGCTTGCAGGGCGGCGCCGGCGCCGCAGAAAGGTGTCCTACCATGTATCCACATCTCTAAGAGAAACACAAACTGGTGGGGCGATGGTGCTATGAGCTCTCTTAGGGTTTTTTCTCTTGCTGGCCCCCACTGCGTGGACCCAGTTTTTAGATAAGGTCCGCCTTGGCGATGCTTGGTTTTCTCTCAAGTGCCGGCCACCTTCCTTCCTTCTTCGTTCGTGCCTAGTCCACCTGCCTGTTTGTCTTCTATTTCTGCCCAGCCCTGTCTTATAGCATGCGGCTGAATATGACAAGGGCCAAGAGACGCAGGGGAGCTTGACATCTGAAAGTGCCGAGCCGTATACTCGTCAATGCTTTAGGCACCTCGTTAGGAAATGACGGAACTTTGCGGCTTATATCCGGAAGGGGAAGCAAGACGTAAAGTTCCACCAGCAGCAGCAGCTTTGAATAGCCTGGCCGGGCCCTTCGTCTTGCTATCAACCCGCTACATGGAAAACCGGAAGCGATTACTCCGACGATCCGACTGAGTCTGTTGAGTGAAGATCCCAGACACACGTGCAGACAGCTGGAGACGTCTCTTCGGTGTGGGTGGACGATCGCTGATATCTAAATGAGGATCTCCCCCTTATCGAAGGGCGTTTTCTTGGTACCACTCGCTTGGCGACCCAACTTGACAGATCCTGAGTCGTTTAGGCAGGACGGACCACCGCTACTTGTGCTCCGCTGTAGTCCCAGCCATCGCGAGGGAAGCCCACAGCGCTGGAGCCGCACGACGACGTGTATAAAATTCCTGTCACCGCTCGCCAACGGTGAACAGTCTTCTTTTTCTCATCCCATTCGTCTTCCACAAGCCTTCAAGGACATCGACACTCTTTTCTGTCGGCCCTCACCGCCGCCCAGAACCACCCATCGTCGTTCACTCCACCAAACAGTCTCTACAAAGTCAAGAGACAGCAAAGATGCTTTTCACACCCATCCTCGCATTGGCCGGCCTTGCCGCCGCCGCCCCCCAGGGCCTCGTCCACAGGCGCAGCACCAATGACACCGTGCCTGCGTACAAAGTCTCTCGCTCGACCCAGATCATCAATGACACCGTGCCTGCGTACAAGGTCTCTCGCTCGACCCAGATCGTCAACGACACCGTGCCTGCGTACAAAGTCTCTCGCTCGGCTCTGAACGGCAACTACACCGCGCCGGCTGGCGTTAAGCTCGTTTCTCGCTCGGCCCACAACTTCAACGGCACCTTCCCTTCGGGCCTCACCGTCACCCCCTCAGCATGAGCGGTGGTAGCCCAAGACTTGTCGAAGGATTTTAGGAACTAGGGACTGCTGTTTTTGGACCGGCGTTTCAAGGATTCAACAATGTATATACCACGAGATTCAGACTTGTAAATATCGAGATGACGAATTTGATTAATGCACATTATGAGATTGGGACTCAACTTGTGAATTGCTCATCGAAGCTTGTCGACAATGCTTCGAAACATCAGCTCTGGTCACTCTGAAGACCCAACCAGGCGTCAGACGGTATAAAAAGTGGTGTGCTCGGGGGTTTGGGCGAGCGAAACGTGTCAAAATATAGGTCGACCTAGAGTGAGCCACGCTGCTGTCGCCATTATGCGAATGACCAGTGAGGGTATGGCCAGATTCCATCGTGCACCTAGACACCACCGCTGGCCAGATAGAATTTTGAACCTCGCCTCCGTACTGTCGTGGGATCTGTCACCAACTTGGGACGAGACAGAATCCAGTCCTGGGGGGAGGGAGGGGCAGCCAAATCCCTCCGAGACTAGACGGAGCCATTATGGTTGTAATGACGCGACGAGAACGCCATATGTACCCGCTTGGTCGAGGCGGCCCTCTTTATTTCCGAGCGGTTGACTGCAGCAACTCAAGAACATATGCATCACATAGTCTTTGAGCCCGACAAGACTCCACATGCCGTGTCCATCATTTGTACTGCCGAGGATGAAGGCCCATCGGGCTTACTGTCGACAACAGACTTTTGACGAGGTCAAGCCAAAACCGTTGGTAACCTTCAGACGGCTTTTGTGTTCCGCACTTGCAAGTCCACATTCTCCCCTAGGTTGGTAAAACGGCGCCGTGTCAGCCTCACTGAGAATGACAACTTCAGAAAGACGACTGTGATCATCAGGCAATAAGGAGCAATGGGGCAGTTTGTTTGTGAAAATTGGGTTGGTTGGATGGACGAAAGTATGGGTAGTGTGGTGAAGATCGCGGTCTTTCAAAAGGCGACATTCTCCACAGTGCGCTGAACCGGTAGCCGTTTACACGATAAAATCGCTGTGGGCGAGGTCGGCATCCTCGGGACATGTGAATGATGGACGTGGGAGCATCCAATCGGCGAGGCTAGCCCAGGAGATCCGCGTCGTCGGGTGGATGGGAATGGGCCAGCGGTACCGGAGCCTTGTGATCTGCCGTCCCGCACCCTGGAAGGACGACGTCGGCCGAATGAGTTCAAGAAGGAGCCAAACTTTCGGGCGGGGATGTTTCGGCTGTCAGATTAAATAAGCATCCATCACCAACGTAGGAACACGGAGACTAGAAAAAGGGGAGCTGATATCGCGCCTGAAAGTTGACTGATGGCCGGTGGGATGTGAGAGGCTGATCTGGCGGCCGACGGTTGGCAGCACCTTTGGACGAGACAAAGTGTACCTGGGTAAGCGCATGAAATCCTCACGGGCACCGCGTTGGCGGGACGAAGCAAGCAGGGACGCTGCCGGCAGATGGGATGCACCGCCTGCCGTCATGCTCAATGCTCATGCTCCTGCTTGTGCCTGAATGCGCAAGCTCACCGGTGGTTGGTGCGGGAAAGGAGAACAGGTGTCGGGGCGGCGGGAAATCTGCATAGCAACGCTGGTGAGATGGCAATGCGTTGAAGTGCGTTGATGTTGTGCAATGAGCCCTCCAGTATGGGCGAGTGTGTGGCAGCTTGGACTACTTCGCACGTAGTGTATACACAGTGACCATCGGGGTTGTGGTTTGTGGTTTGTGGTAGTAGTCGTGGATAAGCGTAGCCTGAAGGATGATGGGGCAATGCAAGATGAGATTGATGTGACTCCCAGCGTCGTCCTGTCACTGCCGGATGCTGCCCACCATCTTCCAGTTTGATAGCAAGTGACATGACAGGCAAATGTGACGGGTTACTGGCGGTGAGTGCGGGAGCTTTTGAAGAAGCAATTCCACCACGCCACCGAGAACTGGAGAATCCATGCTGTGTAAGAGAATGAAAAGTATGGAGAATGTGTAAACGAAACTCGTGTCTCTGATCTTTTCCTTTGGCGCATTGACGCGGTGAGACTGAACTGTTCATCAGCGAATGCTCTGCAGCTGGATGTTGTACCATAAAGGCCATCGTCGGGTCGAGTTGTCTGGAATGGGTTGAGTGTGGGGGAGATTTGACTGCGCTAGGATGTGCCCAGGCGTGAAGTTAAACGGGAATAAGCATCACTGCATCGGTTCTTGCACTGTGCTGTGCTGTGCCCCTTGCCTTCCGCTTAGAGCGCCTGTACCGTTTTTAGCAGCAGCAAGCATCAGCAGCAAGAGCGGCAGCAGGAGCAGGAGCAGGAAGGAGCAAGCGCCTGATTGCTGGAAGGCGCGGTCAGCCGGCCCAGCAGCATGCCTACCTAGGTACCTGGACCTGGCACCCCTGGCAGGCTGTCCCCAAGTGCCGAGTGGGAAAGATCGACCCTGCAGTCCCGCCCAAGGTGGCCGCTTTGTGGCTTTTGATTTGCTGCATGGCCGTGGCCTGGGTGGGCCTGCGGCTTAGTGGGCCGATGGCTGCAGAAATTGAAATGCGAGTCGGAATTGCTCCTGTTTCTTTGGGAAGTGGAAATGCTGGCCGTCGTTTCTGACCACGGCCTCCAGATGGCTAAAGGGTATTCCAAAGAGCCTGCCCTGCTGGTCGCCTGTTGGTATGTGTCACGGCGTGCATGCAGCCCAGTACTTACAAGCACTGTTTTCTCTGCCCTGCATGTCTTGGCGACGTTTGGCATGGGTGAGGAGACCATGGGTCGTGGCTGTCTGGCCTGATATCAATGTATATGTTTTGTAAAGCACGTGCTGTGCATCACTGCAGGGCAGAGGACTGCAAATCGTGTCATAAGATTCAAAGCTGAGTAGGGAATTGAAGAGGACCACATATTCTGGGCTGGATTACACTGTATCCGTACTGCAGGAAGGTTTGTCTCCCAAGGGTCAGGATCCGGAGAAAAAGATGTCGTCGGGAGGAGACCCGATGACTGAGCGGTCAACGGGGCTCGCTCGGGGCCGCAACCATGTCTGCCATGCCGCATGCTGCAGCCATGCAGGCATGCCTGTCTTGTCTCGTCCTGCTACCATGGTTGGACCTTACAGGTGGCGGGCCACGGGACCAGAAAAAAGTCGACTCTCTCAGTCTCTCTCTGGTGGACGTGGTAGCCACGGTGCTACCGTTACTTCAATCGCCCTGCTCAAGCGCAGATACAGTAGTAGATCAGCGATAAGGTCATGTCACCGTCGCCCCCAACAGGGCAGCGGGGTTGGTCGATTTGTCTACGATTGATCCTTGCAGGTTTGGGGGGCTGGGGAGCGCAAGCATCGACATTATCGGGACTGTCGGGTCGTATCATGCGATGTGCTATGCTGCGAAGCGTTGCGTTGCCTCGGCGTCTCGTTGTGTTGCAGACAAGGTAAGGTGTCGAGCTAACCTTCACAGATATTATTCCCTCCCGCGACTGGCCACACAAATCTTTCATGGCGTTTGCAACCCCCCTTGATTCCACACTAGCGGCGGACAGTGCATCGGATTGTATGGTTATGTGTGGGTGTGGGTGTTTTGAGGGTGTGTGCTGACTGTCAACCTAGGTGGATAGGTATCATATCCTGTTGTGCTACATTATCGTCGCATCTCTCAAGTGTCCCTGCCTGGCCGGCTGCGTGTGCGCATGAGTCTTGACAGCAGGACTTGACTTGGCGATGCAGGCAGTAGTCTGCCCTAGGTATGCAGGCCTGCGGGGGCCCTTTGAATCTGGAGAAGTGGACGACAGATCGCGATCCTACCTTTTCGCACTCATGCCACTTACCGCCTCCCAACCCTGATGTCGCCGGGAAAACAACTGGCAGAATGAGGACCGAGGAATGAAGCCTCGGCGGGAAACGAAACATGCTGAGCCTCCTTGTGCCCACGAATCGCTGTAGCCCCAGGTTGTTGACCCTGCTGGCTTGGCCTCATTAGCCGGCATTTATGCTTTTTGCTTGTTCCCCGAGACTAGCGGCACTAGCTGAGCCCTACGCAGGACCGTAAACACCAGTGTTCCTGGGCCAGCACCGCAGATTGCAAAATGCTAGCGAGTGTGATGATGGGCGTGAACAGCGAGGGCGTGGGAGGGGTTGATGAACCCCCTCCAAGGATGGACCTTTCTGTCTGTCGAGCACCTCGTCCTCGACGCCGATGACATGACACCCTCTCGTACCGGGCCAGCCACTCGACAAACCACAAACCGTTGCCTTCTTCTAGCTCGTGCCCTTGGGGGTTAGGCTCCACGCCGTCTACCGGCGAGAATGCCCCAGATCAAGCAGTTGCAGGGACCTGGGCCGGCTGTTCCAGTTCCAAGGCTTCTGGTGCATAGACTTCGTCATGCCTGATGTCAGTCCTAGGCAACGTTGGCAGATAGGTCATGGTGAAGGGCTAGAAAAAAAAAAGCTTTTTTTTTTTGCAGCCCCAAGAACCCTTGCCGTCGAAACGGTGCTATTAAGCGAGGCGCTATAGGCTCTTTATGAATCTGCAGCAAATGAAAAATAGACATAGTACCGCTCGGAAAAGCTCTCTGCACGGGCGACCAAGCAACAGTTGCAGGCTTGCAGCATGGCGATTCGAGTCATGGGCCCATGGGCCGTTCAAAGCAACGGTATTGTTCGTGCAGAAGGGACCTGGCCTCAGCTATGACCGCCTCGTGCTGACTGCATGCGGCAGGAGGTCGCGAGCGCTTGTTAGCCGTCTACCTGTGCGCTCACAGTGTCGGATTCGGCCGAGGGGGAAGAGAAGCACCGTCCTGGTTGCCCACATGTTGCCAGTCAGCATGCACCACATGGCGGGCATAATCACCGTACTTGATCAGCTAGTCATCCTCAGCACCAGATACAATGCAAAAGCAACTGAGCCCGCCCACAAACAAAGAACACCCACCTCGGTGAAGTGCCACTCTCTGCATGGTGCATGCAAGCAACAGTAGCCTGCCTGTCTACAACATAATAAACGCTGTGGAAAGCCCCGAGATGCGGAGAGGAATGGTCCAAGATGGGGAGGGCGATCGGCAATAGGACAGACGTGACCCCCAAATCCTGGAATCCATGGCCATTATCTGAATGGACGATGGCCGACCAGGCGGAAATTAATGGGGCTTGCTTGTTGCTGTTGGCCCCCGCTCTTTGGGGGCCCGTCCCCAATGGCATTGCACACACACACACTCACACTTGTTGCCGTGCACACTGCGTCTGCTGCGTTGTGCCTTGCTCGAGCCTTCCCGCCCGCACTGTATGGGCCCCTTGTACCCGTGTATCCCCCTGGCCCCCCTCACCCCCGTTCTGGTCTGTCACAGGCGACAACTTCGCCCTCTTGGTTTTTCTGCACTGCACGCACCGAGCCTGTGGTTCCTCTCCTATCCCAAACCCAGCTGCACTGCACCTGAGAGGCACCCAATCCTCCAAAATCTCAGCCGCCGCGAGAGAGGAGGAAGCAAGCCTGCGCAGCTGCATCTGCATCGTCGCTTTCCACCAAACAACATACGGACCTCCCCATTTATTACCAACCCACCCTTGCTTACCACCATTCGACACTGTCGCTTGTCGCTCTTTGGCCTTGTTCCCTCCTTTCTGCCTCCTCTTTTTCTTCTTCCAACCCCCGATCACCAAACTGTGGACCGGCTGGCGACGGGACCGACCTCACAGCCCAAACACCGCATGTCTGGCTCGCACAAAGCCCACGACCACCACCACCACCCTCCTTTATGCTAGTCCGGGCCTTCCTGCCGAGGTCTACCGCCCAATAACGACCGTCAATCCCCCATAACCGACGCTGCTGGGCACTGGGCAGGCGCGGCGACAAGGAACGCTGGAAGGGAATAACAGAGGCACGAGCGGCGGAGGCCTGGTGTCGAGCCTCTTGTTGCTGGTGAACCTCTGCTGTTGTTGGTTGGGTTACTGCATTGCCTTTTGCTGGCCTCGGAACTTGTTCTGGGTCCAGTGGAAGAGCGGGAAACATCGTATGCCTCGCGCCTCCTCGGCTAAGCGACAGCAGGGAGCGGCGAACAATCGCGACACTCGACACGAGAACGGGCTTGTAGGTCCAGGAAAGCGCATCGTCAAGCAGAAGAGCAGGAATGAGATCAGATCCGATGGCAGCCCCCGGCCTCACCCCCAGTCCTCGTCCTCCGAACACGCCGCTCCCCTGCCGCTCCCCTCGCCTCTTCCTACGACCTCGTCCCCTTGTGCAAACGGGAACGGAAATGGGAACGGCTACCTCCACGGCACCGACGACATGTCCCTCGACACTGCCCGCCGGCCGTCGGTAGCCGCCTACTCCGAGACCTCCTCTTCCGAGTCGGTGTCCCTCTCGACCTCCCAGGCTGCCGCTGAGGACGCCCACCGCCGTATCGACGTCAACGCTGCCAAGAACACCAACGTCCACCGCGACACCGGCTTCGTCGATCTCGCCTTCACCGTCCTCCGATCGTGCCCCCTGCATGACACCATCGCCATCCTCATCATTCTCATGCAGCTGTCCCCCGTCGCCTTGTCGAGCATCTACATGCTCTTCACCCTCCTGACATTCGTCCCGCCCGTCACCACCAGCTCCGGTCTCAGCCTCACCGAGATATTCGATGGGCCCGGCGCCCCCAATTTGTGGACCCTCGTTGGGTTGGACCTGTTCTTCCTCATAGTCTTTGCCTTCATGCCCTTGCAGGATCTGATTCTGGATTTTGCACAGGTGGTGATCGCCATGACTTTGGGCGGTGGCGCGAGCTCAAGAGCGGGCACCACGCACAATATCTTCCTTTGTGCGGGGATTGTTCTGTTCAACCATTTCGGGCACCACCAAGCAATCAACAGATACTCCAATTTCAAAACCTTTTTCGGAGGCCACTGGGGCACCTCAGACGCCGACGACCCCCTCAAGCCCGCTTCGATCAGCTATGAGAGGAAAGGGCCAAAGGGACTTTTTCGGAGCACGCTGGCAATACATATTCTTGTACAAGGGCTTGTTCGATATGTCAGGGAATGGTATCTGCGGCGCGAGAAACGCGATTTGCTATCCCAGTCTCAGCCTGATCCAGAAGCTGGGAAGACGCCCACTTTTGCGGGGGACACAGCCACAGACGGAGGAGGATTACCCCCTCCGGATGTGTCTGAGGCGAACAGACAATTGACAAGTACGACTATTTCGAATAAAAAACGAAGGAAACAGAGCCATCAAGTGCGCATTCGACAGCCGCTTTGGGCAGCATTGGCTAGCACAAAGATTGTTATGGTGAAGGAGTATGAGCTCTCACATGCAGCAACGGAGTCTGCAGGCTCCAATGCGACGGACATTCACAACCTAGGGAACGCACCTTTTAATACGCAGCCGGAACAGGTTTGGATTTGCTATGTTGGTTGCGACACTGTCTGCTTCAACACAAGTCCTTTCCCGGACCAACCTCCAACCGAGAGCACTGACCAGGACAGCGATGGGAAGGGGCCTTCATATGTCGACACCTCCAAGCCTTTCTACGTCAAGGTGAACAATGCTATCTGGCAGCCGACGCGCATCATGCCGATAGACGACGGGGAGGAGGAAGGAGTCCAGGGAACGAGATGGACAGGCGACATTTTCGGGCTGACACCCATGTCTAATTATGAGTGCGAATTCGTGAGCACCCGTACCGGCAAGGCCATCTTCTCGACCAGCCTCAGGACGATCCCGGCCAAGATCAAGGACAATGACGCATTGAAGGCCCCGGCCCCTCGCTCTCAGTATCGGCACCAGTCTCCTGCGACAACCCTGAGGACTTCAATCGCCGGCCTGGAACAGAAGTTGAACGACGAAAAGGCCAGGCTCAAGTCTCTCAGGAGGGACAACAACCGGAAGACGAACGCGCTCAAGAAGGACATTGACAGGCTGACTTCAGCAGTGCAATCGGCTGGTGGCAATGACGAGAAATTGAGGCAGAAGATCGCGCAGAACATGACACAGCAGAAGCAGGCAGAACAGGCCATCGCGGAACTTCAGGAGCAAGTCAAGGAATTGCAGTCTATCCCGGAAGAGGTTCTGGCAGACTATCGGAAGAAGCAGGGCCAGTACAACTCGGAGAAGGGGCAGTTCGACCAGGCCAAGGGCGCGTTCAAGACCTTCAAAAACTCCGTCGACCAGGACGCCAAGGCTCTTGACGACGAGCAGACGAGCCTCCAGGCTAAGCGTACCAAGATCGCCGCTCGGCTCAACAAGGTGGACGGTGAGCACGCGCGCATTACGGATGCTAATGCCCGTGGCCTTGACGAAGCCGACCGCCGCCGACAAGAGAGTGCCGCTTTTGAGGGCGAAGCTGCCCGCAGGGAGAAGGAATACGCCGACCGCCTGGCCATCGCGCGCGCGCACAACGAGGACAAGACGCAAAACGCAGCCAACATGGCCACGATGCTGGAGGGCATTCTCAACAGCTTCAACCAGGCCGAGTATGCTGCATTCTACGAGCGCCAGGAGGCCGCCGCGTATCACAACGCAGCGTCCCAGTGGCCGCAGTACGCGCAAAACCACACGTGGTCCCCGGCAACGTCTGCAGCACTTCCCAACTCCACGCTCGCTTCGGCCCCGGCCCCGAATCAGCTGTTCTCCCACGGCACTTTCCCGCAGTACCAGCACCCGGCGCATGTTCCACTGCCTCGCAAGTCTAGGGGCCGCTCTTCCTCCATGTTGAGCGACGTTTCTGGCTTCACGCAGTCCACCGACGATGAGAACGACGGCAGCAACGGCTCGAATAACAACAGCAGCGCTTACATCAATGCGACCACGATGACGAGGGGCAGCAGCACCATCAACGCCACCGCCGCGCCCTTCCTCCCGCCCGCTCACAGCCACTCTGCGAGCCAGAGCCCCTTCGGCCAGTACGCGTACCCGGCTGGTGACATGCGGAGCCCGCCTGGGTTCCCGCCGGTCCTGCCGGGCGATGCTGCCCGCAAGGTGTCTGGTCCCGGCTCCGGCTCCGGATCTGGGTCCGTGCGGAGTGGTGTTGCGAGCAGCGAGGGAAGCAACAAGGACCCGACGAGCCCCTATCCGAAAAAGGGGCTTCCGTTGAGTGTCTAGTCTGCTGTCTTCGTTTGTTCATTGCTGTGTTTTCTCGTTGGGTCTTGCGTTCGGCTGCAACTGTCTTGCACGGTACTCGATCTGCCAAAAGCCACTGCCTCTCCATTCACGTTGGTCTGGTCGATCTGTTCAGGCATGAACAGACCATCCTCGCCAGCAACGAGTACTGGGGGTCGTGGAATGAAGTGGATTGGGCTGGCGTCAAGCCTTTCTTCCTGCCGGTTACTGCTGCTGCTGCTGCTACACTGTGTCTGCTGCGTCTTGGGCCTATCTGTGTCGTCCGAAGGGCTACTGCCGGATTTCTGTCTGCTGCTTGGATCTTTGAGGGCCTCGCTTGGCGGGAATGTATCTGTTCCTAGGTAGTTTTCTGGATCGTCAGATTAGCATGTGGATGTGGTTGTGGCTGTGCAAAGTAGATTATGTCGAATGCAATCGGAAAAGTTTTCTTGTTCTCCTTATTAACATTGAGCTGTCCCTGCCCTTCTTGTGTGTCTGTGATGTGCAGAGTGCCATGCCCGTAAGAAACCTATGAGATAAATTAGGGCACATCTCTTGCGTCGACCTGCTCAGACTGGGAAAGTAATTCTTGGTCTCCACGCCACGCAGCCCCTGCCGGCTTGGCGGTGCTGTGTAGTACGGAGGCGGCGTTCTGGTGTGCATGGCTGTGAGATGTCTCGGCTGGAATGTTGGGTACCTCTCGTGGAATCTTCTTTCTCTCTCGCGTCTGCGTGCCTCTACAAAGTGTGTTATGTAATCCAACATCGATGCGTCTCTAATGGCAGCTTTGTCAGAAGAGGCTGCCCTGATCAATTGGAATGCAATTTGGGAAATTGACAATTTGAATGAAATTGTCAAAAGTCTACATCCCTTGTACAAATACTTCTCGGCTAAGTAGCCATCCTTCTCTTATTTTAATGCTTCCTTGCTTGTATGTAGAGTGAATCTCTAGCTATCAAGTTGAGATACTGAATTGGCCGGGACAGGTTTGAGCGGGAGAAACCCACACTGCCTTTGGTCAATTCAATTTCTAGCTTAGCAGCGAATATACTCCCCCAATTCTGATTGCTTCTACTGGATTCCTAAACGGGTTTCGCTATAGAATATTCGGATGTATGTGTTTGAAGCAAGTGTGGTGAGTTTGAGACATGAGACAAAAGGAGGCAGACTCTTCCAATGCGGATGCGGCTTGGCCGTTTTCAATTCTCAGAACTCACGAGGCTTTGTTGTAGAATATGATTGCATTGTGGCCGCTTCGATTACTGCCAGCTGCCACAAGCTAGACAAAGCATGGCCTCCACTTGCGGTCAGTCTCCTCACTTGCAGCTAGAACCTGTCGTTTTCTTCTAGCTGGTTGTATTCTTTCGGCGAGCTCTTTAAAGTATGTAACAATACAGTAGCACATTTGGAGGGTCCCTGACTTGCTTTGATGCTAGTGACTATTTTCTTTCCTCATTTTTCAAAACTAAAGTGGTCTTCCTAATTTCGTCTTTTCAATTGAGGCAACTCTCCCTGCCTGGGTGTCATACAAGTCGCGAGCCACACACTCGAAGGAAAAGCCCCGAGAAGCATTGAAGTGGGAGGAAGAGAAATGGCGCCCCAAACTAACCCCCGGGCCCAGCGGCGGAGGAGGAGCTCGTGCCCGTCTTTTCTGTGCATCCTGGTCCTCGCCTGGGCGGTGCTCATGGTCAGCTCCAACATTGCCCGGGTGCTCATGCTTCCGGAATTCTTCTTGCGGGCACCGCCGAGGGACGGGGCTGTGCAGCCTCCGAATTTCTATCAGGTGCTGGGCGTCACTCCTAGGGTAGACAGCTCGACCCTGAGGAAACTGCGGACAAAGTATACTAGGGAGTTGCATCCGGTGAGCAGACTGTTGTTCTTGTTACATCCGCTGGTGCTTCCCTTCGTGGTGAAAACCACATCTCGCCAACGATCCTTTCGCTTCTTTGACGCATTGCTGACTCCTCTCGTTCGACCGCAGGACAAAGTAGGCGACGACCTAGAGGCCATCAACACATTCCTCGTGGCGCAGGAGGCCTTCGAGACGCTCCAGGACCCAAGGCGACGCTGCGAGTACGACAAGGCGCACCGCATCACGGGGGGCATGTGGCCCGTCCAGACGTGCCGCGACGCGTTCCGCGACGAGTACAGGCACATCGAGCGGGAGATGTACGACAAGTACCTGGAGGTCCTGGAGGAGAGGAGGGCGCGCCGGACCACGGGAGGAAGCAGCAGCAGCAGCAAGGTCGACGAAACGAAGTCGTCCTGGTGGACGACGAGCGAGGGCAGGCAGCCGAAGCCCGGGAAGGTGTCGTCGGTGCCGCCGGCCACGGTGAAGGTCGAGGACGATCGACGTGATGCTGTCGATGTCGCTGCGGCGGGAGTGGCCTACGTGGCGGAGCCAGCTGTGGCAGTCTTGGCCAAGATCGCTGCTTTAATTGTCCATTGTGCTGGGGTTATTAACTCGTTTTTGGGTTTGGGAAGTTCTTTCCGTGCCGCGAATGCAACAACTATCATAGGATAGGAGCTGCATGAACCTCTTTCATTTGTCACCTTCGAGTTTGGATTGCTAGGCAATGCCGCTGGACAGTTTGGCCAGAGCACGGATATCGCGAAAAGTTAGGGGGCTTAGATTTATCCCGAAAATCCCGTATTGTTGACACACTTACAGCTGGTCGGCCCTCTATCTCTTTTCTTGCGTCTCATGTGATGAACTCCTTGCGCAGCTGGCCAGCTATCCCTCCCTTCGCTGGTGTAGATCAGGGACACATGCTCACCTGCTAAGGTTCCAACCTCATAGATTGGGCCTCTGATGCATTTGGTGTTGTGATTCTAGGCCAGGAAGACCATTGCGATCGTTTGATGAGGGACATTGAATTGTATCATTGTTGATCTTGTGGCAGTGCACAAATACATATGGCGCCTCCAGGGAAGGAAGCGATGTCTACCTCATTAAACATATGCCATTGCAACATTGCGAAGCCATGAGGAATTTGATGCATTGATCAAAGATTTTCAGATATAGCAATAGGAAGAGATATGCCTATATTCCAAGACGGAGTACCTGCCCGCCCTAGCAAAGAGGACGCCTCCCAGTGCACAGATCTTGCAGCTCTTCTGCGCTCCACGACTCCGTAAAATGATATGATGAATGATCGTGAAACCGACACCCAAACACCGTGGCTGGTAGGTATCATAAAATAAATGAGTGGTCATGACTTCGTAAGCATCATCCCGTCGTGAACACCTCCCACCGTCGCCCGGTGTTTCAACTCAGACCGTGCTGTGGTACCCAGTCTACTACTCCTCTCAGTACCCCTTCGCCGTGACGGCTCCGACCGCCAATATCTCCAACCGCCCGGCATACAGCTTCATCATGTGGCACACGGGGTCGCCCCAGATCACACCACGGAGCTGCTCGTCCGTCGCCATCTGCGCGACGACGCCCTCGTTCAGCCGCTCCTCCACCGTCTTCTTCCCCTTGAGCCGCGCTTTCTGGTCTCCGCACCGCAGCACCACGATCCTCCCCGCGTTGCTGAGCGGGCTCGGCGGGACCTTCCAGACCGGTCTGTTGCTGGCCGGGGCCGCCGACGCGCCGGCCCCCCTGGACCTCGATGACTTGGACGACTTGCCAGACTTGGCCGACACCAGCGAGCTCTTCGAGGCCTTCTGCTTCGGGCACTCCAGCAGGGCCATCTTAGACGCGGGCTTGGCGAGCATCGCCGCGGCCGACGCGGGCGCGGGCGTCGCGAACAGCTCCAGCAGGCTCCGCACGTAGGCCTTGTCGGCCCTCGCGACCGGGTCGCCCTCGTTGACGAAGCTGAGGAAGATGCTCTTGCGCAGGTCTGACCGGCCCTCCGGCTTCTGCAGCGGCAGGAGCGAGACGGGTGGGGCGCCAAAGGTCACACAGTGCACGCGCCTGAAGCAGCCCGTCAGCGAGCTCAGCTCGGACTGCGTCGCCGGGGACGACGACAGCATGTGCGCGTAGAGGAGGGCCGCGACGGCCCCGCCGGCTGAGTGGCCGGTGATGAGGAGGCTGTATGCCGCGCGCCTGGGGTCTTCCTGGAGGAGCTGCCGCAGGCGCGCGGCGACGGGCTTGATCATCTTCCGCGCGGCTGTCAGGAAACCTGTGTGGCAGTAGTTGCCGGCGTCATCCTTTTGAGATGTGTGTTAGTGTTGCATGTCCTGCGTTTCACGACTAAGATTAGTGGAGTGCTCACCAAGAATCCGGATGGTGCAGACGGCGCTGTGTTTAAGTTCACAGCCCAGTCCATAAAAGTCGCCGTTCCTCTGATGGCGAAGACGATGGTGTTCATATGGTCCATAGGAACTGATTTGATCACCATGGCCCGGGTGCCACTGTGGTAATTCGCGCCGACCTGGACATCCTTCTCCGCTCCTCGAGCCTTCTCGTAGACTCGGTCTGAGTACTGCGCTGCCAGGCATAACAGAGGCCACGTGGGGATGTACAACTTGAGCGGTGGCAGATCCATGGGCAACCGTGAGTTGGCGTAGAGTTCCACCTTGGCAAAGTAGTTCCCGGACAGCACACTCGCAGCCACGGCTGTGGTCTGGCCTTTGGAGGCTTCGTGCCCTTTGTGAGGGGCGTGGTTTTTCCTTGCTTTGGCCAGCTGGCCTCTTGTGGTGACATCTGTCGACGACGAGTCTGAGGCTGAGTCCGGGTGACAGGTGAACAGGTCTCTTTCATTTCCGACACATCGGTCCCGATCGATCCGGGTCATTACATCGTTGAATCGATCGCCGAGCTGGTTCATGGCTGCTGCTCCCGGCCCAGAAAACTGATTGCATTCTCCTCCACGACAATTCAGGTTGTCGTTGAGCAAGGCGGGAACGACCCCTGGCATGAGCTGGTCAGCGAGGTTGACCGCGGATCCAATGATCAACTTTGACAGAGGCACAGTATTTCCTTGATGTGCCTGGAAGTCTCCGTTTGATGTCGGTGGTGCCAGCATATAATAGTGCTGGTTTACAACCACTGGTGCTTGCTGCGATTGCTGTTGCGGATATGGGTACGGTGGAGGTGGCGAGGACGCCGCATTCCACCCAGGAGGAGGCGGCAGGTAGCCCGCAGGCTGGAATCCGGGATATGGTGAGTCTGAGTCCGTGATGCCCGATGTCTGCGGGGCATGATGCTGTGCCGGAGGTGGAGGAGGGCCTTGGCTCGGCCGCTCATCGACCGGCACAGGGAACGGTCCTCCAGGCCGCGGCGGTAACTTCTTGGTCTTGCGAGAGAACCAACCCATATTGATGATCGTCAATATTGAGTTTTCAGTTTCTTAGCATGAGGCTGGCTTGAAAGAAAAAAGCTCCGAACATCTCTATCATGTATCACCAGGGGGCAAATTGTCACAAGATAAGAACATAGGGTATGGCACCGAGGCGTACACGCGTGTCCACGGGTTTCTCGGTACTCTTGCCGTCTCGTATAACGACGACTCTCAACTCGACCCAGCTGAAGCGGAAACACTAGAAGAGGGCATGACACAGCCCAAAGTGCTTGGACATGGAAACGTCCTCGTGGAAACCTTTATTAAGAAACATGCCAGGAAGGGAGGAGAAACCAGGGGATCGTCCTACAGGGAAAGGCAGCGAGGGGCGTCACCCAACAGCGAGTAACCCTAATGCTGGGCTGGTGCAACTAGCCGCTTTCAAGCCAAAAGAGGCTTGGCAGGCACTGCGAGCCCCTGTAGGGAAGCACTCACAGGCCATGATTCGCTGAAGGGCTCTGGCGCTGCCCCAATGGGCGTCGTGCGCACGAACACTCCCTCCACTCTCGCCGAGGTAGGACGGGCTGGCGAACCACGACGGGAGCTTGAGATAGATGAATGCGATGGTCTTGCATGAGTGTGACCCGGGACTTGTCCCACTGGGGCGGCGATACCTCCCTGGAGGGGTTTCACTCCAGGCCAGAGCCGGCCAGACTGCCTGCAGGATGCTAGACCATCTGCTCGCTACTCGAATGGTATTCAGTCTCGTCGAAGGTTATTTGGTGATGGGAATGCGAGTGGCTGGTGAGACACTCAAGCTTTGACGACGTTGAGTCAAGTCGCCCTTGTGTTCCGAGCCCAAAGCAACAATCCTACATGATGTGCAGGTCGGGCAACCACTCGTTACCGCGCTTACTCTGCAAGTAGCCGCCCGAGTGGTGAATTTGTGGGGGACCAAAGTCAACCTTGTTGTACGCGGGGAGCTTTCCGTGGACGGCACTACTCTGGCTGCATGATGGCTAAAGGCTAAGCCGTCACGGTAGGCTGGGGTTCACCCATACTGTTCGAGTCTAGCTGGATGTGGTTGTTGTTATGCAAGGTCAAAGTTTTGTGGGAAAAGGCTCAAGACTCATTTCTCATTTGATGGCTCTCGACTTTTTGCCAATTGGTGAGTGATATCTGATAAGAGAGCGATAGAGCATGGCCGATCTTCAAACACTCTGTAGCGATGTCGAGATTCTGACAGCACCATAAAACAATCAAGAAGAGCCTCCCTGTGAGTAGTGAGGAGCCACAGATGAGGAACGACGTCAGTCGTGCCATACCAAACACTTGACCCAAGTGGCCATGCTCTAGACTTTAAGCCTTTCCAGGCACATGGACAACGAGATCCTAGCCTTCATCGGCCTCTTGATTGATCTGTATGGTTATCACATGCGCATCATCACGTACAAAGGCCAGGGATCGGTCACGAGAGCCCATTGGAGGCTGAAGTTAGGCACTCAAGCCCGATCTTCTCTGGCAGCAAGCATCGAGACAAGTAGAGAACAAAGTTCTCTCATGAGTCACCTGCGTGCACAACCACTATGCCATCACTGTCAGGAGGTTAGGGACAATATTTGGTAGTCCGATTGGGGGAAGTTCTCCAAATTGGAGCGACGAGCCTGTCGTCTTGTCGTCAACTCCTCGCTGACCGGGGATGGCCCAAATGTGATGCTGCCGTCCAACCGATAGCAATACGCTGACCCATTAGGACGGGACAAGATTCGTTCCTCGGTCAAGCTAGCTGATGCTAAGAAACTCTTCGAAGCAATTTCCAGCTGGCTGGAGGACAAGACTGAGCGTTGTTGCCGTCCATCTCGCTCGAGCATCACCGAGCTCGACCATTCGAAGTCGCTGCGTGAATGAACCAGGCCTGGTCATCGTGCTCTCCTCAAATTAGATTTCGAAGCTGGACAGTCACTGAACGAAGATGTCCCCTTGCGCGGACTTGATGGCTTCGGCGTTCTTCCCATCTCTGTACGTGCGCCAGCACCTCCGGGACCGTCTTGGCGTCGAGCGTGACCGGCCAAAGCTGTCCCTTCGCGGTGATTTTCCAGGTGGATTGCGAAAGACACGGCAAAAGGCCAGTAAGAACCAACCAGTTGACTCTTGTCGATGTCACTGTCGATTTCCTTTGCGGTTGTTGACCTCATGGGGGAAATATTCGGGTGTGTTCAGATTAAGAGGGGGAGATTGTCCTCATACTATGACCCAATAAGAACATCGTGGCGCATTCTTAAGGCCCACTGTATCATGCTCTTCGTAATGGTGGTCTTTGACCTCTGGCGCGTTCTCGTTACCAGATCCAAATTGTCGAGGAGTGGAAGTGGGGAGTCGACTCGACAGCACGGCGCGCTGCGTGCACTGGGCTTATGCGAGATACAGTTACAGCCAGGCTTGATATTGCTGCTCAGGGCTGATAATGAGTATCCTTTTGGACAGGGCTGAAAAGGAAGGGGCGAATTATCTAAGTACATAGTCGAGAAGTGGCCGAGGGGAAAAGATGATGGGCGTTCTGGTGGAGATGATCAGTCGTCTGAGGCTCGGGACATTGAGCTCCAGGCACAAGTCCATTCTTGCCCGCAAAAGGTCGCAGACTGCCGTGCGGACAGCATGACAGCAGCAGCTAGTGGTCAATTGACGGTCAAGGGACCCAT
Source organism: Diaporthe sp. HANT25 (assembly GCA_013435955.1). Classification (NCBI taxonomy): domain Eukaryota; kingdom Fungi; phylum Ascomycota; class Sordariomycetes; order Diaporthales; family Diaporthaceae; genus Diaporthe; species Diaporthe sp. HANT25. The sequence goes on along the minus strand of JACBFG010000011.1, from coordinate 256,002 downwards.
GTCAGTAGTGGGGCCGTTGCGACCCGCAGGCTCATCCCGAGCGCTGGCTTGCATATGACCCAGGGTCTAAGCTTCCCTGGCCTTCTCAAACAGATTCATGCATCTGGAGACAACCTTCGACGACCACTCCTGCCGGCGACAGACCAAATACCACGGATACCGAGCACGTCGAAGCATCGGCATGCCTCTAGAGACGACATGGACTTCGTAGGTTACCATCACCGCCCGGGCCCCAAGCCTGGACTGTGCTTGCGCTGACACCGCTCGCCCAGTGGTCGCGCCTGATTGCGAATACCCCCTTAGCCGAGAGCTCGCGACGAGAATCCGCAAAGGACCCCGTCAGACGCCTGCGGCGTTTCGAGAAGGAATACAGCCGTCTTCTGGTGCGTGCATTTGCACATCATCCGTCTCCCACACAGCAAACGCCACCTCTGACCTGCTCCCACCAAAACAGCAAGCATGGCGCCACTCCTCAAACCTCGCCAACGACTATGAGGCCGCCGAGGAGGTCGAGATCCGCCTGCAAGACCTCACAGATATCCTCAGCGACGAGACCCGGCGACCCCTCCCGCACCCGTGCATCGCCTTCTCCGCCAACAAGCAGCTGTACATACCAATCGCAAAGATAGCCACCACCTCGTACAATGAGTGGATCATCAAGGAGGCAGTGCTGTTCTTCGCAACCCTCGTCGAGAGCGAGGAGGAGGCGTTTGTCGAGAGCGAAGCCTTCGCTGCGAGTCTGACGAACCTGCTTGTTAAGATCACAGGTGCCAACAGCATCCGCCTGGGTTCCGACACCGAGTCAAGAGTCGTCGAACTAGCCTTCAACATCACCACCAAGATCCGGCTGGAACCAGACATATTGTCCTCGTGGTTCAAGCTACACCGTGACAGACAGCAGGATGATAGGAGCCAGGACACCCGGGATAAATTCGAGGGGAGGACACAGAAACAGGACTTCCCCCTGTTCTACCTGCTGGTTGACTACATTCATCATGAGGGCAAGATCGGCGACTTTGCGAGGACCGGCTTGCTCTACATCATCGAGGCTGCCTCAAACTCAGTCGAGCTCGAGCAGTGGATTGTAGAGAGCGACTTGTCAACGCTCATGGCCACGGGTCTCGGGGCGCTTTACAGCCAGCTGAGCGGGAAGCTGGTCATTGACTACCCATCCCACGATCTTCCCCCTATTCTCGCCCTGTCAGACTATCAGCCCCCTGTCGCTACCCAGGAGGTCATGCCGTCTACGGACCCTGGGTTCCAAGCAAATCTGGAGACATTCCTATCACATTTGGTATTTTGGCAGGACGTGCTCAATCATTGCAAATCTATCGAAGTCAAATCGACACTGTTAGAGCACTTCCAGATCATTTTCCTACAACAGTTGCTGTACGTCGCACCCTTACTGGAGACCCACGACACAATGCTGATATAACACTACAGATACCCATCTCTTCTTGAGTCATCTGACCTCGATGGAGGCTCATCAGTGGCAGTTTTGACCTATCTGCGCCAGATACTTGAGGCCCTGGATCATCCTGATATGATCAACCTCATTCTTCACTACCTGCTTGGTTTGCCGGATATTGAGCCCGCATCACCAGAAGCCACTTCGAACTCCGTCAGTAAGGCTAGGAAAAGGAAATCGATGGACCTGGCGACAATGATGGCCGCCAAAGCTGATGATACCCTCGACCCCCTTCTGTACACCCTCGTCGATCTGATCCTCGCCTGTCTACGATCACCCAGTCACCAAACCATACATGTCACACTTCAACTCGTATCAGCGATCCTTAAGAGGCACCATCGGTACGCTGTAGTAACGCTGATACGAACTGAGAATCTCTATGGAGATATACCACACCGCACTGTTGGAGCCCAGCAACAGGAGCTGGAGTACCTGATGTCCCTTGCTGGGACGATTGGGGGCCAAGATAACTTTGACGAAGTTTACGAGAACATCCTGAAGGACACCACGTCACGACTAGAGAGCCATCCGTGTTCTTTGAAGCTCACTGTGCCCAAGATCAACGTCAACAATCACAAGTTGCCCTCCGTTCCGGACTCCCTACCAGGTGCTCCTCGGGATGTTCGGTCACATACCATACGGTCTGACGACCCGCTGTTGACCACTCTACTTGATCACCTGGAGCTATTCTTCCTCAATCCAGTCGAGACAAACCTTGGTATCACAGAGACACTGTTTGATCTGGCTATCTGTGGCTTCATGAGTCTTGAGGGCTGGCTTGTACGGCACCCAGAGACCTACATCTACGACGCAGACGACGCATATCAGCCTCTGTCTCCGAGAGAGCAAGGCGATGATCCTCTGGACAAAGACCTCGAAAAGATGCTTGAGGATGACCCTGAAGCACTCGACAAAATAAGCAAGTGCCGCCGCAGGCCAACGTGGTCTTCGTCCAATCTGCCGCGACTATTGAAGATACTGCAGTTGCTCACCGACGAGGTTGCCACATACCGTGAGACAATCCCTCGCTTCCATGATCTTCTTCAGCAGCGACGAGAATCCTTCCAGATTGCGGACTCTGCCTCTACTCCCATGCCCAGACGCGTTCAGCCACCGTCTAGCACGCCCGGGTCAGGCACACCTGCCTGGGCTCCGTCGAGTATGAACACGTCTAGGAGCGGCTCTCCTCAACGGGTTGGCGGGCTAGAAGGGTTTGCGCAGCGCATTCTCAAGGATCTCAATGATCTTGGGACACCCAGTCGATCCGATAGCCCACGAGGGCCGCACCTAGCCGTCCCAGGTGGTCCACCACTGGGAGCAGGCTTTGGGATAGGGACTCCTTCATCTGTCAACAAGCCCCCACCTGTTCCGCCCAAAGACAACTACAAGTTCGAAACGCCGACCAAGCCCAGAGGTGGACTCCACCGACCATTCTCCCCGGCCGGCCAACAGGCCGACCAGGACCCCATCAAAGCGAGCCAGGCCGCTGCTTTCCAGGCTGTGGACCAGCAGATATTGGCGAGGAAGGTCGGCCTGCCTGACAAGTCTAAGCTTACAACCACACCGCTTAAGCTAGGAGGGAAGATTGAGGACGAGACCCCACCAACGCCACCGGCCAAGGACGACGCGCCCGGCGCAGACGCACAGAACGAGGGCGCACCTGCGGCAGACGGCGACAAGGACGACGCGCAGAGCAGTGTCGCGAATGCAGACGCTTCCACGCCGCCTGAAGAGAAGAAAGTGTCCGTCTCGCACGTTCTTACCAACATCATTCTCCTGCAGTCTTTCCTCTTCGAGCTGGCGGCTCTGGTGCAAGTGAGGGCTGGTATCTTTGACGACGAGGTTCAATTCATCTAGGAAGGCTCGGCGGCTGATCTGCCCCTGCTCTTCCCTTTCCAGCCTTTCACCCCTACTTCTTTTTCATCTGCTCATAGAAAGGCTGCTCATAGAAAGGACAAGCGATCGAGCTGTCATCTTCAAAATACCCTCGCTTCTTGTTATTTATCTTGCCCCTGCATTGCTTGAACCCTAAATGAACGAAACTTGGGTGTGTGCCGCGCTTTCTCGCGTGCCCCCATACCCCCCCCCCCTCTTCGCCGCGTTTCAGAGCGTGACAAAAGCATTGTCTCGGTGTTGGTGTTGTTGGTTGGCAGGTTCTCTGTTTCGGCTGGTTCGTTGCCGGATCCTGCTGTGCGAACTTTGAAGACGGAGGTGGAGTGGAGTAAGTGGTGGTCACGCACGCCTCATAGCGATGGGCAGGATAGACTGGCTAGAAATTTCAGCATCTTCAATTTCCCCCCAACATTAACATGGTGTTTGTGATGTGTTGAATATGGTATGGTGCTTTCGTGGGATGATTTGGGAAATGTTGTCTGTCTGGTCTGTGGACTTGCCCTTTCATGAAATCCCAAGGTCCTCACCACATTCTCTGTGATGCACCCTTGATCTCAGCTACGTCCCGGGTCAAGAGGAAGTCATTTCCACGTAATCATCTCCATTGACACGTCCATTTTGAACGTCAGGATTTTGACGACAACATTAAGAACGAAGACATCATTGTAAAGAAGCGCTTTCATTTGGTTAAAACATGTTTGTTGAACAAGCTCATGCACTGTGAAGAATCATCATTCAGGTTTTCGCACCCTAACGCTATGTCACGCTGTCATGCCTCTTTTTCATGTACCCTCCCGGATGGGTCAAAATATACGCTCGAGCTCTCCTCCATATTGCCTTGGCCAACATCAATATGAGATCTGTCTTAATCCAAGTTGTAATTGCACAACCTGCCAGTCCTCTGCGTGGGACGGGACCTCAGTGAGTACCGCTCCTTTACACCAAGGTACCTAGGTAGCATTCCTCAGACTTGGCCACCGAATGAAACAACCTGTGACTACCAAGAGTTCATGATGGAATGCAACGACCTTAGCGAAACAGAAAACAGAACTCATTTCCTCCGACTTGGACGTCTGAGCGCTACTCCGAGAGAGCAAGCTGAGTGCCGCGAGAGCCAGCGCGTCCGTTCCCGTCTGCAAAGTCGAGCGGAGCACAGGGGCATTGAGGGGCGAGTCGTTGCAGGGAACCTTGCGAGCAAGCTCCTCAAACCGAGAGGGCACTGCCTTCGACGGGTCTTGTCGCCCAAGGTGCCAGATCACGTAAGGGATGCCATGCGGTGCCGCGAGCCTCGGCAAATCATCGCAGTCGAAGGAAAGCGGGTTGGTGTTCCGGATCTTGTCCTTACCGAAGTGTTTGCTAAATGATTGCCGGAGGGTCTCGGCGAGGCTGGCGTCGTTCAGGGTAAGCGGCGCGCGGGCAAAGGTCTCTACCTCGGGCGGCACTTCGATGATTCGGGCTTCGCGGCATACTTCTTCGGCCTTGGGAGCTATTGCTTCGAGGACTTTCTGGCGGATTTTCTCATCATCTGTCTTGAAGTCCAGCAGCAAGTCCACGTGGCTTAAGGAGCGCGGGCCCTTTTGTGCCTTTTGTACTGCGTAAATCTTGTCGAGGGTAAGCAGGGCGTTACTATCATGGTTGCGAACCAATTCTTTCAATCCATCAAGAAGTGACGCTAGATCAAGTGGTTTTGTCGTGTGCTGAGGGTTGGCCCGGTATCCGACGGAGTAGTCGAGTTTGATCCTGATAGTGTCTGCTGACATGAGGGCGGGACCATCCACAATGTTGATATGTCCGGCCGCAAAAGGGCCGTTGTGCTGGCAGAATATTGCATCAGGCACCGGGGCGATGTTGTACAAGCCCTGATCCACCATCGTCTGAGCTCCTCCAGCGTGTACCTTGTGTGGCTGGAAGACCACCAGAAGAGTCCCACGCCAATGCGATGCTGCCTCTCTCATGAGGGTGGCCGCCGCTAGCAGGCTCGCCATATGTAAATCGTGGCCGGCGGCGTGCATCAATGGTTTCTCCTGTCCCCATTTATCCTTCATTGTCTTGTTGCAGGCATGCGACAGGTCTGTAGCTTCCTTAATTGGGAGGGGGTCGAGTATAGCCCTCAGCATGACGCATCGACCTTTGCCGTTGCGAAGCACGCCGACCACACCGGTGTTGCTCACATGTTTCGTGACCTCGAATCCCAGACTGTAGAGATGACTCGCAGCCCGCCTTGCGGTATTTGTCTCCAGCCCCGAGAGCTCGGCATCTCTATGTATCTCTCGATACATCCTCTGGAACTGATCGAGGTGGGGCCTGAAGTTGTTGACGATGTCGTTGATGTCCATCGTAGCATCGATATTTCAGATGTTTCTCAGGGTAATATCTGGAAGAATAGTCCAGGCAGGATTATTTCGAGGATAGATGACACTTTCCGAATGAACAGGAGGGTAAGCCAAATCAGTTACTGGACGACTATCCACCATAGATGTATTGTAGAGGCAGGTAAGAACGAGTAGCTTCTATAATAGTTTGGTGTACAGAGATCAGTTTTGGTCACAAAATTGAAAGGGCTCATGAGAGACAGTGCGAGTCACAGATCTATTCAGATTCACATGGGCCCGTAGAATATTTGCTGAGCATGGTCGACAGTTTTGCAGTCGTCTCAATTGGTCTGAATGATTGTTCATCATCTTTGAATCACTGGAATTGATGGACTGAGCAAAAAAGATCCACTGATTGCAGCTCTTGCAGAGGCTGCACTTCGAAACTGGAATATCAAAATTAGCGAGTGCCCGAATCATCGAAGTAGAGGCAGAAAAACTCGTGACAGATACTCAAGTGCTATGATGCCAGAATTCAAGGAGACAAGTCATCTGTCCAAATGAGTAGCCTTGGAAAAACCACGGACGTGTCGCCTCAAGCTATTGTGACCATGGCCGTTGACGGTGGTTTCTACAATGGTCGTTTGTCCAGCTATGTCCTTTACGATTCCGTGATCCCCAAAATTGAGCGCATCAAATCAAGACCAAGACTTTCTCTCTCAAAGCTATCATTCATTTCACTTCCCGGGTTATTTGCGTGGAAGTGCAGTAGGTCGGAATGACTTCCCACTGATTCAGAGGCAGGTACGACCGGACTGCATTCACCGATGGACAGCACCCAACCCCCCCCTCCTCCCACCACCGACTCGACTCCTTTATAATCAAACCAAACAATCCAACCTTCACCTCCCGAGCAACTTGGCCGAGGTGTTTCTGATGCAACTGCTTCAAGCTGAGGCTCCCTAGCGTGATCCCGTCTAGGCTGCGGTCTGTAGTAACACTCCAAGTGTGCATGTTCAATTCCTGGACGTGCCATCTTCTGCTCCTTTTTTTCCCCGCCCTTTTCTTGTCTTCCTCTTATCTGCCCATTCTGCATAATAGCGGCGCATAGTTCTACGTTTCACACCCGTAAAACGGAAGGTACACCGGTGCACAGCTCATGCCATAATTCTCCGCCTCCGTCAAGACCACCCCCTGGGAACGCTCATTGGCCACGTTGTAGACAGCATTTTGATGTGTTGTTCCTTCTGTCAATGGCAATCGATCAGGGATCTTGGGTATTGCTAACCAAATGACAACTACAGTCGTCTAGCACCGTGATCTTTCGACAACAGCCTCGCTGTGACCAGTTGACGTGATCGTTTGAGGGAGAATCACTCGAACAAGATCAAACAGCTTGTCTCGAATATGATGGCCATGGAACTGGCTCTTGCCCCTCCAAGTTATTGGATTCCCATTTGTTCAACTTCCACGTGCCTTTTGTGCAATCTCCCGAACATCACGCTCCATCCGCATCTGATACAACGAAACAGGCCGGACCACCTGCGCCTCGATCCCCAGGTGGTGGATCGCATCGCCATGGAACCTGATCTTGCCAGCATCCAACACCTCCTCGTTCACAACCACGAGCTCGGCGCGCCGGTACCGGTGCGCGATAACCTCCCAGGCCTGTATGACCTTCTTTCCCAAGTCGAGGTCCCACGTCCCCCTCCAGCTGATCCCGGCGGTCCTCCCGCGCCGCGCGGACCGGAACCGGAACAAGCCCGCGAGGCCCTCGCGCCCGTTCCAGATCTCCACCGTCTCGAGGCGCGGCATCCGGCGCGCCGCGACGGCCGCCGCGACGAGCACGCCGTCGACGTCATGCTGCTTCGCGTCGGGCGCGAGGACCGTCGACGTGAGCGCGAGCGAGGTCAGGTCCGAATACATCCAGTCATGACCGATGGCGCTGACGAAGAAATCGCCCGCATCGACCATGAACGCCGCCGACAGGTGCCTGACCCCGAGGCTGGCGCGGGCGACTGTCTCGGCCACGATGGGGTCCGCGGTCCGGAGGGGCTCGCACGGCGGGAGGCTGGGGAGGTACCGCTGGTCCGAGTTCTCGAAGAGCACGAGCCTCTCTGCGTCTATGAAACGGCTAAAATCTAAGGCATCTTGATAGACTGTACATTCGGAAGATGAGAGTCAGCAAGTGTTGTTAAATGTCAAGCCTCCCTGCAACAGTTCCCCTCCCTCCCTCCCCTCAATACCTCAAAAGAGAAAGAAAAGGAGGGGGAAAAAGAATAAGAGACGCAGAAAATCGGTGGGAATCCATATTACGAAGAGGAGCAGGAGGGTTGAAAAAAAAAAAAAAAGCTGAGACAGTAGGAACTCACCAATGTCGTCAAAGAGCTGAATATTGTCATTCCATTCCCTCCAAGGTTCGAAATACACGTCACTGACCCGGGGGAGAAGGCGCGTCATCATCGAGACCGTCCATGGAAATATCCGCCGGCGGTTCTGCTGCCGAAGTAGCAATACCGTCACCGCGGGGGCCTTGGGCAGCTCCTGCCACCAGTCAGCCTGCTCCCCTGGATGTCCGAAAGGCTCCCACCAGAGCATGCGAGGGAAGGCCGTGTCGATGGCGACGCGGGGCGGCGCGCCGCGTGTCCAGCCATGTTGCTCGTCCGCCTTGATCCTGCTGGCAAGCCTCGCCTTCGCCGCGCCGCCGAGGACCCGGTCGCACTCCTCCACCGAAGGGAAGTCGGGCACAAAAGTCAGCTCCTTGAACCAGTACTTTGAGTCGCTGGGTGAGTAAAAGCTGACATCGAGTACCAGCTCGCTGCGGCGCGGCTCCCACTTGGTGAGGGCGTCGAAGAGGTCTCGGAGCCCGGCTGCGACGACGGCGTTGTCCACTGCCAGTGTTTCTTCGAAGGCAAAAAGTGCTGGGTCGTTGTGCTCGGGGCAAGGATATTCCCCAAGTTCCAAGCATACCCATATGTATTTCACGAGCGAGCGGTTGCGGTGGGTCATGGAGTCCAGCTCAGGGAGCCTTGACGGCGTCACTCTGATACGGGCGAAGTTGTGCTTCTCGATGGTCGTCTGCCACTCTCTTGACACCGTGGCGAGGCTGGCGAGGCTGCAGCCGTCCCGCATCAGGACTTCCAGGATCATTTTCCGGATCTCTACGGGCAGGTAGGCCCAGCTCCTCTTCTCCTTTCTCGCGGCAGACTTTGATGAGGTTTTAAGGCTGCTAGCAGGCAAGAAGCCTGAAATGCCCCTTAGGCAAGAAAAGATCGGAGTCATCTTGATCAGAATATGAACATACTACTCAAGCGCTGGTTGTAAGAAAGCAGTGGTGGGAGAGCGGAGACAGCAGAGACGAAGAGACGTTCTGGGCAAAGGTTCTCAATCAATCTGGAGCGCAGAATTGTGAGAGAAGGAGTTCGAAATACATTTCAGATCATTATGGCGTGGTGACAGCGCGGAGAACGGTCTCAAATCGCGTTGATATTGGCGCTCGCTAGATCAAATGCTAGTAACTACCTAGGTGCCTTAATGACTGCAACAAACGAACTAACATCCACCAAACGAGTGTTGAAAGCATCACGTTGATGTTTAAAGACAATACGGCTGATCCGCCGTGCAGATAACAGGACTGAGCCGACTCAGCTTGTAGAACGCCGACACCTTCGCTTGGCCTGACCGAAAACACCCATTTTCCCTTTCCTCACTCAAAGTCGCCAGTGTACAAAAGTGTGAAAACATATGAAGCAGATATCTGATACACTCGGAAACCCCGTCAAGGCATCTCGATATTTTAGATAGCAACTTCCCCCTATTCTGATTTCTAATTCAAAAAGGTCTAAGAAGCAACACGTCTTGGAGAAACGAAGGTGGGTAAGCTTGCCATCTCCTCATCTTCCTGCCCTGTAAAATCTGGTCCTTCTCCTGCCCCTCTTGTCCCGTCTGTCGTGGAATCGTCGAATCTTTATCCCGTGTAGAGCAACAGTAAATCTCTGGAACGAGCGCCGTAGCCAATGCGGAAGTGACCGGGGAAATCGAATTCAAGGGTTCGGTGGCCTCCCGCAATTCGGTGGGAGAGGCCTCGTGTCCTCACAAATGTCATACGATCTTGCCCTCCTTCTCCTCCCTGAACTTGATGCCGCCCTCAACAGCGATGCCTCCCTTCACCCACGGCATCTCCGCCACTTTCTCGAGCGACCATCGGCTTCTGGATCGTTGCAGCAGGCCCTCGGTGACCTCCATCGCCCCAAGCAGTCCTTCCTTCTCGAACTTCTGCATGTCGCCCTCGTGGTCGCCGTCAGCGCCCGCATATCTGATCCACTGCCACTCCACGCGGGCAATCCGGTGACTTGTCCGACTGCGCATGCGAAGCGCGTCACTCATACCCGGGGGTGGGTCGAATGGTAATCTGCTCTCAAGAAGAGCGTAGAGAAGTACGCCCAGTGACCAGGCATCAGTGGCATGGCCGTTGTACTGGAGGCCCATGATGACCTCGGGGGCGGCGTAGTCCTCGCTGCCGCAGCGGGTTGTAAGTTTTTCGTCATCCGCAACCCTGCGCGATAAGCCGAGGTCTGTCAGGGTGATTACGCTGTACGGATAATTCTGCCAGTCGACAGTCCGGTCTGAGAGCTCCTGCGGGGTGAGGTTGACAAGCACGTTCTCGAGTTTGATGTCTCGGTGCACGATATGCCTTTCGTGCAGGTAGCGGACCGCACCGACGAGCTCGGAGAAGATGCGTCGCAGGAGCGAGGGCACAAGAAGTGATCGGTGCCGTGTAGCTACGTCGAATAGATCACCGCCAATGCAATAGCTGAGGACCAGGATCGCTCGGGTCGGCTCGATGCTGAAGGCTTTCAGGTCCACAAGGCACGGGTGATGTATGCTCTGCATGATCTCCAGTTCACGTTTCAAGCTCATCTCGACTCGGTCTTCGGAGGCCCCACCCTTCGGGCCGTGCTCGCAGACCTTGACAGCAACCAGTGACTTTCGGTCAAGACTCGAGGGTGGTTCGGGGGTCAGAAGTCCGGTGTCTACTTTGCCCTCCTGCTCTATTTCCTCCTCTGTTGCAGCCAGTTGACTGGTTGCCAGCACAACTCGGCTGAATGTGCCTTGGCCTAGTGACTTGACAGCCCTCCATCTGCGAAGCTTGCCGTCCTTTCGCCCCTGGGCGTCGAAGTATTCGTATCGTGGACTCTCCTTGACAGGCGTTGCAGAAATATCTGCAGCTGTGATGGAGGACTCACTTGGCGGCGGACTCGGGGGTTTCTCTATTGGCGTCAGACCCCGTGCCTCGGAAAGGTGGGCTTCCCGCCGCATCGGCGTGTTGCCTGAGTTGGCGACATGAGACCCGGAAACCGTGACCATGCGCTTTGGAATGTTCAGTGAGTCTGGATGGTATTCACTGACGCTCCTGTTGCGCGTGTGTATTTTGGCCTTTGTCGAGGCGTCTTTCTCTGAATTGCTACTAGATTCCTCCCCAGAAGTCTTGTCTGTGCCGGAAAGAGCCTTTCGCTTGGATTGGTGTGCCATGGCGGCAGCTATTGACTCGCCATTTCTCGACACCAGCACTGATTCGGGCATTGTCGTAGGCGGTGACTGGCCGAGTTCCCTCGACGGGGGCCGGGCGTTGAGGCGCTTCCAAGGTCCAGGTGAATCGCCGGAGAGTAGTGGGGATGGCAGCGGCGTCAGATCGCCCATGGCGGTTATGACGGGGCTCGAGACTCTGGAACTGGTGGCAGAACCAAAGCCGCGGCCGAAGGCGGCAGACTTGAAGCTGGGCGTCCGCGATACTGGTTTCAGTCCTGGCGGAGACGACTTGCGAGACAAGGGCAAGGTCGCAGTCGGGTTCGACCTCTCCGGGCCGCGGTGGGTTGACAAGGCGCCGTGGCTGATGTCGGCCCTGGGCACAGAAGCTGAGTGGAGGTCGGTATGTATTCGAAGTGGGTTGGTGGAACCGGAGGCGGAGGAGGGTAGTTGGTCGAGCTGGTGTTGAAAATCCGAGTCGGCGGGTGGTGGGCCTGAGTCTCCGGAGGGCAGATTGACGGTTGGGAAGGGAGAGAGGGATTTTGACAGATTTTCCGGTAGATTCGACGGCGCAAACCTTTGTATGGAAAAAGCAGACGAGTTGTAAGGTTCTGAGGGGAAGCGGATGGAGTCAATGTCTGAGTTCAGCATCGCGCTGCGGCTGTTTTGAAGTTTAAATTCATGGGCGGCGGCGTCTGTTGCCGGAGGCGAGGTCAGGGAGCGGGAGCCTCCAGAGGTGGGAAGTTGAGGTAGAGAGGAGAAGGCATGGTTCTGGGCCTTTAGATCGACGTGAGTTGAAGGTGCGGCTCCGGAGTCAGGGTGCAGGGGCTGAGGACTCCTCGATGACATGGCTCTGGAGGTGTGTGTTGAGTCGAGTCGGGTTCGAGTCGAGTCGAGTCGGGTCGGGTCCGCGGGTGAGGGAGGGATGGGCGAGTGTGCGAGAGGTAGGGAAGCGGGCGCGAGCGAGGGGGGTTTCCTACGCAGAGAGAGGGTTATGTCAGAGATGGAGGTCCGTATCAGCGAGAGTGACACTGCGTCGCCCTAGCGGCAGGGCCAGTCACAGATTGTGTGAGCGGGCGAGGCAGGCATGCATCGGGGGACGGGACTGGCGCATGATTATGGGCGTGCATATTGGCGCATGCCCACGATTCAAGGGGCCCGCATGCAGGTCAAGCTCAACAGGCAGCCAGAGAGACAAGAGGTGCAACCCGTGACTGAACAAGACGAGAGCTTACTGTGAGCCGAGTAGATAGAGATGCGCGTGCTTGTTGGCGCCGGTCTATTGTGTGGAAGGTAGAGCAGTAATGTCAGGTAAGTATTATGACGACTGCCACCACCACCAACAAAAAGACACACGCAGCAGCCAAGTGAGCTTCTTTGGCTGCACGGACTCGACAGTACTAATAAGCGAGCAACGTGACAGGACCCCAAAGGTGGCAACCAGAGCGGGCGCGGACGCAGACGTAGTGCAGCGTGTAGTGCAGCGTAAGCGGCCTCGTGGAATTTTGGACTGGACTCGGAAGTCGGGGCTGGGCAACCTGGACGAGTAAGAAGTGGGAACTGGTGGTGACCCGAGAGGGTGGGCCGGCCGGACGGTGGTGGTGGGAAGGCCCGAGTCCCTACGTAGTAAGTAGAGCCAGGCGAGGCAGGGCAAGGCTAAACAGAGAGGCGGATGGGTGGTGATGGTGACGATGATGTCAGGTGTCGCTCTGATCTCGGGTCAGCTTGTTGTTGTCGTTGTTGTGTTGGTTCTTGTCGATGCAGGCATCTCAGGCGTAGTGAGGAGGAGTGAGTAGAGGGAGATGCATCCGAGTGGAGTATGAAGAAGTCAAGTAAAAGGTGTTGTTGAGTGAGGGAGTCAATTGAGTGTTGGGCGACGAGTGAGGGCGTGGGAAGGAGAAAGGGAGGCAGGTGCAGGCTGCTGCAGGTGGATGGGGCAGGAGCAGGGAATACCGACCGACCTTGTGTGCGGCGGGACTTGAAGGTAACGTTTTGCCAGCTTGCCAGGCTGCCAGGCTGCCCCGACAAGGAATGGACCCAAACGCTAACGTGGGCTACCGGTCGTGCTTCGTGGCTTCGTGCCTTCGTGCGGTTGCAGTTGCTGCAGTTGCTGCTGCTGCTACTACGGAGGGAGTACTGTACTCTGTGCCCAATTGCCTACCGCAGGTACTTCACTTTGCTTCATTGGCCCCCCCCAGACCAGGCAGGAAGGAGCGAGGCAGGTACAGAGATACTTGTGTATATATAGCTACCGTACGTGCTGCATGTTAGATACGTATCTGCATGTCGGCTGTCGACTCTCACGTTACGACCACACACTAGCACCTTGACTTCCGCGTCGTTGGAATGTCTTGCATGAGAAGGCGCCTTGGCTGATTGGTCTCGAGCCCGGGCTATCATGGTTATCTGGCCATGGCCCATGTCTTGCATGGTGGGGGTCGCTGTCCACTTCCTTTCCTCAGCTGTGCGTGCTCGCAGTATCAACAAGATTGTTCATCTCTGGTCGAGTTAAATCACTTCATTTCGTCTTCTGTGCCTCCGACAGCCCACTGTCTGGGGCAGTCTGAGACTCTCTCCTCAGACGTCTCTAACCGCCTGACCGCACGGCAAGTGCCCGTTTTCCCGTCTCACGTGTCTCACCCTGCTCAATGCAAATCTGGGGGAAACAGACGTCGCTCGTTTGTGCCGTTCTTTTCTCCTAGGTCCTTACACTAGAGCTTCCCGTCCTGTCTCACCTCGGTGCATTACCCTCTCGATCAGAACCAGTTCTGGCAAGAAAACAACACCACGAGAGAAAGAAACATCCCACCATGTCCCAAATAGCCTGCTCTTACCCTGTCGTTTTTTGTCGCCCTACTGCCCTGTCGCCCTGCCAGGACCGGCGAGCCAGGCCTGGCCTGGACCCTCGGTTGACAGCCGACCCAATGCACGCGTGACAGCCCGACGGAAATTTAATCTAAATTGTTCTCGTATACAGCATCCGTCCAGCCCATCCTACAGCTAAACTACACTATAGCCGTGCTCTACTATCCTATGGTCATATCCGCAAAGCATCCATCCTCTCTCAGGTTTCACTCGTCTGGACCGCGCTCTCGTGATGAGAGCCTCGTCCACTCTCACACTCGCACACTCAATCACTCTTGCCCACTCTCACTCCCACCCGCATCCACTTCCAATCCACTCTCACATCCATCCACACAAGCACAAGTCCAAATTCAAATCCACAGATCCACATCCAAATCGACCAAGTCATACCCATGCCAGTTGACACATGGCTAGGCAAGGGTGACATGCCGCCGATGTGGGGTTCCGGCGTTCCGGGTTCCTGTTATGAGTTATCCGTTCGCTTACCCGCCCAATTGCGAGGCCACTTTTCAAGCAATCAACTCTAATTCTCCCAGAGAATCCTCCCCTTCTTTCCTTTAAAATTGCACCACCTCATGCCGCTGCAGATAACCATAACTAGGCGCCCGCCGCCGGATATGAGCACCACATCGGTCAAGCTGGCGATCACCTGCTTTGCCAGTCAGCAAGGCTCGCGGAAATGGCCATAATTACACATGTCCGACCAAATCCATCCAGCCCAAATGCCCAAGTGCCCAATGCACTCACGGGCGCGCGACACGCGGCACACGGCACGCCGGAGCCACCAACGTTTCATTTCATGAGAAAAAAATAAGCCCACCCCCTTCCCCCCTCGGCCGGTTCGTCCCAACATCCCAAAGGACGATCCTGTGGTGGTTGCACAGGGAAGGAAACACAATCCCGCATCCTGACGTCTGAAGCCAGCCATTTGCGAGTCATCTTGCGTCTCTTGGGGACTCGCTGGGCCTGTAGACCGCACATGTTCTCGAGCCCTGCCCGCCCATTGGCCGGGGCCACAGACCCCAATGGGGCCGCTTTCAGACCCTCAATTCACCTTTTTCTTTCTTCCCTTCTTGATCTTGGAGACTAACAGCAGGTAGCTGACACGGCCTGATCTTGGCCATTCTAACGTCATCGGTGCCATTCATGCTGGAAGTGGCTCTGGGCGATCGCAGCATGTCTGGTGATCGTCGCTGACATGTCAGAGGTGCTGAGCCCAGGTTGTGTGGGAGCCCTGGAGGTGCTCTGCCATGAGTAAGCAAGCCACACCGCACGCGTAGCAGGTACAAGGAGGCCGAGGCTGAGGATTATTATATCTGCCAAGTTCTATAAACAATATGTGGTCTAATGCAGTTACTGTGACTCTATCAGTGGCCCTCCGCAGCAGCTGACTGCCTGCCCTGGTCACTCGTGAGCCCCTTTCCTCTCCACGCTGCCTATATCCATATATAGCAGATCACCAATTGATGATGCTCAGGTAGCACGGACACGCATAGGGATGCCTGGGTGCACCCAAACAGTCCGTCCCATGCTCTCCTCCGCAGCAGCAGAAGCAGAGGCAGCGTTGACCCTCCGACGTGGGTTGGCCCACTTCAACTTGCCCTCCCTGAAGTATCTCTCGTCCAGAAAGTCCAGAGTAATTCCCAGCCTGACCGCCCACGTAACCTGCCTCTCCAGCACCGCGACGTCCCCGCCGAGGGGCGGCGTGGCCCAGCCGTAGAAGCTGTCCAGCGCAGTCCGCTGGCCGTTGCCCTGGTGTGCGATGGCCCGCGTGTAGAAGGACGAGATCAGCGCCGCCCGCCTGGCCGTGTTGTCGTGGTTGTTCTGGTACTCCTTGAAGATCCTCTTGATAGTGGTCAGGTACGGGCCCTGGCCGCCACCACCGCCGCCTGAGGTGCTGCTGCTGTGGAGGTGAAGAAGAGAAAGCCGTCGCAGGTTGTTGGTCAGCTCTGCCACGCCCTGGAACCCCGTGTTGACGCCGAGGCCTAGGGATGGCGTCATGCTGTGCGCTGCGTCGCCTACCAGGACCACACGCTCGTGGTACCACTTCTCTGCGATGCCCTCGTGGAAGTCCGTCATCTTTCCCCACCGTCGGGCCTGCCATAAGTCGCCGAATTTAATCTTGTCTGTGACTGAGTGTTCGGCCAGGGCGCTGGCGAGGTACTCAGCATTCTGGGCCGTGTAGCTTGTTCGCTTGTGGGTCGGTCTATCTAGACGGATGTAGACGAGGAAGTATCTGTATTCGACAAGTTAGTGAAGGCGAGACAAAGAAGAAATGCTGAGGTATGACAGCTTGAACTGCGTCCGTAGTATATGCCACGACAAGAGCAGATCTCAAAGAGTCGAGAATTCCCAGGGTATGACTTACGCTGTGTCCTTCCCACTGAGGACCTGGAAAGTCTTGCCGGTGGCATCGCCCCGAGTCTCGTAGAAGACACCGGGCTCGAGCCCATCGATCAAGGGTGCCGAGCCTACCAGGCCGTAGTACTTGACCTCCATGGTCTTGTCTGCCTTACCGTTGCCACCGGTGCCACCACCGCCTAGACGACCAAAGCTGAGTCTCTTTCTCGCTTCTGCCTTCTTCTCCGCCCGAAGATCACACATAGACTGGCGCACAACGCTGTGAACCCCATCGCATCCAACAACAATCGACCCCTCCTCGACGCTCCCGTCAGCGCAAGTGACTCTCACGCCTGCCGCGTGTGTCTCGATGGAGACTACTTCCTTCCCTGTCTGCACATGCGTCTCCCGTCCCGGAAGAGCCTCCCACAGCGCACCCATCAAAGCGGCACGGCGGATGAGCATGCAGGAACGGCCGAGGTCGGACTGGGAGCGGGCAAAGACGTCCTCGTGTGAAGAGGAGTACGGGCTGCCGTCCGCGAGGTAGGTCTGCCTGGTTCGTATGGAGCAGGCGAGTTTGTGCGTCCGGCGGAGGAGACCCAACTGGTCGAGGATCCGAGCTGAGTTGGGCCAAAGGATGAGGCCCGGTCCATCGCTGTTGTCCGAGGTGAGGATGGTCTGTGAGCGCTCGAGGAGGATGTAATTAATCCCTGCCTGGTGGAGGGCATGGGCTAAGACCAGGCCATTGGGACCACCGCCGACTATGATCACGCGGATTGGATGGGATTGGTTATTCGGTGTTTGTAGACGTGTTTGAGTCTGATCTTGGGTGTCAATAGCCGTCCTCAGTGCAGTTGCGTTTGACCTGAGGGAGCTGAGGTCCAGCAGAGGGAAATTGTCTGGTTCGTCGACAAAGGGGTCCGAACTCGCCGAGTAGCTTGGTACGAGGGCTGCTTCGTCATCGTTGAGTGTGATCGTAGGGATGGGATTGTTGTTGCTGTCCGCGTCCTCGCTGGGAAGCAGAGCTGCACTGCGTCCATTGGGAGAGGACTTGATTCTGCTGTATTTGTTGCCAGGGTCTCCTGAGGGGTCGGAGTGCCGCTTCTGACATTTATTCCTCACTGATTTGAAGAGGAATCTGGTGTATTTCATGATGGCCATCGCAGAGGCAGGATCTTGATGTGAACCTCCGGCCTGCGTGATGGTGGTTGGCAAGTTGTCAGGCCTTTCTTGAACCAATGGGTTTTGGGAGTTGCTACGATTGAGCTCATGAGAACTCGAAGGTTCTGCCTTCCAAAGTTGCAACGTGAATCAGTAGTCTCAATTGGATTCGTTTGAACCCATAGGTGTGTTTAGTTGATAGATTCACTTTGCGGAGTATCCACCGACCCTCACAGTTGGCAAACGCCTGCTTTGGCAAAATGCGCTGGGGACTTTGGATGATTTTTGGTGACACAAAGCTCTTTGTGTATTGACCAATGCCTTCTCATGGCTATCTTGCTCAAATGGATGAGCTACGATTATAGTTAATGTGTCCAGCCCCTCATAATTCACTACTAGTACATGATTAGGAAATGTCGAGCGGGGTGAGTGCCTCAGCTCAATTGCAAACAGTATAACTTTGTGAAGAGAATCTCAACTTGACAACCTATTGTCCTTGGAAGGCTGCTGAAGTTCCCTTGCTGTCAGATTCATATCTTGCACATTACCATCACAAGCAGAGGATATAGATGGCTGTGGGGATGAGTCCATGCTCTTGATTGCACAGCATCAGGCCACAGTGTAATTAGCCAAGTATCACTCAACACCACTCACTTTATCAGCAGCTTGTAGCAGTCCAAGAAAAGTTTCGTGGCAGCAATTTGGTTTCAGAGATATTGAGCAACAGTACCCAATTCACATATCATCTCGAGCCTTGGCCACGTCGAAATAGATGTTTGTTCTGCCTTGCCTATATCTAAGTGATAGTAGAATTTACCTGGTATGTTCATTCTATGTAGTTCAGCATGTGGCTGGTGTTCGGGGTTGGGAATAAATTGACACCTCTCAGACGAGATTGCAAGGATAGGGGGCCCCATGTGTCTGCAAGCACTATGCCTTCAATTTGTCTGAAGAGTGTCCTTCCTTTTTTTCCCTCGGGCCTCTTCTCCGGCCTCAGGATCAAGTTTTGTGCATACCATCCCTGTCAGATGCTAGAAGGCTCTTCCGCTGAAGTATGAATGGTTGCATGAGTGCTGCCGCGGCACGGACAGACATGAGTGCTCAAATAATAGCTTTGACTAACAAAAGGAGGTTGAAGTTCCCCATTCAAGCTTATGTGAAATATTGAGATATTATCCTGGACGTTATATAGCTGGAAAGAAACTGAAAATGCAAGGAAATACATCCCATGTGGTATCATATAATGTGCACGCTGTTATACACGATTGAAGTTGCTGGATTTCTGCGAACCAACATCTGGCTCGATAAGCTCTTCATAGCTATCATCATCATGCCGCATGTTCTTTGTTGTCACCCTGGAACTCGCCTTGCCGATGGTCCTAAGCTGGTGATCTTGTGTTCGGCTGCCTGTTACTGTTGTCCTCCTGCTTCTGAGAGGTGACAATAGTTTTCTGATGGGCATTCTAAGGACGGGGAGGCCTGTTGATCCGCAGAAGTCAGCATCTACTGGCGGTATAGGTCTATCCATGTACAAGGCGACGTTCGAATGGAAGTAGGTCCATGAGCAGTCATTGACCATATGTAATGCATTGGAAAACTGAGGCTGGAATTCATGACTCACATGCACATATAATGCCGACATTCACTTCGAGAAATGTCCAGCTGTTGGAAGTGGCTTGGTAATCTGACCCGTCTATTAGATTGCACATCATGTAAAAGAGTGCCCATGAACGCTTACAGATCTGATCTTGAGCTGTGGTTGTTGGTGAAACGGTGCACATTCGCACAATTGTACACACAATCACGAAGATGCCGAGACTGAAGACTCCGGACAGCAATATCTTCCGGGTGAGAGGTAGTTGGAGGTGTCGGATTTGGTTCAGAGGAAGCAAAATGATCATCACATCTGTTATAATGATCATTATCGAAGTAGCTGGCAGTATCGCATATCAGTTGATGGGATTACGAACCAAGGACAAGGCAAGGAGACAACGTACAGTACCAAACTTGTATGATATCCACACACTTTCCTTCGGCCTTCTTATCCCACGCTTTGTAAATCGGATGACAGCCAAAGACTGTTACAAGACAAGCAGCCAGAGTGTAGGCGATAACGATGGCACCAACGATCCATGTGGATATTCGAAAGTTTCGATTTGGGAATATCCTGAGGTAGAGCGACAAAATGGAAAGCTTCGTCAGGCAAGTCGCGATCTTGTAAATGATTTGGGCAGCGAAGAACCACTGAAGCGGTCAGTATTGTTTCAAAACAACAATTCAAAGTTCAGCCCTGATTCACTTGCCTTGAAGGCTACGATCTTATGTCGCTGATTGACTTGATCAGTATGGAGTCCGAATCCGTTCTTGGCTTCTGGGTGGTTGTCAGATATTTAAAGAATGGTAATCCAATAGAAATCTGAGATAAAACCACCACACATACACTCACCTTCATTATAGGTCACAGCCAGGCCGACTGCTAATATCTGAACAGGTGATTAGTTATTGTATGGCATGTCTGAAGAAGGTTCCGATTACCATTGATCCAACAATGAGATAGTCGTCTGGGCCAGCCAATTTGTTGACGAGGCATCTCACGAGGAGCCTAAGCGAGACAAGGATGAACGAGAGGCAAGCAAACGCAATAGAGAGAATGGCATTGATCTCGCCTCTTGGATTTGGCACGCCGTCGTCAATAGCATCTCGCTTCTGGCTAAGAAAGAGCGTCATCATGATGGCCAAAGAACATGAGCTAAGTTAGTATCACAGTCGGGACCGTCCGAGGAGCCAACTTCGGGAGGAGCGGTTAATATGTCTCTCAGAGCCTAGGAGTGTCTGGGGCACCACCTAGGGCCCGACTAACGTGTATGCACCCATCGTCCAGGGGCCACATTTCTGAGTTCTTCGCAGCGGACATTTAGACGGATGTATCAGCCACGCCCGCAAGCTGCAGAAATTAGCCCCTGCATCACAAAACGGTGAAACCCGCGGGACCTGCATCACGGTGAACCTCTAGGAGTCGAATCCAGGCCACTCATTTTATAGGTCATTAATCAAAATTTACGAGCGATTGGGACTTGACGGAGTAAGAAGCCAACGGAAACTACCTAGGTAAAGTCTGTGGCTTTTCCCGCCGAAATATTGGTATCTTCAAGTCATTTTGTTTACAACATCCCTCTGAATTGCAGCCATCACCACTGCAGGCGTGGTCAGCAGCGAAACACTGTTACAGCAGACAAACTCCAGCAGTGGCCAACCTCTCACACATACCCCTTGATTGTGCCATATAGGGTAGAATCCTCGAACGAGTCATCACGGATTGTCCCAGGGGCTGGGGAGACCTCCCATGCTCTCGTACGTAACCCCACGTGGGCCCAATATCCTGCGGAACTTCTTCCACCGCTCAGGTTTCTCCTTCAGACGGACCTCGTCCAAGATACGACCCTCCCGAATGCGTTGCCGATCTCTAAAGTTCGACTACCTGTTTCATTGCCTTGATATTGGGCATGTTGCAGGATCCGCTTGCCCCAACTAGGAAGCAGAGTGTAGGCTCTACCATCCTCCTGGGAGGGCAGAAGCTTGTCGTTGACGAACGCTATCTACGATCCCTGGAGACTAAGCATTCTAGTGGCCGAGGTAGGGATCAGGGGCCCACCCACAGAGAGATTTGCCCCCAGGGCCAAAACTAGTGCCTTTGCGATATGTCACATCTCCCGCAATCTCTCCATTCTTGCGCCTGGCTAACAGGAACCGACCCAATCATAAAAAAGAAGTGGTACCGGGGAGATGGAACTTCATTATGTATGAAAGAGCTGACAAAGTTACAACAAAGCTGTCTAGCTTGATCATCGCGGTCGAGAGGGGCATTCAAGTTTGTAGTGGAGTGTATGCGTGGCACCAGATCGAGGAAAGCTTGTCTAACCGGGGTGGAAATCCTTCCAAATTTGCCGTATCCTCGCCGGTTTATGAACCCTGAAAAGCTTGATAATTAACAATACTGTACAAGTGAAGACTTCTGGCCGGCACACGGTGCTGGAAGAGTAGGATGGTCTCTGCTTCTCAGGTAGCAAGAATCACTTTGAACTTCATTCTGGGCCCAGATTTACCTGTTGCAGAGTCCGTTTTCATAAAAGTCCACCGGCCATGCGAAGGTGTAGTCAAGTCTTGTTTGCCACACTCACATTCCAAGAACACCAGCCTGTCTGGCCGGTCGAAGGGGAACGCGTAGTAGTCTCCGCACTGCGTAACATCGTCGAGCCACCCCTGTCTATCTGATGCCGCGGTCCACCTCTTCTGCATGTATAGCGTTCTCAAGGGGCATTTGACCGATCCTGTTGATGCTTCCTGGAGAATCCCATTCTTGACCGGAAAATGTAGTACTTTGTCCTTCACAACACACCTGTTTTGCCCCGGCACACAGATTTGGTTGCGACAATGAAGGTTTCCGCTGTCCCGATTTCGCTACTCGCTACCGCTGTTTCTGCACTGCAGACTGTGCAATACGGAGCTTTGTATGACCCCGAGCGACCTTTCCCTTCCTGTGAAGATAGTTGCGGACCCAGGAACTGACGGAGGAGACGCCAGTACTCCGACCGCGACGTATTCGGTCGCGAACCAGCTTGGATTCTTCACAGCCAATGGCCTCAACGTCACTTTCAACCAGGTCGCCAGCAGCGTGGATGCTTTCAACTCGATTTTGAACGGGCAGTACGACATTCTCACTGCCACCGTCGACAATGCTTTGAATTACCGCTTCAATCAAAACCAGAACGTCACAGTCCTGGGTCAACTTGACCAGGGCCCAGACCTAGTGATCGCTTCGATTCCATCCATCACGAACTTGTCTCAGCTGAAGGGCAAAGACATCATCGTCGACTCACCTTCCAGTGGATACTCTTTCCTCATCCAATACGTGCTAGCAAAGGCTGGCTTGACACTTGCCAACGGAGACTATTCATTCACTGTCAGTCCATTTCAATTATTAGCTGCAACAAGTGCGGCCCGCTAACATCGCATTCCTCTTAGGCTGTCGGTGGTACCAACACTCGCTATGCTGATCTGCTCAATGGCACCCTACCCAATGGCACTGCGGTGTATGCGACCCTCCTGACTTACCCATTTACGGTCGAGAGCCAGTCTCTACCGGCAGGACAAGCACCGAATGTCCTGGCGCGCGTATCAGACTACATCGCGCCAATCACCTCCTCCGCCTTCACGATCCGGCAGTCGTCCCTGTCCGACCAAGCCAAGTCTGCCCTCCTGACTCGCTTCCTGGCATCAATGTATGCCGCCAGCCGGTTCCTGCTCAACCCTGCCAACGCGAGATGCTCAGTCAAAGCTATCGCCAGCCAGCTTGGGGTGAGCCTGGACGTAGCCAAGAAGGAGTATGCGTCGGTGACGAACGCTTTGTCAGGTGAAGTCTCGACTGGGGGCAACTTCACGTTTAATGAGGAGGGCCTTCTGAACGATGTTATGGTTAGATCAAGTTTTGGGGGGTTTAGCGGCGTGGCAGACGACTTCAACTTTACCGAGGCCCTGCAACCCGGAAAAGGAAAGCTGATCGACTACTCGATACGGGATGCTGCGGTAGCTCTATGCCAGAGAGACAGGGTAGCTCTCACTCGGAGGTGCTGAGTACCCAAGTTTGGAGAAGATCTCTTTTATTTGAATACGCCAGATAATACTTACGATAATCACGAACAATGTAGATAGTAATGTGACTCGTCTATAGTAATAATACATTGTCATATTTACGAGTGTTCTGCAATGAGTAGAGAAACTTGACTGAGCTTTGATGCTTATTGCGCATGGGCGTAAGAAGCTCTTACTTATACGAAACGGATCACCGTAAGCTTGGGCCTGTTTTGTGACATGTCCAGAAGCGACTGAGCCAACTCTCTGATGGCCCAGTGATTACATGTTTGACGAAGGATGTGAGTAGCTTGCTAGTGAGTGCAGTCTGCCCCGGTCACACGGCTGGCCGTTTCTGACTACAGACTGTGTACTATGTTGCCCAACGATGACGATAACAAGTAGAACAGAGAAGGCAGTTTAATAAGAGAAAGTTCTGTCTCAACGATGGGGATGGCGAGAGGGGTTGTCACCTTTGCCGAGAAGAGTGTCTCACTACCGGTTTTTACTGAGGACCCGTGAGTTAGATCAGTGGTGTGATCAGAAGAAAGGTGTTCCTCAGGTCAATGTGTGAAGAAGACTTCGATTATGGCCGCATGTTACGATGGAAGGGTCGCAAATATGGTCCATTTTATCACTCTATGCTGCAATTCAGTGAAGTGTCTACTAGGCTTCAGTCACAGAAGGTCATAAAAAACTACTATGCCAGCGTGTTCGAATGTCATGACCAAGAAAAAAATCACCATCAACATTGTGTTCCTTGTCTCATTTCTACCGTATAAATAGCTACAGATTTAGACACGATTCTGTACACAATAGACACACAAACACACTTCAAGTCTACTTTACCTCTCGGGAAGACAAGAAACAAGCAATCCAAAATACCATACCCTGCCTTCAGCGCATCCATCAAGCCGAGAACATGTGTAAGACAAAGTAAGTGGTCTTACCAGTGCTTCTTTTTCCCGCTTTTGATTCAGCAAGGAGCATCCGCCGGTGGGGACATTAACCAAGATGGTGCCATGCATGATAGATACATGGCGCACTCAATGTGCAAGCATCCAAACAAGATCACACCGCCTGGCGATGACTGGACTAAGCACAACGAGACCATACCATGCCGTCCTTCTGAACTTGCGGCTAGACACTCAAGGGGTAGAGTAGAAGACTTTTACTGCGAAATTCCATCATGGGAGGCGGTTATCGACTTCACTCTCAGCCCCTTCTGTGCCGGTTGCGACTACGGAAGCCATGGTGACACAATTAGCTCCGCCACCTACATATACACTGATTTCGAAACCAAGAAAGATCAGTGGGAAAGCAGTGGCGTACTGTCGGAAGGGGACCTGCAGAATATCCAGGAGAGCATAGGATACTGGCGCGGTCGATTTGACAGCGAGTCACTCAAAGGCCCTTTCAACAACTCATACTGGCTTCTCTGGGAGGATTGGCATAGGTACACAGCTCATTGGGGGGATTATGTCAACCAAAAGTTGGAGGAGAAGCGACAGCGAGCGCAACAGATGCTAGAAGATGAAATGTACAGCGAGGCGCGCCAGGGCAGTCGAGTGGCAGCCACTATGGAGACATCCATGTACGCTCCTGGCCAATTATCACAGTTGGAGGAATCTCGGGTGAATTTGGCGGCGGAGGAGGCATCCGGATCTCAGAGCCGTTCCGGCCGTCACCACGGATCGTCCTCTAGGTCTTCTGGTAGGCACAACAAACCGGATCGACTGATGGACATGTTTGGTGGGAGAAGGCGGAGAAAGTGATTGGGTGGTTGATCTCCGTTCACCAAATTACGAGTTCATTTGTTGGAGGATAATTATGAGGCTCAGACAGACACTGCAATGAATTACAACAGAATTGAAAGTAGCTCTTTCTTCGTCTACTGCTTCAGAATGTGAGAAGCCAGATTTATTCCCTACGTGTGGCAGCGTCTAACAGGTGCGGGGATACCAGTTGATGTGCAGTACAAACGTTGATTGCGCGGTCGCCTTTCCCATTTCTAGCAGCCACGTCAACAAGGTCCGGCCCCACACGGTGAGGTCTTTGAAGGGAGATTCAACCTGCCCTGTGCCGATTCCCTCAAGATATTCTTCGACAAAGTCTTCCAAGTGGAACTTTTGACAAATTTGGGTCATGGTAGCATGGGCATGCTCCATTGTCATTTCGAACCTCCAACCGTTCTCGTCCTGATTCAGTGACTTCAGGAAGAAGTCAATGACGGTTTGGTGAAGCAAAGCAACCTTCCCTTCGTGGATGGACAGAAGTAGTCCGCAGGACTGGTTGAGCCTACTGCCGAACCGCTCATCCTTCTCATTTTACCGGACAACACCTGCATGCACTTGGCCTGAGATTTCGAGGATATCAAAACGCCAGGATCACTAAGCAGTCGGCTCGGCTCAACCATGATCAGGCTTCGCAAAGAATCATGGCTTTGATTGTATTCAATCCTTTTCACATAGAAAACTTTCTCGGCTACCTTATACCAGTAGTATGTAAGTCAGGGGCTCTGCAGCTGTGTACATATGTAGGACGAATTGTTCGCCGGTGAGTCAGACAAATTCACGTTTTGGACCACAACATTGCTCAGCCCATGCAGTCACAGTAAGCCCCTACCCGCAGCTGAGGCCCAAAAACGGAGATAAAGACTTGTTTAAAAAGGCATCTTCAAGTGCTGACATTGCAGAGGCTTTCGGGCTGCATTCTTCTTGGCAAAATGTAGTTTCGCTGACTGACAGCCCATGAAAAGACTGGATTGCGCACCTGACCCCGGTGAGAGTCCGAGACCTTGCATGAATTGGCCCCCCAATGCCTTCACAGCCCAACCTGGCGCTCACCACCAGGTATCACCCATTTGCGAAGGGTACAAGGCAGAAGCACGGAAATTCTGCAGAGCCTGCTTCTCAGGCATTTGTGTCACACTTGATCTTGTATCTCAGGATGTGTGGAACGAGCCGGGTCATTATTTTCCATTGTGTCAATCTCAGCAGCGTGGAGCATGAAGATTGAGACAGAAGCTTTGGAAAGGGCCTTGGTCTGCCACGCCGCGTCTTGCGTAAGAATATCACTGTCGTCCCGCGTTTTAAACTCACTCCTGCCATGAGCAGCATACTTTCCTCGTATCTGCGAACAAATGCTTAAATCGCAACGATGCAAATGGAACATCCTTATTATCATTTTGTCAGGATTCGAAGACTGGCAAATCCTTCACTCGAGGGCTTACAAAGGCATCTGAACATTGCGCAGGCGGGCTCAAGTTCAGTCGTACTACTTGAATATTCCTCCGGGTGTAAAAGCCCTTCATCCCCAGTGAGGATCTCTGCTGAGGAGCTGTCGACGCTCATCGAGAATCCTTCGCCTATCGCTGGGAGAGTTCTGCTCATCGAGAATATTGAGCCACGCTTGATCAATTCCTTCGGAAAATTGCTCGACATTGATCCCATCTTTTTTGCAGACTACGTTGCGACTGAGTTCGGTGGTATAGACAAGGCACCGCTCACGCCCTTTCGGGCATTTTATCCATCACAGCTAGCACAGAGAGGCCACCTGCACATCCATTATCAACAAGTCATCGATTTGGGGCAAAGCAAGGATTTCGCGACCTCGACCTATAAACTCAAAACCGAGGCCAACGCATCGCGCAATGCAAGACTACTGCCACATTTGAATGGACGACAGTTGGGTCTGGCAAGAGGATGCTGCTCGATTTTGCTGAAGCAACACAAGAAAACGTGGTACAGTAAGCACCGCCTGGAGCTATGCCAAAGCAAATTATCACAGGGCTTATCATTCACAACTCCAGCTCTCATCCTTGTGGATCCACCCGTGAAAGCCGTCTTTGAAGAGAAAACGCCAGGGCACACATATCCAGCCAAACCACTGCATGGTGGCTTCGAAGACTTCGGAAAACCTCCATCATTCTCTGAAAACAAACATGGCGTCCTTCAAGATGTTTGGAATAAAGTCTCTATGCTTTCAAGCCTTATTCACTACCTTCAGAGTCACCCACCCGGCTTTCAAGTCGATAAACCCAACGTCTTGAGTGTTGGGTACTACCCAATACGTATTGCCCTGGCGGAATGGATAATGTATTTGAATGTGGTCAGTCGTTACTTGATGTACTACAGGTATTCGCTGCAAAATATGCCCGGCCGACAGCATGAGGCCGATATCGTCGATCTACAGCGCTGGCCGCGGCGCATCAACCAAAGTCAACTCAAGCTGACGGTGCTGAAAGAGTTCATCAGCTACTGGCTCGATGAACAGACGGAGAAGAAGCCGTGGGAGATGATCTTAAGCGACATCGATTACTTGCAATCCCAGCTGCGCGAGTACAGCTTCTCGATGGAGCGAGCTGTGCCTGTGGCCACAGCCATGGTGCAACTCCTTGATGTACAGCAGTCGGGGCGCCACGCCGCCAACGTGACGTTGCTCACATACATTGCTCTGGTATTCGTGCCTCTCAGCTGGGTGACGGGGCTTTTCAGTATGTCGGAAAGG
This sequence comes from Diaporthe sp. HANT25, assembly GCA_013435955.1. Lineage (NCBI taxonomy): Eukaryota > Fungi > Ascomycota > Sordariomycetes > Diaporthales > Diaporthaceae > Diaporthe > Diaporthe sp. HANT25. Next base: position 228,300 of record JACBFG010000011.1, on the reverse strand, counting down.
TACTCACCTGGACAACAGAATTTCTGGGTGTATTTTGCAACGGCCGTGCCCCTGTGTCTGGTCGTGTTATTCGTGTCAGTCATCCCCTACTACAGACAGAAGTGGAGGATGGCGGGTTTGCACAACAGTTGGCGACATGACTTGAGGAGAATTCTACGAACAGGATCCATCGAGGAAAGAGTTCCTGCTGTCTAGGAGGTAGTGAGATACACATGGATAGTGCTTGGGGAGATGCAGGCAAGTGCTATAGATCGGGGGAAAGAGATTGTCCTTCTGGGCAGCTACTGACGCTACACTAAATCAAGCCCTCCGCTCAACACAGTAAGATGAAGACCCGCCCTGTTTGACTCTTATTTTTTACCAGTTCGCTCGCAAATTGGGATGCCGTTGATCCCGAGCATATGTCGGACCTCATCCCCCAGGTCCCAACGCGGAGTGGTTTGGGAAAGTGGGAAGAGCTTTTCAAGCTTCAGCCTCGTGCACCTACCCTTTCTTAAACACGGACTCATCAAATTTGGAGCGTGTGAATTGACCAAAGGCTTCCACAGTCTATATCTACTTTTTATTAGAATTTTGAGTTGAGAGCTGGCGGAGACTGGATCGAGGCCAAGATGAGGCTGGAAGTAGGAGATACTCTGCTGGAAACCAGACCCACTCAACTTTGCAAATTTAAGATGCCGGATTATGATCTTTCACTTCGCACCCTTAAAGAGTGTCGTATCAAGAGAGTGAAGAAGACTGAAAAAAGTCGTGCTCCATGTGATAGTAACGGCTTATAGGCAATGCCAAAGTCTGTTTCCATTGAGCCCTACCACTGGGCATCTACATACACATATGCTCTACTTTCAACAAATAATTACTAGTTCATGTACGAATCCTTTCGTAGAAGCATAGTCAGAACCTAAGACCCGGACTGGGAGCCAGCCTGCCCAAGATCCACTCACAGCAGACCAGGTCTCATTAGTCGAGACAGAACGGAGCCATAACGGAGAGGGCCCCAAAACGGCCGGGGCACAAACCAACTAGAATATTCAAAACCACCACCAAGGTGTGATACTTGCAATATGCAGATAGGGAAACGTAGGCGCAACGTCACACAAGATTTGAAGGGGGTAAGAGAAGGTGTCAGATCTCGAGGGGTGGTCCACTGGCACGCAAAAAAAAAACACTCCACGGTGTCAGTGGGCCGTGCTGCCAAAATGGAACCCACCCTTTTTTTTTGTTTGATGATACGACAAAATGACATCAGGACCCAACAAACAGCGCTATGGAATTAACGGGTCGACCTGCCTGCCTTTCTAGCCTGTCGAACATAGGACTCCTCCTTCCAAGGTGGGGAGGGGGGGTGGGACAGGTGGGAATACAAGAGTCGACACGACAGCACGATAGCGGAAAAGTTACAAGCAGCCAGCGTTTTCGATTGGGAGTCGCCAGGGCCGCAGGACTCGGCTAGTTGCGAACGACGCACCACCTCCCACCAACCAACTGGGGCTGGGCAGAGGGGAGGGGGCAGAATGCACCACAACTACTGCCCTTGCACTTGCACCTGCGTGACTCCTCCTCCTCCATCCGGAAACCTACTCTGCAGGCAAAATAAGGTATGATGATGGATACCGGAATTAGCATCCGACTGCAACTCCCCGGGGTGGCTGTGGGGATTACTTTGCAGTGAGCAGGAGCATTACATATGCAGCGTCTTGCTGGCAACGCCCTCGCTTGGCTCATTTGGGACGGCGGGCGGGCGACCCGGCCGAGAGATGATTTGACGGCCAAGCTGCCGCTGCCCACTGCTCACCAGAGTAGGCTACACTACATGCGCGCAGATGGGGTCTCGCTGGATGGAGATGATGTCCGTCTGCGCGCAGCAGCACAGTATGCAGGAATCAACATCTCCAGCCGGCGGGAATAATCGACGTCCGAAAGATCAAAGCCCGGGCGGGCTCGGCGCGATGCCGAGAGATGTGGATGCAATGAGAAACGACGTGAAGGGACGCGAATACCTTCACTCTTCGCGCGACACTCGTGGGTTCTGGAAGCGGCTGTTGACATTGCGAATGAGGCCAAGGTTAGTAATGAAATTAGATTTTGGCAATCGATGCCTGACGAGAAGATCGGTTCGAGCCGAGTGGTAGCAACTCTGCGGAGCAGCGTTGATTTGCATACCAAGCACGTGGATGGCGGACACATTTATCCGCCATCCGCCAATCACTGAGTCCGGATTTCGTTATGCTTCTGAGCGTAGAAACTGCCAGAAATCAATCCCACCGCCGGTTGTGGACTCATTAGGTCACATGAGGGCATTCCCAAACGACGCCGTCGTGGTCTGGATCTTTCTTTCGCGTCGGCAGTTCTGGGGTCTCCATTGGAAGAATGTGCAATTATCCAGTCTGGCCCAGCCAGCCAGACCAGCCAGCCCTGGTCTGCAGCCAGCCAGACGACGACAGCAAAGCACACACACCGTAGACCGCCTCTGATCAGCCGGGGTCACTATGACGGACGCTGTCTCTCTCGCCCGCCCGCTAGCAGAAGCCACCTCGACTCGCCTACGTCGGACCCTGCGTCATTAGCATTTCCCCGATCTACGCCATCGCAAGCAGGCAGGGTCTCGACGCTGGACCCTGATTTCCTTGGAGATCGAAGCCATCATGCTGGAATTTCATCAGCAGTGCTCATCGTGGCGGGACTGATCTTCACAGTGGGTGTCGTTCAGCCTCGTGTATGCTTGAAATTGTGGCTCTGTCGTCCATGTGCGCGCGGTGGTGGTGTGTGAGCCAGGAGAAACCCCCAAAACGAGTGGACCTCAAGCCTGAATCTCGGGGGAAAAATATGCACGCATGCATCAATGGGACCCTCAAGCTGCCAAAGATAGAAGCCTCTTCTCTCACCTTGTCGGGATTTTACCTGGTTGCGCAGCCTCCCAAATGGCCCAGAAACTTGGCAGTAGATGGCTTCGCTCTGCTTACGAATGGGTGCCTCCGTCCTTGGTCTTGTTCCCCCATCTAATCTTTTTCGGGAGGGGCTTGAAGCCATCACGGTGCGACGGGCACTAGCTCGCTGCACGATGAGGTCAGTCCTCCAGTACAGGACTGCTGCCACCTGCCAGTCAGGAATGGGAGCGGATGTTGCCGCGCTAAGAGAGCCTTAGCGCCCCGGTCCCTCATTCGCAGGCTGGGGATGGCCTCATCTCCTGTCTTTCGTTCTCCGCCCGGTCGTCTCGTCGTTGGTCTGGACCGTCTGGCAGCTATGGTGTCGTCCTGGGTTGCCAGCAACGGGCGATGCGGTGTCCTCGCGGTGACGAAGGTGGTGTCAATAAGGTTTGACGATCGGGACGATCCCGTCCCCAAACCCCAATGAGGACCCGTACCAGAGGTTGGGTGCCGTTTGAAACCTGCCCTAGCACTCTCGACCACCAGATTCTTTGCCCAAGCCGTGCCACGCCTGTGGCTTCATGTAGGCGCTCGGCGAGTCCAGGAAATGACGGAGCCTCACCATCTGCCGGCGCCGCCATCGTAGTGCACCGTTGCACGACTGACCGCCGGCAAGACAGAAAGTGCAACAGCAACGTGACCAAAGAGGCGCTACAGGAAGAGGACACGCAACCATCAGGGCCCTAGGGTGAACTTGAGTCTGAACCCCTTGGGGTCCCCAGACTATGATGTCGTTGTGCGCCGGTTTCGACTCAGAGACGTGCAGGGCCTTGGAACGACGAGAGATGAAGCGCACCCCCAGGTGTTCGAGGGTGGTAGGGGTGTGTGGACGGTGTGTGGTACAACTTCCAAGTTTATGGGACGCACGCTGCAGAAATGTGTACTGTACCGCAGAGGTGTGTGTGCAAGCTGCGTTTTGGCGTCCAAACATGAATAAAACGTCCAATTGATTCGGGTCACCACCGCCTCGCCAGATTGCATAACCGCAGGGCGAGGCTCTCGTGTGCCTTGTTTTGGGGACGGGGAGGATGGGCACAGTACCTGAAGCACGAGGCTTCTCGGATGTAGAGGGGTCTGGTCTGGACCTTTAGACTAGGCTCCGCCTGAGAAGCCCACCTCTACTGTTGTCTGATTGTGCGTTCATCAAGAGAGCGGAAAGTCATACGGTATAGGATCCCGACCTGGGCCCGAGCAGACTATGAATTAACCTCGTGCCTCTCGGCGCAAACAGAGTGGCGAGGGCCCGAACGATGGCTGTGCTTGTCCCGCCGGGTTCACCGGCAAGCACGGCGACAGAACCCCGAACGTGGAGCGGAGACCCTTCCCTCTGATTTCCGCAGCGAGCCGGAAGGGGGGCTGGGTAAAGTGGACGTGTTGTGTGAGACGAGCTTCGAGCAGGTGGGCAGTTCGAATCCGTCCTCTCGCATGACAGCCACTGCAAGCCCAGCCAGCAACCTGCACCTGCACCTGCACCTGCAGCCTGCACCACAACCGACTACCACCAGCAAGCTGCCCAAAAAAGGAGCAAGAGCAAGAGCCGGAGCTGCAGCAGCTCTTGCCATTTGAGTAATGCCGCTGCAGACACGAGAGAGGAAGGAGCCCACACACAGCCTGCCTTGCCACCCTGGACGACCCATACTCGTATGTACTGTCCGACCTGACTGTACATATGTACGGTTTGGGAATATGGGATGGGACTATGGTATGGGGCTCTGCAAGCCACACGGAAGCCTGCCTACATGGCCTACATGCACCTAAACCGTTGCAGTTATTTTCCTCACTCTGCGCCTCCAGCCAAGTAAGTTTCGTCTGACCCCCTCGTCGTCGTAGCCCGTCCGTCGTCGATGGATTGGACTGGATTGGGACATCAACGGGAATCTGGACCAGCCCACCGGGAGTCCACCTAAACTCTGAGCGTCGTATTGTTCCATCCCAAAATCCAGCTGTCCCTCTTCTGATACTCCCCCTTCCCGCATGGCCTCCCAGGCCCTGTCTGTCGAAGTCTTCGCAGTGGATTACCTGCCCTGGCTGGCTGGTTGAGTCTCTCTCCCCACAGTGGGCACACCCGAAGCATGATCACCGACAGACGGGTCTAGACCGTCCGTCGCTCGGGCTACAGGGCTGGGGTCGTGGCCTTGCCCCAGACTTTTTCTTACTTCCTGCACGGGTTTTTCCTTTGTCCCTGTCCTCGGCCTACCTCTCTGGGGGGAGACAAGAGTCCGAACTGACAGGCGCGGAAACGGCAGATCACACAACGCGACGCACGCGCGCACGCACGCACGTACCGGAGCACATGCCCTCTCGCTGTCGAGAGGGGGTGATTCCCCCCGAGGGATATCATGTATCTAGCTTACTTACTGTAGAGATTTGCCGAAGCAGACCCGGTGCCAGTGACTTACAGCGTGACCAGAGTCAGTCTCGCTTTCTTCAAACATCCCCCGTGCGTTCGTTCTCCATCCCTGCCTGCTGAACCCGGGGCGATCCAGCTCGACGCGGTCGATCACCAAAAACCCGCCTATGTGGGTTTTCCCAAGATCGCGTGGCTGTCAAAGAAATGCCCGCACGCCCGCGCGCCCGCCGGGTCTAGGCCCAGGCCCTACGGGCCCCATTGGACATGTCGGTCTACTTGACTGGCGGCGGTGATGCTTTCCTTCCTGATCGCGCTAGTATTCCCTCGATACCTCGATCAGCATGTTGCTGGGGAAAGGAGTTGAGTACGACGATCTTCCTTCACATTCTATGTCGCGCGCGTTTCTAGGCTGCGCGATCATCACGCATGCATGCGGTCAACAAGCGAGATAGGGCAAGTGAATAGTCGTCTAAGCGGTCGTAGGGTGGCGGCGTCTCTCACGCCCGATCAAGCCACCGGTCGCCCGAACATCCATCATAACCCCGTCGTGTAACTTGCCTCACACATACACATGCAGATGCAGTCTCTGCAGTGCCGATAGGGGCCTAACGGGCGGGCGCGGCGCGGCCTGACCGTGTCACCGCATCGAACGGATTTGAGTTGAGTGGAGCGGATATTTTTCAAAATTTTTAAGATTTTTTCTTTTGTTGATGTTTTTGTTGATGCTGTTGGTTGGTTGGTTGTTGGGCACCCCGTCCGTCGCCTCGCATCTTCGTCCTCCTCCTCCATCCCCACGCCACGCAAGCCCGCCCCATCTTTTG
>JACBFG010000011.1:180991-222184 GCA_013435955.1 Diaporthe sp. HANT25 | reverse complement strand
GGGGGGGGGGGGGGGACGGGAAATGAAAATAGGGGAATATTTTCCCATTCCGAACCGATAGATGGCTTCCCTTGGCAAGCCTGCCTGCAAGCCTGTCCCGCCCGCCGCGTCGTACAAGTCAGCCCTGCTCGCACGCATTCTATGCGTATGCGAGAATACCACAGAATGAGATAATTTTTCGGGCAATTTGAGAGACAGTCTGTGGGCGCCTGAATGTCTTGGATCTGTCTCTTGTCTCAGTCCCCGGTGACACCCGGACGAACGAAAGATTAGATCTCGTTTAATCTGTGTTCTGCAACGGCCACTCACGAGTGGCACTTGGGTCAAGGCTGGCAAATGCAGCCACTCAAGACTTCTTCACATGTGCCACATTGCGTAATTTGCTCATAGATTCTGAGGGATGATTTGTATGTGTATGTGCATGTATTATTTTGTCGCCTGGGCAATTCGTATTCTATGCCTGATCCTTTGTGTACTCCGTATGCTATGATCGTGGGACAAAATGACAATGCTGTGCTTCAAGACATGTTTGGACCAAGTGAGAAAAAGGCCAAATTTATTCAAGGCTTGTCCTCCTCTCCCAAAGTGAAATGCAAAACGCCTTGCTCGCTAGGTTTCTCCGCTGGAGTCCCGTCGCTCTCCGCATCGCAATGAGGGGGTATTCGCAAAAAGACAAAACACCTGCGGAAAAGAGAAGCAGAGCGGAAATGAGAAGAAAAGTGCTAGACCCGCTATGAATATGAACATTTTTATGTCTTCCTCCACGAACCACAAGTTGCAAATGAGATCCAGCCCGGCAATCGAATGTGTGTTGTGTGTGTGCGACAAGTGATAATGTGTGAGGGGGCCCCACCAATATGTCGATCGTCGAAGTCCGCCCGCATATGCCAGCAACGATGTCATGCTAACGTCAGCGGCTGGTTCTTAATTGAGTAGTCGCCAGACGAGAAAGTGACGACCAGGAATGGAAAACCGAATGAGACTGTGGGCTTTTTGATCCTGATCAAGGAGCTCCAGTGGAGCTGCAGTGTACCGACGCCTCGGGCGAAGTGGAGGCCGGAATTGGCTGCCTTGGCAGCAGGATGTGCATGATTTGTCGAGCCAGCCGCCCAGTGTCTTGCTCCATCTGTGGAGTGATGGAAACACGATGACCAAGGCACTGCAGGCCAAGAGGAAGGTTCCTCGACCGGTGACTTAAGCCACGCCAGAAATGTTGCGTTTGATCCGAGTCGGGTGAGAGCTTGGACTAGAGTCGGATTCCGGTGCAGGCCTCGGCTGAGGGGGGCGGATGATGCTGAGATGATGCGAGAAGTCGACGGCTTTGGACACTCCAAGGTGAGATAATGCCAGATCCAAGATGCAGGGCGCGCTGATCATTTCTGGGCATGGGGATGCCGCGACTCAGCCAGCCTGTGTGGGAATGAATCAGGGCTGCCTTCCCATTGGGTAGTTCCACTCATGTTATCGAGAGCGGCCTGGTGCACCCAGTTTTGACGTACACCAGCTGTGCAGATAGGATGAATGGTTAGGCTTTCCAGAAGAACTCAAGTCGCTATCCGATGTGTGACAATTGAGTCGAGTCTGCAGGCAGTTGTCTCGTCGCAGTCATGCAGCGAAAAATGGCGGGCGGATTGCAGCGCGGGCACTGACCGAGATAGCTGCCAGCTAATCGTCGGTCCCATTCAGGCCTCCACGTCAATTCACGATTGACAGTCGTGCAACAGAGCGGGTCAAGCTTTTCGGGGGTTGATCGGCATCGTCGACGCAATTTGGTATGCTTCCGTCCCCTCGTCGGCGAGGGTATGTTAGGTGTGGTTGTGGTCCGAGGACATTGGGGTAAATCTTGCCCTTGTCTGTCGGCAGATCCGCGATCGACTAGGCGAACCTTATCCGCAGGCTCCCTCCTGACAGCCGAGGCCATGTGGTATGTCCCCGGTCGACAAATTCAGCACCAGGGCGCCAATCAGCATCTGCAATTGATGCTGAATGCGTGGCGGCCTCCTTGAGATTTTCCATCGTCGAGATGCTGCTCACAGGTAGAGGAATCCGCAGTCGTGTCTGGGGCACTAGACTTGGCGACCTCACCATTGAATCCTTCAACTCCACACGCACGGGCCTGGAGTCTTCAGCGGAGGGGTCATTGACCAGGTGTGTGGTGGGGCACCAAGAGGGCGGAGGGGCGATCCTGCCAAAGCTGAAGCTGGATGTTGAAGATGCCTCTCAAGCTTTGATATCGTATGTTGTGGTTGCTGAGCTGGTGGTCCGGATCCAACATGTCGTCTGGGGTGAGTAGTGGCGGCGGCGGCGACGCAGTGCTCACTGCTTTCACTTTCCGTAGCCTGTCATTCTCGCGCACCTGTCGCAGTAGTAGATGCCAGTCCCCACCCGGATCATGCCGTACATGCTGGCATCGTCCGTTGTTGTCATCTCCACGCAGCGGGCGCAACGGAGACAGCGGATGATTTCGATTGACGCGACGGGGCGCTCCATGCTTGCTCGTACGGAGCTCGCTGAGACATCAGAGTCTGATGACGAGAAGGAGCCATACGAGGATGACGACGAGGAGCTGCCGTAGTGCTTCTTTGACGGGCGTACTGGAGACACCATCATTGCGACTGTTGCTGTTGCTGTCAAGATAGGCCGTCTGCCCGTTGGCTCTGTTCGGGGAGGTTGTTGGACAGCCTTGGTGCTGGAGCTGAGAGGCCGATGCGATGGGCGAGTGTCGAAGTTGCCTTCTCTGAGTATGTTGTGGTGCTTGTGGTGCAAGGTTTTCTTTCTTATTCGTGCTGGACTGATTGTTCGTTGGTTTGGACGTGAAGGGTGGGAGGGCCAAGTGATAACGTGGACAAAGAAGGAAGGGGGCCGTGGGAGGGTCTTATGGATCGAGGAATCTAGTGCACATCCGCGCTCAGGATTAGAAAATGGGAGATCGGCACAGCAGGAACTACTCTTAGAATGGGGAGTGTGGGCAGGGACGCGAGCTACGTACCTCTCTCGACGCCGGTCCAGACACCATCTTGGCGGTACGTATCTACGTATCTACGTACCCTCTTTGCTGCGCGCCCAGCTCGCCAGGGCGACGAGGGGCGGTGCCAGGGTTCTCCTGGCAGTGTGCAGTGAGACAGTCGCATCCCACACTCACAGACGGGTGGGTCGGAGGGCTCGAGATGCAATTATCGGGTCCTGCCCTGGCGAGCCTGGCGACCAGGGGGTTTACCTCTGGCAGCGGGGTTTTTCTTTGTGCTCAATTCCGACTGACTGCCTGAAATGTGACTGCGCGACGAGGATTGATTCCTCTGGTACCGCACGGCGGGCAGTGCACACTTCGTACAACCCAGCATACTACATGTACGAACCACGAACTCCGTACCTCCGTGCTATGCCATCTTCAGTATCCCATCCACGCAGCCAGAAGGGGGCTCCTTCGCTGTCTAGACCCAAACGGACCGTCTCAAAACGGACATTGCAGGTGGATACCGTCGCTGGTCCAGCCCGTTGGATTCCCACAGTTTCATGGACATTCAGTACTGTAGCTGTAGACACCAGTTCCTCACACAAATTGCCCTTGTGAAGGATGATGCCTGTCCGTCCTCTCTGCACAATACCGCGGCCAGACTCATGTCTGTCCCCCGACTACATGCGATGGAAATTACCTGCAGCAAGCTGCAGATGGTACAATTATTATTATGGGCCGTGGCTTCACACAAGGGCCACGTAACCGTGGACAAACATCCCACGGGTTTCACGTTTCGACAAGACACTGCGTGTGTCCGTGACGAAGGTTCTCTGTACGAGAGAGTTGAGGCCGCGTGCTTGAAGGCCGGAACATCCAATGGTGGGGAGTTTCTCGCTGGTCAAGATAACTCCGAGGCTTGGCCCCGAGGCCATGCCAATGTGCCGAGACAGCCTAACGTCTTGTGGTTTTGTAAGCTGACTGACACTGACTGACAAGCCCCCCATCCTCCCAGCGGCCCTTTGGAGTCACGCCGTGCGCTCCGCTGGGCCAACCGTGCAGTCACCTTTTGCCCAGCCCAGGCCCAGGCGCTGCAGCCTGGGCTCGGGTCTGAGATGGGAATAAACCGCAGCAGCAGCATGGTCCCTTCCTACCCTGCCTCAAGCCTGCTACCGTATCAGCGCTTGTACATTACAGGCGAGCTCGGGATGCTGCGGTGCCAGCAGCGCCCGCGACCGAAGAAAGCGAAAAATTGGACCACTCTATTTGACGCTGGAGCCTTCTCCCCATCCGGCCCATCCAATCTGAGCGTGATGCGGCAGTAGCACTAACACGCCGAGTCTCCTCCCTTTCCCCGTGGAAATTGCGGCCCTGCCCCGGGGAAGCTCGTCGTTGTGCCTCCTACATAGTGCTCCCCTATTTTCCGAATATGCGGGCGACAGCGGTGGTCACAGCTTGATCTCGCCCCGTCAGGCCCGTCAGGGGGGTATGCCAGGCTGGCCGGGCGGGCCAGACGGGCCAGACGGGTAACGGGCCAGCCGGGGGGCGCTCTTTATTGTCGGGGGCTGGGTGTGTGTGATGGCCTGATGGTGGGTGAGAGCCCACTGTAAATGGGAGAGGTGACTGAGCAGGCCAGCCAGCGAGCCCAGAGGGGACTCGGGGAGTGAAACGGTGGGGAAACCGGAGAAGGCCAGCTAAGCGACACGGGCGAGTCGAGAGTCCAGACTCAGATCCGCACCCAATCTTAGATCCACGGGCCCCTTTTCGGGCTGCACGTCCTGCAACTGCGCTGCACGCTGCTGGAGTCACGCAGGGCAAACCGTGGAGAAAGCCGCCTCCAGACGGTCCACAGGCTTCCTGTCCAGGCTGGCAGGTTCTGGCAGGGCCCTGACGGCCCCGACAGTCTCAGAGAGTCTGGGTCTGTGTTGAACGGAGTCCGCTGCCGTCTGGGCACTCAGTCTCCAGCTTGGCGACTCCTCACCTGCATGCTGGCCGACAGATGCCATTCTAGCATACGAGCATACTCCGTACAATATGGCTGGTATGTCTGACTATTAAACTGTGTACAATATCCATGCAAATGCTGGCTGCTGCTGCTGCTCTGGCCTTGCTGCTTGATGCAGGCGCCACCAGTGGGCCCAAATGTGTCAAATCCTGCGTCCTCTGCCGTTGGGCCGGAGGGAAGAGGCGGATGGGGGCATAGATGCATTGAGGGCACTTGGGCAGCCAAGGACAGAGCCCGTTTCGAGCGGCCCGTCGAACCCTCGATATTAGGATGCAGCTCAGATGCGAGTCTGAAAGAAAGAAGCAGGAGGTTGAGTCCGTCTCCGCCAGCCGGCCGGCTCGGATCATCGAGATCTCTCAGCCTCACGCCAATCCGGGCGCGGCACGTAAGCCACGTCGATAACGACGCGTCGTTGAGCCAACGCTCCTGAATTGGCGAATGGCCGGTCTGTTGATGGTGAGTCAACGTGCGAGTTCGATGCACTGCGCATCTCGATGCAGAGCGTCGGGAAATGACCAGCGTCATTCGTCCGACAGCGGTGTGGGAGTTGCCGTTGTCAAGTCAAGTCGAGTTAGAGGTCGAAATGAATGCCGTAAACTCGCCACTCGTCCAAGCCAACGAAATGGCCAGGACCGCCAGAGTGATAGTACTGACATCAGCCACAGGCAGTATTTTGTGGGTAGGCAGTCACAGCAACATGTGGTTGATCGAAAGGTGGATTAAGCTCCTATTTTCTTCCAAGAACCCGGTGACTTGGACAGCTTGTTTGCTTGTCTGCGAAGATCACCTGGAGGATCAACAGATACGATCGATTCCATGCATACGAATTGTGGTTTTTGGATTTCCATGTTGATCGTGATGATTTCCATGTCCTTGACCACGATATGTATGCACGACCGGAGCAAGATATCCGAAAACTGACAAAGCTGCAGCAGCCACAACCTGATGAAACATGCGACTCTGTGCTGCAACTCACCAGCTCATTCGGCCGAGAAGGAAGGTCACGCAGTACGGATCCTTGAGCAAATCTCCCCCCACCTGTTGAAGCACGCAGGGTGGGCGGCATATCATGTTGATAACGACCGTGAGCTTCGTGATTTATCAGGTGCAATTGGCGTGACAAGGCGCGTAGCTGGTCAGGTTGAGCTGGGCTGCAATGCACGACGCGAACCCCTCAGTAAGTAAATATCTGCCCGACCAGACTGCCGTCGGTCATGCGCGACAGCACTTTCACTTGGGTATAGCAAAGGAAGCGTGGTGATATCTGCAGGCGTCTCGTGCCCTGTGGTGGTGGATTCTCTTGGGAGCTAAAAATTGGCAACGTGAAAAACTGGCATGCGGAGGATTCTTTTTGCAGATCCCTTGCAGAACACACGATGCTGCCAGATTCTTTGGCCTCCACTGTCAATGCCTATGGCCGATGTCGTTGGCCAATGGCGACCTATTGATCCACACTGGGGCATGCTGGCCAGGATCTACGCGACTACATCTTTTGCAGTGGGCTACAGTACAGTGGTGGTGAAGATGGAGTCTCGGCGTGTGGAGAGGATAGGCGAGAGAGGCTGATGTCAACATCGTCAGTTTTCAACCGCCCATATTTTTCTTGGTCGATGTGTTCCCCAGCCAAATCTGGTCGGGAATCTGCCCACGGCCACGGCCGAAATCTGCGACAGACAGTCTCGTCACAACTTGAGTCTCTCCATTCCAGCCACTCGAAACCGCCGCCAGGCTCCCGTCCTACCCCAAGCCTTACGCGCCAGACACGTTTCTTGGCACTTAGCACCCCGTTATATTCTTCTACTATTTGCATATGTCTCTCGGGACGCTAGCCGCGTAGTTGTCGTCGTCTCTAGCGCTCTTTGCCGGACCGGACTTAACAAACGCTCCGCGCCTTTGTCGATGCTCCCGTGGGAATCAGATCCATTACTCACAGTCGACCATCATGGAAGATTTGAACAAAGCATACAGGCGTTGTTGCCAATCATGACGCTAGAAACGGCCCAAACGGCGCGGCGCGAGTAGATGCCGGGTATTTGGGTATTTTGGATTTGCAATTGTCCTCTGCTAGTTGCCAAATAACCGCCTGCTCTCATTTAATCGGGATCGATGGTTCGGAGTACGTACGATGTGGCTCCTGTGGCGTTGCTGGCATCGGTCACTTGCTTGTGGCAGGTTTTCTAGAATCTCGATTACCAATGTAACTGACCCCAGTTGAAACGTGCCCCAGCGCGAGGGGAGGGAAAGGATCGTGAGTGACCACCTGAGCATCATTCTGGCACCTTCACCTCCGCCAGTACCTAGCCAATCGGCCAAGCTTTTGCCAATGACGACCAGGCCCTAAAACAGGCAAATCGATACGGCGGGTCAGACAAGGGCTTTCACCTGCCATCCCGAGCTACTTCGGATCCAGGAAACAATGCGGGATCGTGAGGGCGCCCGGCATCGCGGCACCCATCAAACGACACCCATCACCCATCACCCGCTACCTGCTGTAGTGTCCGAGTGTTTGACGTTTACCGCCTTGCTAGTGGAACGGACGTGGCTTGACAACAGGAATTTCATCAAACGACACATTCCTTGGCCGAGGACTTACCGAGCCTGTGTTCTGCTGCCCGTCATGTGGAATTTGCACGGACTCAATGCACCCCCTCTTTCTCCCACTGCCGCCGTCCCAGCTGGGCGGTATTGCATCTGCAAATCACCGGCCTAGTGGTCTAGCGGCTTTTGGGTCAGATCTCGATGACTTCTCTCGGAGCCGATCCTCGATGACTCCCTCCCGGAGCTGACCTCCGTCTCTGTTGTTGTATTGTGATCTTCCATATGAAAAGCCCCGACATCATCGATCGCAAACTCCGATGGTGTTCTCTTCCGGCTCCATGCGCATCAGCCTCCGGACCGAGGAGGCAGCCCGATGGAATGGGAGGGATTCATCCACTACTCCTTGCAGGCCCCTGTTCGTCGCAACATGACATGCATATGCTGCGGCGTTGTTGATTTTTTTTTCTTCTTTCGAAACAACATGTGGGGCGTACAGCTGAGTTTAACCTTCGCAATGCCACAACACGGCTGACTTGGCGAACCCTATTCGACGTGTTCGTTGCATTTCCATAGAACAAGTCAAGAACCTGTCTCGCATGGCTCATGGTTCGCTCAGCCCTGCGATCCGCTTATTATGGTTCGGTGCCAGGGGACCGCGCCGCCCGGGGACTGCCTGGATCATGCCCGCCAACATGTTGGACCCCTACTTGACCCTTAGTTTTTTGTTATTCAGTTATCAATCTCGCGGCACTGAGTCATTCTGAACATGCTGGGATGGTGCCAGCTTGCCGTCACATTGAGTGAACAGCGAAGCCGCCTGCTCGTTGGGCAAAACTGTTCCTCAGCTGTGTTTATTTCAGGAGAGCCCGGAGAAGCCCTCTTGTGGGGCCGCCGCGGCGGGACGAGGAACCAACATCAACACGAAACCTCCCGTCAACAAAGCGGCGGGGACGAGTTCCTGCGACCCCCGAACAGGTCTGCGAGATGCCGCCCCGCGAGTGCGAGTGCCCCTCGCTCTGGCATAGGCTGCCACTATTTCCGGTGTTCTGTGCAGGGCCTTATCATCCTCCACGCAAGGACCCTTGAAACCTACCAAGCCTCTCTGTTGGAAATCCACCAACAACTGCATCCTGCGGTAGATGGCCTGTCAAGCGCGGTCCATAGCCGCGCTCCAGCCCCTGTTAGAGCTAACAATAAACAACCAGCCGCCTGAGATGCCACATTGGCACAGAAGAAGCGTATCACATATGGTGCGCGGCCATGAGAATCCCACCAGCAGTTACTGGCGGTCATGACGGCCATGCACAATCGCGAAGCCATCGGGACATGTGGGTTGACTCGACCGTTTCGACGCTTCCCGTTTAGGTCCACATACGGTCACAAATGTGAGAAAGCCACGCCAGCAGCACCCGGGACAAGAAAAAAAGCCGCTCGTTGCACCGCCCGAGGGATTCGTGGCCCGCTTCGTGGCTCCGGCGTTGAAGCTTATTTGCTGACACTAGGTGAGGCCTTTTTGTCTCATCTGGTTTGCTTGTTTCGTTTCCCTTTTCCCTATTCCCGCTGTGGTTCGGAAAGACGAAGCCACCCGATTGATGGCCCCTTTGTCCCCGGACCGTCCTAAAATCTCACACTTTTGCACTCGGTCTCGGGCTGCACAGCGTCATGCGCGAGCGGGAAAAAGGGCGTGGGCTGTCAGACCATGGACCGCCGAGGCTGCCGTTCCCTCGGTTACTGCGGTTGGCTAAACTTTATTTTCTCTTCCGCCTATGTGGCAGCCCGCGGGCCAACCTCATGCACTAAACTAATGAGCATCTCGATATGACTTCCTTTGTGTGGCTCGTTCGGTCTCATGGCATCTTGTCGTTGTTCGCTTACCTGAATATCTTGAGGGATATTCATTTAAGCGCCCCACCAAAACCTTAAAGACGGGCGTTGACTCGGGGAGTTTTTCCTGCTGCTCGTGATCTGATGTGACCGTCCATTCCGTGCCGAGCGTCTATCATGCGGTTACGGACAACATTCGGCCTCCTTCGTGAAGCCGGTCGCCATGTGAGATTTTCATCCCATCTGGATCATGCTGACTACTACATCTCAGCAACCCCGCCTGCGCTTGAGATCTGTCTTGCAGGGCTGGGCTCTGTTGATCTTCGAATCGGTTGCCCCTTGAGATAAGGATTTGGTGATATCGATAATCATACGGCCTGTCTATTGTCTTTCACATGAAAGGAGTCACTACATGCCGCCATCCGCTGGGTTGTCGTATTCGCATTGGGCATGGATCGTGCGATGTGAGAGCCACTTTTGTTGACAAGTCCTGGTCCATACTACATCAAATTGCATCGGATCTTGCTTCGTGCTTTGTTCATGCAACGGTGTGATGGTTTTCCACATGTTCGACACATCTCTACTCCCAACGTAAAGCATGATGGCCAAAGAGGACGGATGAAATCAATGCCATGCGGAGCGGCATAGCGGGTGATCAAACGGTCCCCAAGGCCACATGCTGAGATAGACTCATGTGACTGGACTGGGAAGCTCCGATCGCTCTTGAAGGTTGGGGCTATGTTTCTTGAGCATTGAGAAGGTTTCTGCGCCGAGCTTGCACGAATGGCTTTGAGGTCCTCAGACAAAAGGAGAAGCTTTCGCTTGTCTTTTGTGTAATCTGTGCCTTTTGATAAATCTGCTTAGCCTTCGGTATTTGCATTTGACCTCTTTGGCGTCTCAATCTCGCGAATTCTTGGTTGCTGTCGTTGCCTGCTGTAACTTGCCTTGCTGTGACCGTACCCGTTCAGAGTCCAAGCAGATAAGACTGCTAACTGATAAAAATAGTTTCACGTTGAGTGTGTGAAATAAGGCAATGTTCTTCGATTCCATAAGTAATTTCAAGAATGCGGGTCTCCACGTCTCCACAATATCTTTAACCACGTACGTCTGCGCTTTGAATCCCCGCAATTTCACGCCCAATCTTCTCTCATGCGTGAATTATCAGATTCTCCACGGCTCGGGAGCAACAGGAAGTCACGGGCTCGCGGGACTCGATGTAGGATGACACTGAGGCATTTTTGTCCGCATGCTGACGAGTCAAGCAGCTGCGAGCCCTGAGTGAGGGTGACTGTCTGTCCCACAAAAGTAACTGGCAATTCAGTCACTGTACCACAATGTATGCCTCATCACCGTCTTTTGTGCAGCCACCTATGAAGCAAGTGGTGTGACATTGTAGGATTGTCATCCAGTGCACGACTCTCAGCTACCCAACTCCTATTTACATTCCTTACAGTTCTTTATGGGTGTACTCGATATGTCTCCTACTCTATGCAGACTTTGTAGTGCACTATTCTTGAAATGTATGCCTTTCAGCTCCTATGAGTTTGCGAGGTAGAACCGTTTTGACACACATTGTACGGACTGAAATCATGTCTGTGACAAGTGAGGCGAGCTCGCTTACGATTCATTGAATGTATTGGCGTATTCCTGATAGTGATCCACCAAAACAAAGCCTCTTTGCTATATCATCGGCTAGGACAATGAGCTGACTTGGATTTCCATCGTTCTGGATGTCCATCATTGATCTAACGGAGCAACATCCTCCAGTGATAACAGCATGCAGTCTATTCATTCGGTAGTGGGACCTAAGGCTCAAGAAAAGCTACATGGAAGCCAAATAGATTTCCAACAGTGTAGTGGAAACGATCCCGTGGATATTCAAATTATTCACAGAATTCAACACGGCACTCAAAATGTCAACGAAGCCCACATGTGCCAGTGCAGGTGACGCTGCCTCATCATACTATCCAAGTAAGTTGGCCAACGGATCCAGTATCAACACCTCAACGCGATATTAAACTACGGACTCATACTTTAAGGTCAACTGGGATATGTTGAGGACAAGGTCTTTCTCATTCCCCGGGGGCTCCTCACGACGCATCTGGGGTCCAATCCGGGTCAGCAAGCTCAACCCCGGCCGGGATAAAACCAGGAGCAACTAAGACTCAAGTCAGCCAAATTCTCATGGTCACATTGTCTGCGTAGTGATGCCCTACCTGTGGTACCAACAAGAGTCCACTCGCCCAAGCTCCTTGCCGACTGCCACTCCCCCCTCTGTATCGCCACCTGCGGCGCCTGGTCGTCAAACACATCCGGGCCCAGTGTCGCCTTACGCAAGGGCTCTCCATCGTCAAAGGACAGAGACAGGACCAGCGGAGCACCGGCGTAGTAGTGCCACACCTCTGCTGCGTCCACGCGGTGCCAGACCGAGTCGCCGTCGGAGCCCTCGAGGAGGTAATAGATGGCTGTGCTGGCAGAGCGGTTCAGGCTCGCTATGGTGACGGGGTCCTCAAACGTCTGGATGTAGTAGCCCTTCTCCTCGTTTGGAATGAGGTTCAGCTTATCAATCACCTCTTGCGCCGGGCGCTTGTTGATGGGTGTGTGCTGGTTGGTCTGAGGTGTTGTAGGACTTGGCCGGCTGAGGACGCCATTGGGCATGCCTACAAGAGCGAGGAGACCTATGAAGAAGAGAGAGTACCTCGATGAAGCCATGATGCTGATGTATGGTGATTCTTGGTATCAAGGTAGTTTCCAATTGGAGCACCCGTTTACCTAAAGCTGGCGTGATGGGAGTGGTCGATTACTGGATATCCTCGACGGGGCCCGGTCGATGGAGAGACGTGAGAAAAGGACAGGAAATCACGGAGCACGTTAGATTCTTGAACTTAGAAGTGACCTGAGAATAATTTATTGTTCTTTGGCTGTTGACCTGTCAAGACCTGCACTAGTGCTGACAATGTTGTGCCTTGGCCGGCAGTTCCGTGGATGTTGGTGAGGTTGGAGACGGCGCGATTACAAAAAAGCCCCTGCAATATCCCCTGCCAAGGTGTGATTTATCAAAAGATCGGCAATACTACAGCAATTTGTCCATAAAATTTCAGTTCACCTCCTTTCCGCTGTGTAAACGCCTCTGTCTTACGGCCTCAGCAACGGGAAGCGAGCAGTTCTGTACGAATCCCTGCATACTTTCGAGACAGAAACTACGTCTGTGTGACATACCGGAACAAGATTAAATGCAAAAATACGTTGATTTTCATTTGGGGTTACCTGGCTAAAAAGCATCTTGTCCCTTCCATGCAGCACTGGCATGGGATAGCCGAAGCCTATCGATAAGGCGTTGCTTGCCAGCTAAACAAGGTAGCTCAGCATACATGCAGCTTCCATGCCCTTACATCATATGCGTCAACACTTCTCGAAAAACAAAGATACTCAAATCTACCGCTTCATCATGCTGACTCGTTGTGCCTCATTGGATCCCACCTCACTTCGAGTCTCAAGCAGAAACATCAACATGCCTGCTCTTTGCAGCAACGTCGGCGGCCAGGGAGGCCAGGGAGGCGCTCTGCAGGATGTTGAAGATGGAGATGTCGGCCGCCGCCTGGAGCACCAGCATGTTGCGCAGCTCCACGGCGATGAGGGAGTCGACGCCGTAGGTGGCAGGTGACTTGCCGAGGTCGATCTCGCCCACCTCGATCATGAAGATGTCAGCCAGCTTGCCGGCGATCGCACTGCCCACCACCCGCGCCGCCTCGTCGCGCGAGCCCGCCTCTCCGAGCTGCGCCGCGAGCGAGAGACCGCCGCTGCCGTCGCCGCCATCGTCCGTCTTCACAAGCTTAGATGCCCTGCTGCGGTGCCGCAGGGGCGAGTAGCGGGCATCGCGACCGAGCTGCGAACCCCCGGCGGCATCCCACTGTGGCCCAGGGCCTGTGTTGAGGCCGACAATGATCTGGCAGTGCCCGCCGATCGGCTGGAGGACGGCGGCCTTGAGTGCACGGAGCACGGCCTCCTCATCCAGCATCACATAGTCGCCCGACTTTCGCAGGCGCTCGGCGACCTTGGCCGTCTCGGCCACGTAGCCGACGTCGCTGATGGGTCCGAGGTCGATGGACACGCCAGGGAGGCCCCTCGCCTGGCGCCAGTGCGCCATGGCGTCCTCGTAGGAGCCGCCGGCTGCGTAGTTGGTCTGCGACGCGATGCCCAGGACGCCCGACACGGACGACAGCATCACCATGAAGTCGAGCGACTCGGGCTCCGAGAACTCGGTGTGCAGGTTCCAGGTCCCGTCGACCTTGGGCCGCACGCCGCTGCGCCAGTCGTCGCGGGTCATCTGCTCGAAGATGGCGTCCCGCAGGAGCATCGCGCCCTGCACCACGCCGCGCACCGGCGGGAGGCCGTCGTCCTCGCAGGCGCGTAGGGCTTTTGCGAGGCTGCTGGCCAGGGAGATGTCGCAGCTGACCGGCTTGACCCGACAGCCGGCCTCGCGCAGCTCGTTCACGAATAGGGCGCCATCCGTGTCCTTGTTCTTGTCTAGGCAGAGATCGCCAGCGCTGCGGGACAGCAAGATCAGGTTCTTTGCACCGTGTTCCACAAGCCAGTGCGCGACTGATCGTCCGATACCCCCCACGCCACCCACGATTAGGTACGAGGCATCGGGTCGCAGTACGGGTCGAGCCGTAACACCCCTGGGACGCGGCAACACCCAGACCTGTGCGTCAGCCTCGGTCGACAACACAATCTTGCCCACATGCGCTCCCGTCTGCACGGACCTGAATGCTGCATGAATATCCTGGATGGGCCGAATTGTGAGCGGGTGGACCGGCTTCAGAACCTGTTGATCGACAAGACGAACGATCTCAGCAAGCATGCGGTGGATATCGACTGCGCGGTGGCGCAGTAGCGCTAGGACATCCAGGGATGTGAGCGAGATGCCGCGGGAGAAGGACGCCAGCGCGAGCAGGCTGTTGGCAGCGATATCTCCCTTCCCAATCTCGACCAGGTGGCCCAACGGCGCGACGGCGTCAAGGCTGGCCTGCAGTAGTGGGCCGGGCAGCGAATTGAGCACGACGTCGACCCCACGTCTCTTCGTGGCCGCCAGAACTGCCGAGGTGAACGAGGCGTCGCGGCTGTCGAATATGCGCTCGGCGGGGATGCCGTGCTCGCGGCTGATGTGTTCTCTTTTCTCCTGGGACCCGGCCGTGGCATAGATCTCCGTCACACCCAGGTGCTTGGCTAGCATGAGGGCGGCTTGGCCGACGCCTCCGGCAGCGGCGTGGATGAGTACCGACTTGCCCGGTGTAAGGCGTGCGGCGTCGACGAGAGCAGCATACGCGACGGTAAAGGCCAGGGGCAGCGATGCGGCGTCTTCAAAGCTCATTCCCTTGGGCATCCGGGCGACCCCATGCCATGGGACGCGGACACGGCTTGGAAACGAAGCGCCCAGCTGGAGAGCAATGACATGGTCTCCGACATTGTAGCCTTCTGCTTGTGCCGCGGAGCCCACGCGGGTGACAACGCCCGCGCACTCGAGACCCATAGTGCGGTCCTTGAGTTGGCCCATGGCTGCCATGACATCGTGTGAGCTGAGTCCGTACGCCCGCGGCGCGATCTCGACTGTTTCGGGTTCCAGCCCGCCGGAGTGGTCTTGTTCGTCGTCGACAAAGACGAGCGTGTCGAGATGTCCTGGGATGCCAACCTCGAGTCGCAGAGGCCGCTCCTCCCGGAACAAATGCTCCAGCTGGACGCCGCCAGCGGCTTCGACGTCACCTTCTTCGTCCTTGGCCTTGACCATCACTTCTCCCCAACTTGGGGTGAGCGGGCCTGCGACTATGTCATTGAGTTTCTCGTCCTTGTAGATGCGTGGGATCAAAAGCACGCCGTCACGTTCGGCGTACTCGAATTCGGCCGGGCTAATCTCGGTGGCCAGGACGTCATCGACACGGCCAAAGCCTTCCTCAAGCACCCGCACGACAGTCGATACGACGCCCTTCATGGCTCCGGCGGACCACCTGTCGGTCGCGCGCGGGTCGAGGTCGAGAGAGAGGTATTGACGACCAACATATTCGTTGCGCAGAACGCGCAAGAAGCCCTGGCTAAGAGCCTGCTCCGGCGCCTCGCTATTGATGGCGCCGCCGGTCGTGACCCAGAGCAGACCGCTGCATTGCGTGACCATTGCGCGGAGACCCTCGATGCGTACTGTGTCGAGGTCTGTCAGCAGAGGCTCATCGATCTCGCCCACGAATATGCAGACTTTGGCCTTGTACGTATCGGGGCTGCTATCTTCGAGCACGAGATGCTCAGGTTTGGAGTTGCCACCAGCCAAGTCCCAGATGCGCCTGGAAAGCAGATCGACCAGAGCTGGCGGTGGCGGCGTCTTGTTGCTGGTAACCACAGCAAAACCACCAGGGTTATTGGCGCGGCTCAGGTCGGGGTTCTTGGGCCCAGCGGATGGTACCGAGGACATGATGATGGTGTTCGTGTGCAATATGTCACTCTGATAGTCGCGAACCTCGAGGTCGACCCCACTGAACCCGGCGTCCCGAAGCACTTGATCCAAGGAAGATGTCGAGAGGATCGGCCCTGATAGCAAGGAGGGGCCATCGCCCTGCCACCGGCTGGGCAGCAGGCCACGGATGAGTTCGACGTCTGCCTGGCCTTGCGTCGTAGCCACCAACAGCAGCTTACCGCCCGGCTTCAGCAAGCTTCTCACGTTAGCCAGGCTCTGTGCCACGCTCTTGTTGCCGTGCAAGGCCTGCGAAGCTACGATGATATCATAACCCCCGATTTCAAAGTTCTGTTTGGCCGGGTCCTTGTTGATGTCGAGCTCGTCGAACTCGAGCATTTCAGCCCAGTCGCTAAGTTCGGCACGAGCATCTTCCAAGTAATCCGATGACGGCCCGGTGATGTGCCAGCGCCTTACCAGAGGGTTCCTCGGTGTGCCCAGCGCCTCGAGAATGCGGCGTGTGGCCGCGGCACCGGCACCGGCACCAATCTCAAGAACACACGCGCCTGGGTTCTTGTGTGCAAGTTTGCGCAAAAGTGTCGCGAGTTGTTCAAGTGATGGGGCTTGGCGGACCGCATTAGCATTGTATTCTTGCAGCAGCCCGTCCTCTTTCAGGACCTCAGCCGCAACGCGCTCACCGCGGAGGATGGGTGCGAGGAGGGGGCCCAGGCGGCAGATGAGCTTGCCATCGACACTCTGCGAGGCCGCTCTGGCCAGGTGTTCTTGGCGCTTCTCAGGCTCATCCAGCGCCGAAATATGGGTTTTCAGACCCAGAGGACGTGGATTCTGGCCTTCCTTGTCGACCAGCTCGCACAACTTCCCATAGTACTCGGCGAGGTGCGGCTGCTCTTTCAGTCGGGTCACGTCCTCAGGGGCGAGGGCCCGCAGCGCGTCGTGAGCGAAATAGACGGATGCACGTAGTAAATTTGTGGCGATGGCTTCGTCAGCCTCGGAGCTCCCAAGGATAAGCTGGTCCTTCAGCTGTGCCAAAGCCAGCGGTTGGTGGAGCGACAGATCGGGTGCCCACTCGACCTTGCTACACACCTCTTCCTGTCTCGTGCCGGCGGCGTTACCAGTGTTTGCCGCATCCTGGCGCGCCGTGGCGCCGCTCCCACGTCCGAGAAAGACACAGGCAAGCCCCTGAATTACCAGCACCGTGGCCCCGGTCTGGCCGTCGACGACGCTGACGTCGGCATGTCCGCTCTGGGAGTCGTCGTGTGAGAGTGACGTGTCGCAGTGCAGCGTGCGGCCAGATTCGCGGCTGATGGTGCTCGACACCCACATGGACGCAATGGACCGCGGCAGCTTGGGGTCCTCGACAAGGCCGCCGACACTGGGCAACGTAGAGAAGAAGGAGACGACCACGGCGTCCAGAGTGATTGGATGGATCACGGTGTCCTGTGCCGCCGCTACCGGGTCTGTGTCGGTCGATGACTCGTTGTGGATTGTGATGTCGCATACTGAGCGTGGTTCCCGCCCGTCCTGCACGATCTTGGTCGTATTCTGGAAGAGGGGGCCGTGGTTGATGCCGCGAGCCCGGAGATTGGCGAACATGTCTCGAGGGTCCTTGTGGCGAGTGTAGGCCGACAGCGGACGGCGCTCCGTCTTGGCCAACGCCGTCGGTGTCGTCTCCCGCTCGACGGTGATCAGCCCCTGGGCGTGCAGCGTCCACCGGTTCTCCTGTGTGACTGATGATACCTCGAAGCGCCGCCAGCCGCGTGCGCCAATCTCCCTTTCAGGAACTGGCCGCAGGGTGGTGCGTATCTCGACACCCTCGGCGTTGTCTGGGACGACTAGCGCGGCAAGGAAGTCAACATCACGCAGACGGAAGCCTGAGATGCCCTTGCCAGCCTCCTCTCTGTCGCCCCCGGCGGTGGCCGTCTTCTCCAGCTGGTTCGCCGCTTCGATGGCCAGACAGACGTAGCCAGAGCCCGGATACACAACACTGCCCTGTACGACATGGTCGCGGATCCAGGGGGTCTCGGTGACACGCAGCATACGGCGCCAGACGGCAGTGTCGGGGTTGTTGCTGGCCACGGGCATGCCCAAGAGGTCATGCGGTGGCTGGCTGCGGGCGCGGATGGCCCGGTTGGCCCGTGACTCCTGCCAGTGGCGCATGGTATGGTTCCAGGGGTACTTGGGCAGGTCCACCAGCACGCGGGGCCCGTCGTCGCCGTACGCAGGCACGGGAAAGTTGATCTGGCTCATGACGAGTGGGTGGCCCTCGCGGAGCAGGTTGATGGCAGCCGACCGCATGCTGTCTCCTGCGTGCTCGTCGCGCACCAGGCAGCCCCAGTATGGCAACTCGATGCCCTCAAACTCGACCAGCGAGAGGATCTCGCGGATGGGCCCCCCGAGCGCCGTGTGAGGACCTACCTCGAGCACCACGTCAATGCTTCTGCCTGTGGGATCGTGCAAGTCGCCGAGCACCATGTCGGTGAAGGCGTCTACAAACAGGACTGGTTGCACCAGACTGCCCACCCAGTGGTCCGGGCTGGCGATTTCCTTTATGTCAGTTATGCGCCCACCAGTGACGGCTGACGAGAAGATCGCCCCGAGCTCTCTATCCTCGCTTGCTGCCTGCTTGTTACCATTTGCTGCAAAGCTTCCAGCCATCTCCTTGCGCAATAGCTCCCGGTATTGGTCAGCCAGGGGATTCATGTGATGCGAGTGGTAGGCCTGCTGGACCTTGAGGCGACGCGCGAACACGCCGTCCTGCTTGCACATTTTCTCAATTTCTTCGACAGCATCAGCGTCACCCGAAATGGTGACACTCTGAGGGCTGTTGATACATGCCACCACGGCCTTGCCACTCTCCTCTGTCAGCCTGTCAAGGTAAGGCTGCACTTCCTCAACGCCCAGGCCCACTGCTGCCATACCCGCCTTGACTGTGCCAGGGGCGGCACGCAGTGTCTCCTTTGCTGCGAGCACGGCTCGGTGGTAGGCCGTGGCCATGGCCTGGCGGATGGTCAAGGCGCCCACGGCAAAGGCAGCGGCGATCTCGCCCGACGAGTGGCTAGTCACGGCCGTTGGCGTGATGCCCCACGACTCGAGCAGGCGCACGAGGGCGACCTGCAGCGCCACGCACACGGGGATGCTAATCGCAGTGTCGTGGACCCTCGTCGTCTTGGCGTCGCGGAGCAGCTCCTCGACCAGCGACCACTCGGCCCCGATGTCGCGCAGGTGTGCCTCGGCCTCCTCGACCGTCCTCCGGAAGACCGGGTACGAGGTCAGCAGCTCCCGTCCCATGGCGTACCACTGCGCCCCCTGCCCGGTGAAGACCATGCCGACGCGCGGGCGGCTTGGGGGCACGCGGCCGGGCTTGAACCGCGGCGAGCCAAGGGCGTGGATGGCGGCGTCGAGGCAATTCTCCTGCCCGTCCAGACGCACCTGGTGTGCTGCCACCCATTGGAAGCGGGTGCGGCGCTCGCTGAGCGTGTAGCTGAGATTAGACAGAAGCTCCTCGGAGGCCTCGCGTCCTAGCGACTTGTGATCCTCCAGATAGGCCTGC
This sequence comes from Diaporthe sp. HANT25, assembly GCA_013435955.1. Classification (NCBI taxonomy): domain Eukaryota; kingdom Fungi; phylum Ascomycota; class Sordariomycetes; order Diaporthales; family Diaporthaceae; genus Diaporthe; species Diaporthe sp. HANT25. The sequence goes on along the minus strand of JACBFG010000011.1, from coordinate 202,854 downwards.
ATATCCGACACCATGCGCTGGCAGCTACGCTCATCACGCGCGCTGAGGATGAGCACCTTGGTGTTGTCGAGTTTCTGGCTTTTGTTATGGTGGTCGCCGTTGCCATTGCTAAGACCGGTGCCATTCGCATAACCGTTACTGTTACCATTAACATGGGCGGTCGTGGTAGATAGATGCGGCGTCAAAGTCCAAGGGTCGGCGCTCTCCAAGATGACATGGGCGTTCGTCCCGCCGTAGCCAAAGTTGTTCACCGACAGACGGCGAGGCCCCCCGATGAGGCTTTCTGGCCAGGGCTCCAGCTCAGTCGCCACCTTGAGGCGCCACTCGTCAAGCTTGAGCTTCGGATTGGGCGTCTTGAAGTTAATGCTCGGTGGGATCATACCCTTCTCGAGGCAAAGGACGCCCTTTACCACGGCGGCGAGACCCGAGGCAGCTTCGGCGTGGCCGACATTGGTCTTAACAGAGCCAATCCGCAGGTAGTGCTTCTTGTCCGCGCGGCCTTCGCCGCTGCCGAACACGCTCCCCATGGCCCCTGCCTCGATGGGGTCACCCGCCTGGGTTCCGGTACCGTGGGCCTCGAAGTACTGGGTGCCGCGCGGGTCGAGGCCAGCACGGCGGTAGCACTCGCGCATTAGCTCCTCCTGGGCGGGCCCCGACGGCGTCGTGATGGTCTCGGTCTTGCCGTCCTGGTTGAGCGCCGTCTCACGGATGACGGCACGGATTGGGTCGTTGGCGGCCAGCGCGTCTGAGAGGCGCTTGAGGACAATGGTGGCGACCCCTTCGCCTCGGCCGTACCCGTTGGCGCGGGAGTCGAAGGCGTACGATTTGCCGTCCGGCGATAGCATCCCCAGTGACCCGATAGACTTGAACTGGTCGGGGTTCAACATCAGGTTAACACCACTTACCACCGACATATCGGCCTCGCTGCCACGGAGGCTCTGCATGGCCTGATGCAGGGCTACCAGCGCCGTGGAGCACCCCGTGTCCAAAGTCATACTGGCGCCGCGGAAGTCAAAAAAGTGCGAAATGCGGTTGGCCGACATTGCACTCCAGGTCCCTACCACCATGAACCGCGGCAGCTTGTCCTCGTCACGCACCAGTCCCTCGTGATAGTCATGCGTGAAGACGCCGGCATACACGGACGTCTTGGATCCTGCTACTTGCGGGAGAGTGAGGCCAGCTGTCACGCGAATTAGTCAGAGGTCTCGAGTCGAGCAACTCGTAAGATGAAGTAACCGCCCAGTGGCCTAAAGGTAGGGACAAACACCATGCAGTAGTGCTTTACTCACCATTCTCAAGTGCTTCAAAAGTAGACTCGAGTTGAAACCGGTATTGTGGGTCAACGGCCTGCGCCATCTCCCCCGAGTAGTTGAAGAACGCGGCATCGAAAGCCGATACGTCCTCATCCAGAAAGTGGCCGCCCTTAACATGTGTCTATAGCTATTTTCTTAGTTACCTTGTTCCTGAGAAACATGAGAGCGAGTCTGTTAGGTAGGTGTGTCACTTGCCGTGCTGATCCTTTCATTGTTTGGGTGGTAGATTCCTTGCAGCTCAAACCGATCAGCTGGTATTGCGCTCCAACCGCTCCTGCCCTCGGCCATGAGGTCCCAGAGCTTCTCTGGGTCGTTTGCTCCACCGGAAAACCTGCAGCTCATGCCGATGATGGCAATGGGCTCGCTTGCCCACTCGCTGCCGGTGTCGCTGTCCATCGCGATGAGAAGAATTGGACTTAGTCAACTAATGATTGGTGCCTAGTCAAAGCGACACTGATGGCCTCAGAACGAGATTTGAGACAGTAATAAATCGTCTGTGTTTGGTCCTCTTAGGGGGAGCTGGAAGTCGATTTTGAGAACCGGGACACAGAGATTGAATCAACTTGATGGTCCCAAGATCTGGGTGTGTTTTGCACACTGGGTATATGACTGGCAGCCTCCAGATGTCTCTTTGAGCAGGTATCTCGGGCCTAAACATACCGACTGGCTTCTATATGCAGCATCTACACCATATCGGCTGTATCTACATTCCTGTGTCCATCTATAAGTGTAGCCCGTTCCTGTCATCGAACGCAATTAGGTCCACAACATGGATTGTCATCGCGTTAATCGAAGTTATTTTCTCCTTTGGACTTACTTTCCATTCACAAAAGCGGTGTCGACGATTCGCTATGTTCTTGAAAAATTTGGCCATTACATTCAACGGACTTAGTTGTGTTGGGAAGATCATCCCTGGCAATAATAAGTCCGCCCTAGACTTTGTCCGTAAGCTGACTTTACAAGCACCCGTGCCAGAATGCGACCTTGATAGCGTACTTAACTCCGTATGACATTGCAAGGTTAGACTTCCGCAAAAAATGGTATGCAATGGGACAAGTTTTCAGTAACTTCCCACACAACACACATAACAAACCGGTCTTGTACTCTTGTACCAAATAGTAGCACCGGTTCAGCGGTATAGGTTCACTACATGATGATTTACCATGAGACGGCGCCGACGGCATATCTTTATTGTGCAGTAGGCAGGCAGCAGCAGTGCTGCTAACTCTGTTTTGAACGCATTCCACCGAGTAGCCGCAGGAGTGCTAGAGATATACGTTTGGCCAGCAAAGTAAACACAATCCTGGGCAGCACAACCAGAAATGCTAGCTTCGGTTTTACGATTGCGTAGTCACACTTGCTCACTTTAATTTATGAAATCGGATATTTACAGAGCAAAAAACAGATAGTACAAAGGTATATATCAGCCCCTAGTATACATAATGCTTACCTATTAAAATTAGTATATATAACTATTTTTTAACTTACTATACTAATTACTACTATAGTACCTATAAGGATATAACTATCCCTATATACTTAAAGGCCCTAATTACTTAAATCTATAGTAATTTAGTACTAATCTAGTCTATATAAACTATAATCTTATTATAAATCTCCTCCTTATTATTATTATTACTAATAAGGTCCCTATACGTTATACCTATCTATAGTTATTATTTAATAGTTTTTATAGCTTCTATATATTATTTTTAGCTATTAGTACCTTGCTTATTAATATATAGGGGTAGTATTAAGTTAAGTAATAATAAGGGTTATATAAGGTATATGAGACGTCACTTAGGCGTAATGGCACGAGGGCTCAAGTTATGTACCAAATTATGTGTATTTTAAGAGTAGGCAGGCCTAAGAAGAAAAGGAAGGAAAAAGAGGTGCCTTCTGGCCCTCTGGGCTGTAAGTGTAGGCAGGGAGGGGCTTATCGATAAGGGGGCCAGTGCAGGGGCCCCTGCACTGGCCCAACCTGCCTGCCCCACACCCACCAGCCTTGACTGTATATTAGTAATTATAATTATAAAAGGTACTTAAGGGTAGTATAGTAAGGTTAAATAGCATGTTTTAATTAGCTATAGCCTTAAGGGTTACTTAGTTAGCAGAATTTTACTCTATACCATCCGTTTTTTGCTCTGTGAATATCTGATTTCTAATTTATTAGAAACCTCGCGCAATAGTGCCATGACGCGATAGATATTAAGATTGATTTCAAATTGAATGCTATAAATAGACGTTGAAAGATCCCATATCCTGTACATTTCAGCCTACATACTTCACGTACTGCTTCCACTCAGCGTCTTTCCTGAGGCCAATGATATCCTCCTCCGGCAAACACAATGTCAGAGGGATAGCAGCGCCCTCAACATCATTGATTATGAAACAACCAGGGATCGGCGCCGCAGTCGGACGGCGCATGAAGCATGACTTTCCCAGCAGGGGACTCCACGACCCCGGCAGCGGGGAGGCCTGGCCAGCAGCCGTGACCATAAGGTCGGCGCGGGCGTCGTGGGGCCCGCCGTAGAGCAGCTCGGAGCAGTCGGGCTCGCGAGCCATGAATGTGGCGTAGCTGCGGATGGACCAGGGCGTGTTTGCCTGGGTGAGCTCGCGGCGCAGGACGGCGGCGAGCTTGGGCAGCGGGGAGGAGGCGACCCGGCCCAGGGGCAGGCGCACGAGGGCGTGGCACACCATGTGGCCCATGTAGGTCAGTGGCACGCCCAGCGCCGTGCGGCCGTCGATGGCGCGCCCGAGCTTGGACGTGCGGTCTGGTGGCTGCCCGTTGGCCAGGCGGACGGCGCACACGCGCTGCCATGCCCAGGCCGAAAAGATGTCGTTGTCGGACACCATCACGGCCGCCCCACCGTCTCCGGACGCAGCCGCCTCGTCACGCACCGCCTTTACCAGCCGGCCCATCGCGCTGGCGTGCATCTTGAAATAGCACCACACGGGAGGGCTGCTAGGGGGCAACCAGGTGTAGCCCGGCGGCCGGCGCAGGTAGCTATGATCCTTGACGGACTCGCCGCGCGGGATGAGGGGGATGACGCGGCTGCGGTCCCGGTTGGCCTGCTCCAGGTCGGCGGGCGGGATCACCTCGCCGCTCATGGCGTGGGCGAGCAGGTTGACGAACTGATAGATGCCGGTGCCGTCGATGATGGTGTGGTGCGTGCTGAGGTTCAACAGGAGGCCGCCGCGCACCCAGTTGACCTGCATCGCGACCACGGGGTCGGGCCCGTCGAGCCCTCGAGGGTGTGGCAGCGCGGGCCACGGCGTCAGGACGGACCCGTCGAGCATGCTCATGGGAACGCCGGCGGAGAGCAGCTTCGCCATGGGCGCCACGGTGTCGTCGCACTGCTTGACGCGGATGCGCTCCTCGGCCACGTCCTTGGGCCATGGGGCCGCCTTCAAGCTGCCTGACTCTGGGTCCCGCGCGACCTGCCACCCCAGCCAGGGTATCTGCTTTTTGAGCTGATCGAAGCCGTCCTGGAGGGAATTGACAATGGCTTGGCAATCCACGTCAAGCGGTAGCTTGAATCCGAAGATGAGCTGTGTGTATGCGTTGAGGATGGGAAATTGTGAAACAATGTCACGGTGGAGCTCCGAGTCGCCGTCATGGCTGTCCACGGTGCCCTCGACACGCTGAGCTTCTGTTGTGTGTGGCATGACCCGTACCGCACGTGAGTAGTATTTTCACGGAAGACTTATCAGCAGGCTCAATTCATGGGAAATAGTTGTTCATTTGATCTTGAATATTTCTATTCGCTATTATAAGTTGGCGCGTCCTGTGTGTGGTAGTCATTCACTCGACATACACAGGTAGATGCTGAGCACTCCGGTCTTCTATGTGTGGTGAAAGGTAAGTGGCTGAGGTGTCTAGGTACTTTCGGACTTTGGACTTTCTTGGGTCAAGTATCAGAGGATTGCATGCTGTGGAAGGCGGACCGGAGCCTTGTGTGTTGAAGATGGTGTGTTGCATAGTTGGCGGCTAAACCACTGCCATAACTGTGAGGGTGTATACCTAGGTACGAAACTGTGCGGCCTAATCCTTCTGCGCACTGGACCCAAATTGGGAAAGGTTATGTGTAACATGACCGTACCTGAAGTAGACATGCAGTAAGCAAGTCTAGGCATGTTTGTTGGTCAGCAACAAAGGACATACCCGGCTGACCTGAGCTGAACCCTCTCGGTAGGAGACCCGAGCTCGCCCCCATCTCACCTCCAGTACCTTTCGAACGTCCTTGGGGCCATCTTCCCCTATCCAGGGATAGAAACAGGCAGCACCATGACTTCACCAACGACAATGACCACAACCACAACCGCTACCTCAGTTGTGATATCCTGTTCCTGATCATGCCTCAAACTGCCGTGACAACGGGAACAGCCGCCCGTTCGGCTCCGTACGGCCAAGCGTGTCTGGCCTGCTTTAAGACGAAATGCAAGTGTGTGCCCCGCGTTGGCGGCACTGGATGTGAAAGGTCAGTGATTCAACTGTCGTATACTCCATGAACCGTTGAACGAGATGCTGAACACGCACGGGACCTAGATGTCATCGCCTCAAGCGACCATGCAATTCCGCTGACGCCCTGCGTCGTCGGGGCGACAAGAACAAGAACTCCAACTCGTCGGATGCGCGCATCCAGAAGCTTGAAGGCACACTCGGCCACCTCGTCTCACTGCTACAGGCCGGCAGCCCTGTTCAGGTCAACGACTTGACCAATACATGGCAGCAGCAACAACAGCAGTCGCCGCAACAACGACAACATCAACAGCCGCAGCCGCAGCCATCGCCCGACGGCGACATAATACGCCAACATCACTCATCAACCTTAACCCCTATATCTCTCGCCAGTTTGTCACAAGAAGACCGTTCCGCAGAAGAGGCTGACGGGCCCACAAATATTGATGAATCCTCTGGCGAACAAGACGAGGATGGCGGCATCGGTGTTGATGACGACGTCGTGGGCGCTCTTCAGTGGGACATGGCTATAGACAGCTTAGGCGGGGACTGGCAGACTGCCAATACCGTCCCTCATGCCAGCCCCCAGCCATCCTCAGCCGTGTCCGGAGCCACCGTGCCCGATATATCCTTTTCGCCAACCATGGCATCAGCCTGCCTGGATACGTTCCGGTCCCGGAAGCTACCCCATTTCCCATTTGTTCATCTGCCCGACTATGTTACGACCGAGCAGCTGCAACGAGAGCGGCCATTTCTATTGCGTGCCATCGTCTGCGTCACGTCGTCGGCACATGACAAGAGGACAAGGGCTCTCGAGCTAAAGCGTACTCTCTGTGAGGCGCTCTTCTTGCAAGAGTCGCCGAATCAGCTGCAGCAGGCGTTGGACCTGCTGCTGGGTCTCCTTACGTACGTCGCGTGGGGTTGGGACCATGTGATTAGCCGTGGCAGTCTATCTCGACTCATGGCGGTCGCCGTATCACTGGCCGGCGAGATACTTCTGGACAAAGCCGCGCCCGAACCCACGCGGACCATGCGCCTCCTCGAACCAAAAGGCTTTGAACGTTGGAGTGGCGGCATAGCCACAGGCGTTGAAGCGAGCAACGACCACTTGTACCTCGAGTGCCGGCGGGCTGGCCTCGGCTGCTTTGTGCTCGCGTCGGCCGTCTCAGCTCACTTCTCGGAAATCGATGCTCCGCGTTGGACAATGCAGATGGAGGAAGGCCTTGCTGCCATCACTAGCAGCGGAAGCGGCGTAGAGTGTCCGTCTGATGCATGCCTGGCTTCTCAGGTCCGCCTGCAGCTTATCGCCATGCGGGCTACTCAGGTCCGTGAGCAGTGTCAGCTTCCCGGCCAGCCTCCCGCGGTGACACTTCCAGCGCCGTCTCTGCTCTACATCAAAACGCTGATGGGGCAGGTACAAGACGTCCGTGTATCTATTCCCCCTGCATTACAGCAGCATTTTGGTAAGTATATCAGTCGAGGTCGAGGCTCATCTTAGAACCTTAAAAAGACGTGTCCCATAGATCTCATGCTAAATGTGGATGACAGGCCTCCTAGCTCAGACATACTACACAGAGCTATGCATCATCGAGACCATACATTCTCAGGAGGGACTCAATCCCATCAGCAACCCAGCTCTGTCGCTGCCGACATGCGGGCCCACGCGGCTCTCATGCTTCTGGCAGGCGGCGCTCGCCATTAAGTCATGCACGTCGACCTTACTGACCCTCTCCCCATCCGACCTCCGCGGCGTTTCCTTCATCCAATGGACTCAACTCGCACGGTGCATCGCAACCCTGCACCACCTCAGTGTGCTTAGCGAGCCGGGTTGGGACCTTGCCGCCGTCCGCTCCCTCGTTGACCTACCCGCCCTGCTCGCCTCCGCGGCCGAGAAGCTGGAGCAAGCTTCCGCCGAAGTTGGCGACGAGGCGCCCGACAGCGTATTCAACCAATTAGCTAGCGGTCTGCGCAAGTTTCAGTTGACTCGTGAGGACCAGAACCACGGTAAAGGAACGGGGCCTTTGCTGACACAGCAAGAAGGAGCGCGGGTTGGCACTGGGGCCGACGCAGAGGCCAGGACATATGGTCAACCACAAGGATACTTTCTGAGTCCAACTTTGTGGCTCGATCAGCTATTCGTTGACTATGAAGGACAAGAAATAGCTGCCTTGTAGAACTTAGTAGCATAAATCCACATGCAGATTCGCCCCGTCACAGGTCGGAAACTGGAACTGAAAATCCCAAATATCAACCACGCGTGCACAACTCACTAAGCTACCATTCATATACGACAGTGGGCAAAGTTGTCCCGGGACTGCTGTATCTCGATCTGGGTTTCTGCGAATTGTGGAAATTCACCGATTTGCCATCCTGATCTGGATTAGCATGTGCCGTCCTCCATGAAGAAAGATGACAGCGTGCCGTGCGAATGTATTGTCAGATTATAGTGTCTCAGATCTGTAAATTGTCCCAGTATGTATCCACACCGCAGCGCCTCAACTTGCTTCGAGAGGGAAACAAGCTCTTCCAAGCGTCCTAACCTGCCGAGGTATTTCAGCCTCATACCGTGGGGTTGATGTGGATGTGTGTTAACTGATCCACCCAACTTTACACGCTGGGATTGTACTAGTGAAGCTCGTGGCGACTTGGTATTAATTCGATGTGAACTCTGGAAATTTCATTGCACTCTAGTCCATATTCATTAAGTACCCAGGCGGTCTCATAACCATCCACTATCTACTGCTTTCACCCTCGTCGTCCGGTACGGAGTAGATCAATCAACGAATCCCAAATCAATTTCGATTGCAAAATCATGTGAAAGTGTGATTTGCGGGAGAGCGACCAGCCGGCAGCCACGACGGCCATGGAGGAGCGCGCCACTGAGACCGATTAATTAGCCGCATGTAGAGAAAGCCCGGTGGTTGCGTCGGGCCAATACTGCTCCGATCAGTTCGACCCCACGCAAGGTCGGGCCGCTCCGCTCAGCCGCCGACCGGTTTTCACACTCCGGTTTCCGACTTGCCTTACTTGGTACAATGTACATGGCCGCTTACACAGTACGGAATCCTTTGTAGAGGAACCCCACACAGTAGCGTTGGCCAGGGTGACTTGCAAAGAGGCTGCGAACAGAGTGACACAGAATACCGGAATTGGCCCAAACATTCATTGCCCATTTTCTTGACATTCCGGTCGCAGTCTTGCCCCTTTTCTCAATTACTAATCTCTTTTCGTGCATGTGGACGCGTATAATTCTAGCAAAGGCACGCTAGATATGAGGCTCCCTGTTTTAAAACTCACAAACAGATTTCCAACATCACCAGGAGGGAGAAAACAAGAGTAACCGGAGACAGAGAAGAGTGTGTCAGGAAAATCAGCACCATCTCCACGACCATGGCTGTATCAGAAAAGCCAGTCGGTGCAAACATCGACCAGGACATGCTACATGAGGCGGAAGTTGGCAATGTCACTCCGCCCAAGGAGGAGGTTACTGAGGATGAGAGCAAGTATCCCACGGGTCTGGCGCTCTGGTCCATATTGGGGCCTGTCACCATCGCCTATTTCCTCATCTTCCTCGACATGTGCGTCGTCTCGACCGCAACCCCGGCCATCACCCTCCGCTTCAACTCCCTGATAGATGTGGGTTGGTATGGCGGAGCGTACCAGCTTGGCAGCTCCTCCCTCCAACCGCTCACGGGGAAGATATACAGCCACTTCAACACCAAAGTAGGTAGCCACCGGGTTTACAGCCCGCCCTCCTAATCCTTCGGGAGGAATAATGGGGACCTCTTTCTAACCTCATACTCTAGTGGTCCTTCCTCGTATTCTTTTTGCTCTTCGAGATCGGGTCTGCTATCTGCGGAGCAGCCGTCTCGTCACGGATGTTTATCGTCGGCAGAGCCATCGCAGGAGCCGGGTCGTCGGGCATCGGCAACGGCGCCCTGACTATCATCTCGGCCGTCTTGCCGCTTAGGAAACAGGCCAAGTTCCTGGGCATAAACCTGGGCATTGGTCAGCTGGGTATCGCATTGGGGCCTATCATTGGCGGTGCATTCACCCAGAATGTCTCGTGGCGCTGGTGTAAGTGATTTTGGTCTTTGATTGTTTCGCGGCTGGTACCTACTTGACCAACCGTTTACACTCGCCCGCTCTGTCCTCTTGCTCACATGGCTTTTACGTGTAGGCTTTTACATCAACCTCCCCATCGGCGCCGTACTGGCCGTGTTGCTCGTTATATTCCAAATCCCCGAGCCGACCGTCAAGCCTCCCCCACGACAGGTCCTCGGGACCGCCCTCAAGTCCCTGGACCTCCCCGGTTTCTTCCTCATCAGCCCCGCCGCGGTCATGTTCCTGCTGGCCCTGCAGTATGGCGGCACCGTGCACCCGTGGGACAGCTCCGTCGTCATCGGCCTCCTCGTCGGCGCCGCTGTCACTTTCATCCTCTTCCTCGTCTGGGAGTGGCATCAGGGAGATGGAGCCATGGTCCCGTTCGCCATGATCAAGAAGCGCATCGTCTGGTCCGCGGCTGCGAACCTGTTTTTCCTCCTCGGAGCCATCCTCGTGGTCGAGTACTACCTCGCCATCTACTTCCAGACCGTGCTTGACAACACGCCAGTGCTGAGCGGTGTGCATCTCCTGCCTGCGACGTTGGGCTTGGTCTTGTTCACCATGGTATCCGGGGCAATGAGTACGTACCTTCGTCCCCAAACTGCATTGTTTTTATCATTATCCCATGAGGATCTCCTTGTGGGGCATCAACTCTGACAAATTCTGTTCTGCAGCTGAGATCTTCGGTTACTATCTCCCCTGGGCTCTCGGCGGAAGTGCCCTCGCTGCAATAGGATACGGGCTTTTGTCAACGATCACGCCATCAACATCACACTCGAAATGGCTTGGATACCAGGTCCTCTACGGAGTTGGCAGTGGTTCAATGTGTTCGGCGGTAAGCCCATTCCATGCTTCCCTTCCTGTGTAGACTGAATGGCTCGGTGTTGTACCTCCTCATCCATGCTGTATACGCCACCATGCCCAAGTCTGTCACGTTTTGCTGACTCTGTTATATCAGGCCTACATAGCCGTGCAGAATCTGGTCCCCACGCCACAAATCCCAATCGCCATGGCCATCGTCATCTTCACCCAGAATATGGGCGGTGCCGTCTGGCTCGTGGCCGCCAACTCCATATTCAGCAACGGCCTACGCCAGCAGCTCCAGAACCGTTTCGCCGAGATCGGTGTCGACCCGGACCTTGTGCTCTCAGCTGGGGTCAACGGGATCAGAGAATTCGTCCAGGGCGACCGGCTGGCGGCCGCGCTCGAGTGCTACACCGAGGCCATCAGCCACGTCATGTACCTCGGCGTCGGCGTCAGTATTGCCACGTTTGCCTTCGCCTGGGGCCTGGGATGGAAGGACATCCGGGTTGAGAAGAAGCTGCACGCTATCGAGTCGTCCAAGCCGGGGTCCTTGCCAGAGTCAGAGGATGGAGGGTCCGCTCCGGAACGGGCGACTGCTACGTAGGCTGTATAGCGGCTTTGCAGATTGCATTTCGTATTTGGTGAAGGTGCACTTCTGGTCTCCTGAAGAGGGAATAAATAAGGAAGACTGAGATGCGATTTTTCCGGAAGGGGATACCGGTGTTTCAAAATTGCCGTTCGGTTTCATTTGGGTTGTTGTACGTGTGAAATAGATCTCTCAAGCGATTACAATGTGTTTCCATTACTGCAGCCTTGGGGGACTTTATGTCTGGCAGAATATTCTGAAAACGTGAAAATAGAAATGAGCTACTAGCATTCCCATTGAGGTCGACTTTCTCTATATCTCTCTTTCCCCTCCTTTTTTTTTTGGTGAAGAAATATCCTTGTCACAATTTATCAAGCGGGGACTTACAGTGCTATCACGCAGTGCATGACAAACTCGCATCTTGCAAACACAATAGCAGTTCACGACTTGTTCAAAATTCTCGAAATTAAAGCAGAGATGAAATTTTATATGATGATGGCTGTATAATATTGCTTGACATCACGGGTACCAAGTACCCCGGTAGATATACCCTAATTGAAGTATTCGCATGTCTCTGGACCCTACAGGGTTACCACGATCTTCTTCGCCGAAACACCCTGCATGCTGACCATGAAGGCGTCTTGAATCTTTTCTAATCCCTTGCCAACTACTTGCGGCTCTGGTGCTGGCACAAATTGACCTTTGGCCAAGGCCTGCGGGAGATAAGTCTCGAACACTTGAGCTGTCACGGAGTCGGAACCAATCGCGGTTGGATCCAGCACAATGAATTTGACCTCGACACCCGCCTCACTGTTTCCTCCGCTGAATGAGCCGCCGGCGAGTGAGATGAACTTGTTGGTGTTGGGTCCCTCGTGCCGGGCCAGAACCGCGGTCAATATGTCGGCAGAGCCATCGCCGATCGAGTAGCCACCAGCGAGTTGGCGACCCTTGACAGCGGCGGCGAGGTCGTCGACCACCGTCTCGTTCTTGTAGTCGAAAACGTGGGCGGCGCCCAGCTTCTTGACGTAGTCAAAGTTCTTGGGCGAGGCGGTCGAGACGACCTCGTAGCCGGCAGACACGGCGAGCTGGATGGCACAGCTGCCGACGGCGGACGCACCGCCGGTGACGATGACGGCGCGTTTGGTCTCGACGACCCGCGCAGGCACGGTGGGCAGGTCGAGGGCGAGGTAGTTCTTGGCGAATAGGCCGTGAGAGGCAGTCAGGAGGGCCAGCGGCAGAACGCTGGCCTGTTCATGGCTGATATTCTCCGGAAGAGGGGCAGCTAGCCACTCGCGGACGAGGGTGTACAGCTGGTAGCCGCCGTCTGCCGGGTTGCTGGTAGTGATGGCGGCGGCGGCGGCGGTGACCCGGTCGCCGACGCGGAAGCGCTTCACACCCTCGCCCACCTCGACGACGACGCCGGATACATCTTCACCGAGGACGATGGGGTATTGGATGTGGCCGAGGAGGGTTTCGCCGAGCATCTGCTTGGCCCAGTCGACCGAGTTGATGCCCAGTGCGCTGTTCTTGACGACGAGTTGGCCCGGGCTAGGACGCGTGTAGGGGGCCGGCCCGATCTGCAACGGCGTGACCTTGGACGCAGGCAACCAAGCCGCCTGATTCTCTAGAGCTTCGGCCATTGTTGCTGTTAGGAGGATCTATGACTAATCTGAGATAACCCAGGAGCTCTCTATCACAATTTAGACTTCAATGGCAAATCAGTCTGTAGTTATCTTTTCTAGACTTAGACACTGGTCAGGGATGGGCTCTCCTGGTGCAGATGATACATCACAAAAACCAGGATAGGCAAAAACGGTTGTGGAAGAAAACATCAACAGCGGACAAACATGGGACGTCACGTCAGCCCTAGTAAGAGTTTGGCCGCAATGCAAGGGAGTTTAGACGGGGATGGGGCATATTAGCCACATCAAGGAAATTCCTACGGTGTTTCTTTGTACAGGACCAGCAAGATTACAAGTACATTGTGGGGGTACTTTGTGTTGGGTAACTGCAGAGTACCTAGGTACCTACTAGTAAGATAATTCAAGACCTTCATGCAGTAGCGCCAAATCCCATCAGGAACCGGAATGTCAAATCCGGTTGATCCCTGTCCGCGGCTCAACTATGGACCATGAATAATCGAATTCGGAATTCTGTCGTCCGGTTGTATTATCAACAAATGCTGGAATCTTTTTCAAAGTCCGGTTTCGATTACCAAGACGGCGTGATATTCCTACAGACTCGGAATTTGATTATTAACATCTACACAGGCGGAGGGATGATATTTCGAAATTAGACCTCAATTGGCGTAAATTATGGGAGGTAATTAGCCCTTTAAATCCTCCTCCATTACCCCATATTCCTCTCAAACAACTACCGCCTCATTCGGACTAAGTTATACGTGAGTAAAGTTAGAGCAAGGTGAAGCGTATGACAACACGCTAGGCTGCTTAAACTAACATGGCAAGCGAGAGGAATCTCAATCAGATTACTAATCACATTCCAGTCCATTGTATTCGCGATGTTCTTGAATTTGACTCGCTCAAATTTGGCATCAAGATTGGTCTTGTTATAGATCTATGTTGCTTCAGCAGAGGTGCAGGCCATAGGGCAAACACTAGCTGTCTGCCGGGCCCTTCTTAATCCGAACATAAATAACGGTCTAAGTCGCTCTCGCGTGGTGCTTTTGTGATGAGCCCTTCTCTTCTCCCCAGCTGCCATGCAGCCCACTAAGTACTGTACCCGGCTTCCAAAATGCACAGATAGTCCCGTGCCAGGATATTCGCGTCTCGTAGACTCCTTAACACAGATAGGAGACCGTCCACGTCTCCCTCGTGAAAGCCGCCGCCGCCGGCGCAGCTGCTACTGTTTCCCACCTCCCTGGGGCTTCTCGGCCGCCTCGATCGTGAATTTCGGAGTAAGAAGTCCGCGGCGCACGCGAGCGGGTCAGCTGTGAATGGGTGGACCCCGAAGCAGCCGAGTGACCTGACGGACTCGGCAAGTCGTACCATCTCGCCGGCAGCCCGCTCGGCCCGCCGCTTGTGGGTGACCATGAGCTGGGCACCACCTGCATGTTGCTGCCGCCTCTGCTGGGAGGGTACCGCCTCGAGGATGCTGTTTAGGTCGATGATGGCCTTGTGGACCAGCATATTGGTGAAAAGTGCCATGGGGTCGCGGTTGGCCATCTTGTTTGAAGGACTCTGTGCAAGCAGCTGAGCCTGCCTGTCCAGAGCTGATGCCAGCCTGTCGTGCCGGGCCCAGAAATCTTGAGCCTCGGCCGGCCCGGCGCCTGTGAGCGTCAGGCGGCGATGCGTCATACAGCGGCCATGAAGCGCTGCCAGCACGACGCACTCAGCAAATGTTGAGAGGGTAGCCGCCGTAGATATATCGGACTGGGTCGAGTTGGTGGCCAGCGCTTCAGAAAGGAAGCACACTGGCGCCTGTTGGCCGTTCGGGTTCTGAAAAGTCGTCTCGGGCGCAGGGAGTCGCGTGCGGATGGCCTCTTCCTGTATGGTCAAGGGCCATTCGTTGCGCGAACAGAGGAAACGGTCGAAGCTGAAGGCGAGCCAGAAGGTTCGTCTCTTCTCCTCAGCCGCTATCAAGGCATTGTCATCCATTGGCCTGTCGCCTCCAGTTCCGGAGCAGGCAGGATTTGACGGCATGTCTCCACTGCCGCCGTCGACATCATATAGTCGTGCTAGCTGCACCAGGCGGAATGCTCGGCCAGCCGTCAGCATGGCCTGGTGTTCATCGACACACAAGAATTCGTAGTGCGCTAGGAGAAGCCATGCCTGAACAAGCTCAAGCGGTATCTTGTCGCCCGAGTCTGATCTATTGGAGCTGTTGGATGACACGAGCCATGAAGTCTCGGAAGCACCATTTCTGGCTCCTGTACACGTGCTTTGAGATTCAAGAACCCGACGGGTCTCCTGACATAACGCGTCGCCCAGGCCGCGGTACTGCGCCGACATGGCCGCTGCCACGGTGTGCATCGCCAGCTGGAGACAGGCTTGGGCAGGAGATCGTTTCTCCTTGTCCGCCCACTTAAAGTAGCTCCTGCGATGAATCATGGGCAGGGAAGCATGCACGCGGTCGAAATACAGCTGATTTCTGAAAGTGACCGAATGACAAGCCGAAGAAGTCAGCCAAAAGGTCTCTTCCTTAGACAGCCTGTCCCCCAATAAAAGAGATGCGGCCGAAGAAAAGAAGAACGAATGTAAAGGGTTCAACCCACAAGTCTGCCAGAATGAGATTCGTGATCTCAAAGCCACGGATTACGCGGGTAGGGCTGACGGGTTCGATTTCGAACTGCACCATATCTCCCATGTCCTCCAGCATCACGCCGACGTCGAGGTCCATATCCTGCCAGTCCATCAAGACAGGTAGGCCTGGATTTTCAGCGGCCTTCACCACGGTCATTGCTGAAGTAGCTGCTGCATCGTTCGACGCGGAAATTGGGGAGATGATCGATGGCGATGCCAAGGGTGGGTCCCCTACCATCGATGGTGCCGGCGTGATGGCTCGGGAAAGTGGTCCGCTCAGTCGATGAGACCCTTGGCAAGTTTCTTTGTTCTCAGACGACACAGGAAGAGTGACGATGGGAGTAACACTACCAGATCTAGGAGTGGCCGGCGGCTTGGGCCCAAAGTCTGTGAACGCGACATTCGGTTCTCGCTGGCCTTCCAACTGCTTTTCTAGCTGCTTTTCCAATTGCCATTCAAGTGCCGCTGTTTACTCCAGCTTGTATTAATAATATGTAGCAACATAATTGATGCAGCACTATGAAACATGCGTTCCACTAAAGCAAGGGTTGTGTGATTCTGCATGTGGTTTGCCGCGCGGTGCAACTATGAACGTCGAGTCCCCGTGATAAGATGCTGGAGGATGGGCGAGGATTGCGAAGAGGGGAGACACAATAGGAAAGAAGAAGGCAAGGACGACAACTAACCGATCCGTGTCCGCATTTCATCAAGTTGACCCTTTTTCGGGCCGCGCTGCGGTCTCTGGTCGATCACGATGCACGACAAGCCAAGCTCCGTGCAGAGGCTGCATCTGGGACGGACACGGTCACATCTGGCCTTCCGTCTCCGGCATTCCTCGCAGGCGAATCCGGCTTGCTGACGAGAACCTGTTGAACTCATGGAGAGTTCTTGACTATTCGAGTTGCAATGGTTTCACAAGACAGGAAGATGAGGTTGATTCCAACCTCAGCTGACACCTGACGCGTTAAACCGGATGCTTGTTTATATCGCCCGGAAGTTTCTCCTTGCTGGCTTTTAAGTTCCACTAGCCTCATTTCAAAGGAACGCATTGGTTTGGGCACCAGTCGCTTTTCTATCTAGCATCACGGATCCGTGATGATCCGTGATAATTCCAACGTGCTTGGAAGGATTTGAGTCGGCCAATTGCGCCTTCAAGCATGAAACCCGATATGGATGCACTGTCGTGGCACCGCATGAGCGATGGATTCTAGCAGCTTACCCGGAGGACGCCCCTCGCATAGTGGCTGTCAAATCCCTCTTCCAGGCAAAATTCCATGTGAGGCCCACGTTTTGGTAGTTCTTCGATGCACAAGGCTCTTGTGTTCCGCCACAGGCCACGAAACACAGATGCGACTCTGACTAAGATCCGTACATAATGGCTCCTGTTTATACTACAAGGCTAGCTGTCGGCACCATACTATTGGGTGTTTTGAAACCAACCGTCCGCCGTACCGGTATAACTACAATGTTATCACCATTCCGCATACACATTGATGCCTTTGATCATGTTCCTGTGACCGCACGATGGGGTTGTTGGTGGGCAACACGATGCGCAATTGCATGCTCAAGAAGCAGGCAGCGATGCGTTGCTGGCCCCCAAGTATGACTGATCCTCAGAGCCTGGCCCCCAGATGTGCTCAACCAACGTGCTTACCTAGGTATCCAACGTGCTTAGCCAAGAGGTATGTCTAGACCCCAGATATGCTTGTACCGGTGAAATATTTCAAGTCGGGCCCGAGGCTCGAGGTTCGGGCTAACCGCGGATCCTTCTGCATCATACGGATCAAATGCCTACAGGGACACTGCCAGAAACAGGCTGCTCTCCTATATACAGCCCTGTTTATCTGTTCTTATTCCTATTGCGGCTCTCCACCCCATGACGCTTGTAACCCCTATCCTAGGTGATTCAGCCATAGTCTATCTAGTCTAGCCAAAGTACCTTGTCTTACTGGTGTCTAGATCTTTTGTCTCTCCAACACGGTGGGTAAGCTGACACCCTCGGATAACCAATGACGTGCATTAGTCTAAGGAAGGACCAAAGATTGGGTGAGACCAAATTGGCCCCCCGGCTCCTACGGCTCATATGTCGTACCACAAAACAGCCTTGAACGTCAAGTTGTTGAGCAAAAAAACCGAGTTAGGCTGCCAAGGTACCAGCCACAAAGATAACAGAACCAAAACGTGAAATTCCATGTGACCTCTCGTATTCTCATGCTAAACTCTTCTCATTACCTGGACAAAATAAACTCCGTCGAAATATTTAACGAATGTCCGCCGAATTACACCTAGGTAGTGATAGTGCCCCGGCAAAGTTGGTGCTCGGGTCTGTTTGATTGGCTTTGTAAAATGTTGCATAGTAACGGAGCACTGTTCGCAGTGCTAGCTCCTGGATATATAAGCAGAGCAACAACAAGACGCTCCACACTATAGGCAATGCAAAATATTTTGCAAGACAGCTTGAACAAGACCTCCAGACTCGTTCATCAGGCCTGGATCTAGACACAATGCCCGCCACCCCACTCCCCGTCAAGCTCGCCGGTCCACCCCTGAGCGAGCGCGAGGCTATCGCCGACGTCTGCTACCGCACCACGGCGTCTATCGATCATGCCGACGAAGAGCTCTTCTGTTCGGCTGTGACCCCTGATGTCTACGCCGAGGTAGCCGGCACAACTGTCCACAGCGCCGAGGAGCTCAAGACCAAAGTATGGGATAATGTCACCAAAGTTGACACCATTCACTACATCACGAACATGCGCATCAGCATCGACACCCCGACCACTGCCCGTGTAACCTTCACGTCCCTTGCTCAGCACTGCCGACGCGGCAAGGGATTCGAGCCGGGCCCCAACAAGTTCACCACCGGCGCTATTTATAACTGTGAGATGGTTAAAGTCGATGACCTCTGGAAAACAAAGAAATGGATAACCAACCACGTTTGGGGGGATGGCGACCCATCCGTCATGGTAGCTTGAGAAATAACACTTGGTGTTGACATAGACGTATGGATTCAAATGATGGTTAGCTGAAATCGGGCTGGTCAATATATATTCTTCTGGACTATTTCTACAGGCATTCCAATTGCATTTTTCTTCTGAATGGCACATCTTGTATCTGATCATAGTAAATGTGCATCTAGTACGTTTTTACTTCAGCAAAATCAAGAAAACCTTGTTTGCAGAGCAAAGACCTCATCAACGCAGAGACCAGCATAGATTCAAGTTCTGTTGTCGAAGTACAGAATCGAGATAATTCAATATATGAAAAGTAGTCGGCTCTTCAACATGCTGATACTAAATATATGTAACGTTTCACCTGATCAACTTTTTAATTAAATCTCTCCCTATTGATCCATGTCTCAAAATCACCAGAATCATTTTGTCAGCAAGGATCGATTCAACGAGCTATACGGACCCGTTTCAATTGTACGTGGCTCTTACGATATGTCTACGGCCTGAAGATTCAAACATTTCTAGGTAGAACCTGAGCCTGAGAACTCTCGTATTTATTTCTTCATTCTTCGAGATTCGCATGGTGTTCGGTAATTCAAAGACTGGCTGAGCAGGGGTTTGATAAAATGTTTAGTCCGGACGGGATTTAATTTATGCGGCGGTCCATAAGATGATTTCCGCAATCAGTAAGGCTTGTGAGGTCACTGATACATCCTTCAGGATTTTCTGGGCAAATGATTTCCTCGCGTCTCGCGCAAAACATCTTGCAAAGAGGCAGCCATGCTATATCTAGACTTGCCACAGAACACAGCCTGACGCGGTACTAATGTCCGATTGGACGCATTACGTACTCCGGACTTGGGTTTGGGACACAACCCGCAAAACAGTCAGCAGACTTTAGGTTATTGTGACTCCGTTCGCAGGAACAATGAATTGTAACCCCAATTTTGAGGCTGAGGGCCTTGGCTCCAACCTTTGAACCTATTCGATCTTGTCCTTCGCACTTAATACCTGCGTGGCTGCTGATGTTCGGGTTACGTCAAGCTTTTTCTTTTTGGATGTTCTTACCCATGTGCACCTTCCTCTTCGACGAATCCTGGAAGTCAAATTGTCTTGCCTGACTGCTACTCGCACAACCATGTTGACCCGTTTCTTGGCTCTCGCGAGCGTGGCCCCTGGAATGGTGTGCTACTGCTACTTCACAGGTCAGAATGCCTCAACTCTGGAAGAGGTATACGGTCCCTGGGTATCATCCAGCACTGAGATCGCCGGTTCAGCGGAAGCCAACTTCTCCTCTGTTGTCGGACATCGGTGGTCGGAATGGGAGGCTCCAAACTGGTCTGGGGCCATCAAGCCCGCATCGGTACAGGATCTGCAGGAAGTCGTAAGCGTCTTTTGTTGCCGTTCATCTGTCCCAGTACTTATACATGGAAGCTCAAATTGGGAATAGGTCAAAGTCTCCGTGGCGAATCACATTCCATTTATCGCAACCAACGGCGGCCATGGCCCCAAGGTGGGCCAAGGCCAGTTCAACGGCATCAACGTCAACCTCGCCAACTTCAATTCCGTCATAATCGACACCGACAACAATTTAGTGACGCTTGGGGCAGGTGTTAAGCAGTGGGACGTTCAGAGCGGGATGTATAATGTTGGCAAAGAGCTTCGTGGGTGACTCCCTGACATTGCATCCCCGGCAATAAACCGAACCGCCTGCTATCCGTGTGCCCATTCCACACACTATTGGGAAGCCAGGACGGGGAGGGTGTTTAGTGATATATTTTTATGACTGACCAAAGGTGTCTTAGAGACTGGCAATGCTATCTGCCCTGGTGTTCTTGGCGTGACTATCGGCGGCGGCATCGGAATGATGACAGGGATGTACGGGCTCATAATCGATGCGCTTCAATCTGTCCGCGTGTTGACAGCAAAAGGACGAATTGTGACTGCTTCATATATGGAGAACACGGATCTCTTTTGGGCAATCCGTGGAGCAGGCGTTAACTTTGGCATCGTCACGGAAGCCACCTACCAGATTCACGAACAGACCAACAATGGCAACGTCACATCGGTTACATTTGTCTACCCGGCGCCATCTAACCGCTCACTCTGGGAGGTGATGAAGACATTTGATGGCAACCAGCCGTCCAAGCTGTCGTTCCAGTCTGTCATCCAGTTTGAACGGGCCTCCAACTCATCGATAATAGTCCTGCAGCTCTGGTACTTCGGCACTGTGTCTGAGGCGCAGCCATACGTTGATTTATTTGCAGCTGCGGGCCCAGTCAGGACCACTGTGGAATATTTGTCCCAGACCGACCTCTACTTCCAGTCACAAACGACTGGGGTGTGCGACGACGGACATATCATCAGCGCGCACTCATTGGGGTTCAACCGCACCGACGTCACAAGTTACGAGGCCCATTTTGCGGATATGACGGCATTCTACCGTGCGACTCCGTCTTTCTCAGGGATATCAATCTTCCAGTACTACAGCAACAAAGTCACGCTCCAGACACCAGCGTCTGAGACGGCATTCCCTTGGCGTGATATTCAAGTGTGGTGGTCAGTTGTTCCCCAGCCCTTCTGCGACCTGATGAAATTAGACCATTTCTATCAGCCACCGAGTCCATGACCAGATCTTTGACTAATCTCATGATGCACCGCTCATCGCTGCAGGCTCACGCAGGATCAATACAGTGATAGCTCGATCCGGCCACAGGTAGATGGGTTTATGCAAGGGCAACGCGCAAATCTACAGCTCACCAGTGGCTTCCCCACACCACACGTCTATTTCAACTATGCATATGGAGACGAAGGCCCAGAGGCGTGGTATTCTGCGGCCAATCTGCTAAAACTCCGAAAGCTGAAGGCCAAGTGGGACCCTAACAACGTCTTTGGAAACGGAGCGGGCTTTTATTAAAGACTTTAAATGCTCTGTGAAATTCAGGGCAACTTCGGAATCTGTAGTGTCAGTAACGGTTCTAGCCATAATTAATAATTCTATAGGAGATAGGCCTTAGCCACAATGTTTTTTTAAATTAACTATTTTTTTTTATTAGTCTATCTATTATCTGCTTAGCTTAGTAACTCTTCCTTAGTAGCTATAAGCTTATATATAAAGTTACTAATAGCTTTATATATTTATAAATAGTCCTTATAGTTAGAAATCTTTAAACCCCCTTTACCCTTACTTATTATTTAGTAATTAATTTTACTAATAAGACTATTATTTTTAAAAATAATTACCTAAATCTAATATAATATAATAAAATTATACTTTTTTATATTATTCTTATTTATTCTTAAATAAATTATTTCTTTTTAGTTCTTAAAGAGATTTTAAATATTCTTATAAAAGACTAATAAGTATAAGGTAAATTATTTTAA
>JACBFG010000011.1:121152-175539 GCA_013435955.1 Diaporthe sp. HANT25 | reverse complement strand
AAAAACTTAATTAAAAATATATAAAATTTTATATTAAATATATAATATTTTTTTTAATTATAAAAATATTAGAATTTTTAAATAAAAGGTATACTAAAGTATATATTAAACTATTAAGGTATATAGCTATAGACTTATTACTTAGCTAAACTTAAAAGGATTTTTAGCTTCCCTTAATAATAATTAATAAATACTAAAAATATTTAATAAAAGAGTTACTTTATATATATTTAAAGTAAGTAAGTAGAGAATATAAAAAAAAGGGCTTAATAAAATAAATAAAGTATAGGGAATTTAACTAAATTAACTTAAAAAACTTAGTAAATACTATAGCTTAAAGTAACTTTAAATATAAATATAAAGATTCTTAGTAAATTAATAAGCTTTTAACTAAATATATAATATATAATTACTAGTAAAAAGGGGGTAAGCTATAATATAGATAATTTAAAAGAAATATAAAGAAATAAGGAAAAGAGTAGTATATCTTAATATACTTTTTTTTTAGAAATATAAAAGATATATTTACTATTAAAAAATAGTAAGAAAAAAAAAAGAAAAAGAAAGAAGAGATAAGGTTTTAAATAAAAATAAAAGGAATTTAAAATTTAAAAATAATTTATTAATATTTAAATAATAAATATAGAACTTAATATAGTAAGAAAATAGAACTTAAGTATACTAGATTTATATCTTTAAGAAAATTAAAGTATAAGAAAAAAGGAAGTATATACTTATAGAAATAAAATATAGGCTTTATTAATTAATATAAGGAGATATAAGGGGTAGCTTTTAAAGAAGTAATTTATAATAATAATATAAAAATAGTAAATTTTAATAAAAGCTAATAAATTTTATAAACTTTTTTATAATATTTAGTATAATAATAAAGTAAAATATAAAGGTAATTATTTCTTTTTTCTTAATTAAATATTATTATTAATTTATAAATTTATAATTAAAACTTAAGTATTTTAAAACTAAAATTTAAGCTCTTTTATTTTAAAAAAAATCTATAAAAAGTTATTAAAAAACTTTTAGTTATTAGTATTAATATACTAAATAATAAAGCTAAAAAAGTAAGTTATATAATAATTATTAAAGTTATTAATAATATACTAAAAATTAAAAGAAAAATTATAAATTACTTATAGTAGGAAAATATTATTCTTTTTATAAAAGATTATAATATAGTATATAGTATAAAGCTTTTTAAACTTAAGATTTTAGATATTATTAGTAGTTTTTAAGTTTTTATTTTTAGAATTTAAAAACTTATATTATAGATATTCTTATATAAGATATCTTTTTTATTATAAAGATACTACTAATACTTTAAGATTAAAAGTAAATAGGTATTATAATTAGCTATAAAATATTAGTAATTTTTAATACTTTTATTTTAAAAATTATATTTTTTATTTTATAGTAATCCTTATAATACTTAAGATTATTACTTTTTTTTTTAATAATAAGATAATAATTATAACTAATAAAAATATAGTAAAAATACTTATAGTTATTATTATTAGCTTCTTAAAATATATATTAGATTTTTAGTTTATAATATATAGTATTTAAACTTATTTATTTCTAAATCTTTATAAGCTTAATAGCTATAAATAAAGATATTTTTATAATTTAGCTAAATATAGAAACTAGGACTTTTTATATAGATTTTATATATTAGCTTTTAAAAATTAGTAAAATTTTATTTTAAGAACTATTTACTTATTATATTAGTAAAAGAAAGAAAGATAGATATAAAAAGTAGGTAATTTAAAGAGTTTAAGTACTTTATAAAGGGCCTTTATAAATAGCCTTATACTACTTATAGATAGTTTTTAACTGCTTTTATATAAAGCTAATAGAATTTAAAAAGAGGGTAGAAAAGGAAGTAATATAATAGGTATAACTTATATAGGTAGGTATTTTAGATTTTAGGCTAGAGTTAAGGGTATTTAGTATATTATTATTAAATTTTAAGCTTTTTAATTACTTTACTTTTTCTTTCTTTTCTTTTTATTTAATTAGGCTTAGCTATAATAATACTTAGTATTTATAATATATAAACTTATTATACTAACTATATTTTCTTAATTATAGGCTAAAGCTATTTTTTAAAGCTATTATTATTAATATTATTTTTTTTTAAATACTAGATCTTTAAGTATCTATTATTATATAAAGGGACTATATATAACCTTGTATGTATATGGATTAAGAACAAAACTACCTATAGGAGATAATGATTTCTTCCCTGGTAATGGTTCTTCCTTCCACACCTCACGTCTCATTGGTTGAAGCCACTTGTGATATCTTGATGGAGGGTGCAAAAGACCTGATTTAGAGTAATCTTCTAATTAGGCAGTACTTTCTCTGAGATCTTTTTGGGAGAAGTTCAATTGTTCCTGGCCCCTATAAGCAAGATTTTATCCCTGGAATATGCTCTTGGAAGCTTACGACTTAATTCTTGGTGTGCTTTATCATGAAGTGATTCCGATCGTGTTGTTATCAATATCTACCCACCAGGCAGAAGGGGGGAGGGGTTTGGCATGACATTTCATCCAAGGACACTCATGTCGTTCTGTGTTGATTTGAGTGAGGATTTGAGATTATTAAGCTGAATCAATATCCTGCATTTTTGAAAATCTCTTCCCCAGGTGTGACCGTGGACGGTTGGTCAAGACAGTGCGCATCTCGCCAAACAACCATTGATGAATCTAAGCAGCCGCGGCTCTAACGCTGGTCACCATCGCTCCGACATCGTAGTCCCAGATCTTCTGGGATGCCTTTTCGAGCTTCACCTTGCTCTTCTCGGGGTCCCGCCCGGTCGGACCGTACCGCCACTGGTACATTTGGCCCATCTCGCGAGAGCTGCGGACGACCCACTGGCCGCGCTCCATCCTCGCGTGGCTGAAGGCCTGTAGCGCTCGCCTCACTGCCGCCGACACCTGGCCCTGCGACGAAGAAGAAGACTCGTCAAAGTTGTGGGCTCGCACCACGTCCAGTACCTCGGAGATCACGAGGGCGTCTTCAACCCCTATGCAGGCACCAACACCCTGAAACGGACTGCTGGCGTGTGCGGCATCGCCGACGATGCAGACACGTCCGCGCGCATACGTGGGAACTGGGTGTTGATCCAGATCAAAGACCCCCCATTTGACCATTTTCTCCGGGAACAGTTTCGCAATTTCGGCCACGTGTGGACCCCAGCCGCGGATCGCCCTCTCGAGCTCATCACGTGTTGCGCCAACAACCATCTTTTCGACGTCGGGGAATTCCGAGGCATCGTGAACGAAGAGCGCGACGTTCAGGAGGGTTCCATTCATGACCTGGTTGGGTATTGTCTAGACGTTAGTAATTCTGCCATAACCAGCCGCTGGGGGTCCGTGGGGTTGGGTAAATACAGACTGGATACGACATCATGTTTGCGTCCGGGCCGCAATGCATACAGGCGCTCAGTGCCTTTGCCTCTCCAAGTGCGGAAATCCCGACATCAATGGGCACCATGGTCCGATACGCAGCCGTGTGTGTATAGCTCGGACGGGCGGCTGGATGATTTGCGCCCAGGAGGATGTTGCGGATGGTCGAATGAATCCCATCACATCCGAGCACGGCATCAGCCTCGGCTGTAGTGCCATCCTCAAAATGCAGAACGACTTTGTCCTCTCCCTCCACGTCGTCGTACTTCACAACTTGTTTATTGAACCTCACCACATCGCCAGGCAGAAGATTGGCCATCCCTAACAGGAAATGCGAACGCACGCAGCCCCAGAATGAAAGTTTGTTTCCTGGTATCTGGTATAGCAGCGCCTTTGACTCATCCTCGGCATCCTTCTTGGTTTGCGGATGGTAGGCATCCCAGTAACTCGTGCTTGCTTTGGAGTCTGTCTTTTCGCTCACGCGGCCCAGTACCTCTAGGATGCTAGGCTCCAGCCTCTGCATGCACTCCCGTGCAACACCTGTGAATGCGAAGCCGGCGCTAACCTCGTGCCAGTCAGATGCGCGCTCATAAATGACTGTCTTGATGCCCCGGCGAAGCAGGCCAAGTGCCGTCATGACGCCAATTACACCACCGCCCACAATGGCTATCTCAAGAGGGGATCCATTGCTGATGCCGCTAACTTTTGCCATGGCTTTGAAATCAACGGCCAGTTTGATTCTGGCTGTTTGTGTGGTCAGGCAAGCAGACTGGATTGTTGATATGACTCAAGAGACGACCAAAATACGACCCAATGACGAACCGAATCAGTCTCAATTAATGCAGAGAAAAGGCTTTGGGCAGACAAGATAGACAGAAAGGTGTGGGAATGGCCATGTGACAGGAAGAGGGTTGATTGATCAGTTGGACAACGTGACTGAAGAAAAATCTGAAACAGAGTGGCTCAGTATGCGATAAGAGCTTGGCTGGGTGACGCGACACCGTCAATGAGGCTTGATGATGTACGTAGGAGGAGGCATTTTTGGATCTAGAGTTGTCTCTGTATCAGCCGTAGTATTCCCTACTAAGAAGCGCGGAGTTTTGATTCTCCTTTTCTTACTGTTAACTGTGTCTACCCAAGATCAGTCCGGAAGCAATGTTATTGGATGGGGCTGTAAGCTACTTTGAAATACTTCTCTTACATATTCAACAGCCAACAGCCTTGCAAGCGCCAATGGGCCAACGCTGGAACACAGTACCTGCCTAGGTAAGTCCTGTGATGAATAGGAGGCAAATTAGCACCGAAATAATAGGCGGGCTTAAACACTCCACTGCGCTGTGAAGTTAGCTCCGGACCAGCAATCGTAGGCCTTTACCAGGAAAAACAGACATTTTAGAAATTAATGTCCCTGATCTTACTATCACACTTGAAGTTAGAAAAGGAAGTGACTGCATCCAATGCTCCTGCTCATGAAGGAGCGTTCCCGGCAAGTTCCGCCTCCGGACTTTCGGACTAAAGTCATGGGGGACGCGGATTACGGCGTGTGACCGCGCCTGAGTGGGCGGTCAGACGGGGTTTCTTGTTCTGGAACAATCAGAAGTCCTATCTAATGATCTGACTCCCTGATAGGCGAAAGGCAACATCACACCATGCGAGGCTGTGGCCTGGAGGCTCTAAGCTCCAACAAGCATCAAGCAAGCTGTGGGGACGGAAACATATGCGACTTGCTTCCACTTAGACGCGGGTCTATAATGCATGACAATAGTTATATACAGCCTTAAATCAGGGCTGACTTTGAATGCTACCTCTACCTACGGTGATTCCACCATGTTCGCCTGATCCCGTGCGAGTGTGTGCCGTGTGCGTGTGTCAACTTCAAACTTTCCGCCGTCTATTATATCATTGACCAAGATAGACATTGATTCTTATCTCAGCAAAAGCCACCTCGATCTACAATGGCTAAGTCTTCCAAACCTCTGAGACAGCCAAATGCCCGCCAGGCGACAATCTTTGTCTTTGGAGGGCACATCGGCCCACAGACCAAGAACACACTAGAAAAACCAGTACGGCAGATATTGGATGGGCCAAATGCGCAGTGGATACTGGAGACTGTGGCCGGGCTTCCAAGATATTGGGAAGCTTTGGTAGAAAAGATCCCCGATGCGGCTGGCACGATGCCGGGTGCTCGTCTGCTGGCCGACTTCGACTCGTGGCTTCGAAATGGTGTCTCGCCCGACGATCTGATTGCTCCAGATGAGGACCTTCCAGACATCATGGTCGGTATATTGATGGTTGCGATTCAGCTCGACCAATACTGGCGTTACCTAGAGTATCGGCTGAGCGACCCTGCAGGAAAGGATATCAACGATCTCCAGGCAGAGCTGGTAAAGCAGCAACAACAACCGGCCGACGAGAGCGATAAGGTGGAGATGCTTGGGTTTTGTGCTGGGATAATCGGCGCAGTCGCAGTGGCAAGCTCCCACGACCGGAGAGAATTCGAAAAGTACGGTGCCGTGGCACTGCGTATTGGGATGCTGATGGCGGTCCTGGTACACGCCCGCGAGGAGTGGGACAAGGGCCTTGGAAAAGGCGGCTCCGTCTCGCTCGCGACTGCGTGGAGGACGCCAAAGCAGGGCAAGGATATGGGACGCATCGTGTCATCGTTATCCCCTGACGCCTACGTCTCGGTGCTGTTTGACGAGGCCCGGGCCACAGTGACAACTTCAGAGCGCTTTGCGCCAACGCTGGTGAGGCAGTTGCGGGCAGCAGGAGTCACAGCAATACCGCTGGCTTTCAAGGGTCACCTCCATTCTCCCAGTGAAGAGCAGAAACGCCATACCGACTCTTTGATCGAGCTGTGCCACAGTATTCCTGAGCTGCAATTCCCGGGGCCTGCCTCTCTGGCCCTGCCGAGCTACGGTGACCAGCTTGCAGGGGACCATGCCCCGGCCGAGAAGGGTGACACCATCGGTATGGTGCTGCGTACTATCCTAGTGCATCAATTCAACTGGCACACCACCGTCTCGAGGATAGCGGCTGACGAGGGCGCCTCGCTTGTGGCTTTCGGACTTGACCGTTGTCTACCGCCCACTATTCAGCGCCGCCTTGGTGAAAAACAGGTACACTTTGAAGACCTCGAAAGCCAGGTATTCAAGGCACGAAATGCTGTGCCGAGCAAGGCTACACCCTCAAACGGGGAAATTCCTTCGCACCAGCAACCACAACCCAACGGTATAGGTTCACACCCAGATGAAGCTCAGCGAAGAGAAGCCGTAGGATCCCGGGAAGTCACGGACAAAGTGTCATCGCTGCGGCCCAAGCAAGATTCGGCAGCAGACAAGCCACGGGCAGAATCTGGAGGAGTCCAAAAAGAAGAAATTGCCATTGTGGGTATGTCCATCAAGGTGTCTGGTGCCGACGACGTGGGCGAATTTTCCGAGCTGCTTAAGACAGGAGCATCGCAGCACGAGCTCATCACCCACGAACGCATGATGCAAGATATGATCTTTCGAGAAAGGCCTGACGCGGACCCCAACAAGAAATACTATGGAAACTTCGTGCGCGATTCAGATGCTTTCGATCACAAGTTCTTCAAGCGAAGCCCGCGCGAGTCGCAGGCAATGGATCCCCAGAGCCGGCTCTCATTGCAGGCGGCATATCAGGCAGTCGAACAGTCCGGATACTTTACTGAGATTGCAACCACGAGCTCTGCCGACCACGAGAGGAGGAAGCACGTCGGGATGTATCTCGGTGTCTGCGGCGTGGACTACGAGCAGAATATCTCGTGCCATTCGCCCAGCGCATTCACGGCCACCGGAGCTCTGAGAAGTTTCATCTCCGGCAAAGTGTCGCATTACTTTGGATGGACCGGGCCCTCCATGACCTTTGATACGGCCTGCTCTTCGTCGACGGTGGCTATCCATACTGCCTGCAAGGACCTACTGTCGGGCGACACCTCGGCAGCGCTCTGTGGTGGCGCCAATATCATGACCAATATGCAGTGGATTCAGAATCTCAGCGCCGGAAGCTTCCTGAGCCCGACGGGCCAGTGCAAGCCATTCGATGCCGATGCCGACGGCTACTGTCGTGCTGAGGGTTTCGCTTTCGTCTTTCTCAAAAAGATGTCCGATGCTGTAGCCGACGGCAACACAGTCCTGGGCACGATCCGCGCCACGGGTGTCTATCAGAATCAGAACGTGACGCCATTGTTTGTCCCCAACGTGCCCTCACTTTCGCGGCTTTTTAAGGACGTGATCAAAAAGTCCCGCGTTGAGCCGCACGAAATCTCGCTGGTCGAGACCCATGGCACTGGCACACCAGTCGGCGACCCTGCCGAGTACGAAAGCGTGCGTTTGGCTGTGGCTGATCCCTTACGCCAGAATTCTCTGCCTATCGGCTCTGTCAAGGGCCACATCGGTCACACGGAGGGTGCGTCCGGTGTGATAGCCCTCGTGAAGGTCCTCATGATGATGAGGGATAACTTTATCCCTCCCCAGGCGAACTTCAAGAGAATGAATCCCCGTATCCATGCTCAACCAGCCGACAAGATGGAGGTAGTCACGTCGTTGAGACCGTGGCCGGCAGATCGGAAGTTTGCCCTGATTAACAACTATGGCGCCTGTGGATCAAATGCCAGCATGGTGGTTGGATACTCGTCACATAAGCCTACCAAGAACAATCAGTCGCTCCACTCCTCGTCTCGATTCCCCTTCAGGATCACGGGCCTAGACGCCCGGAGTATTGCGGCATACACAAAGGTGCTGGCTCCTTATCTGCGCTCGCGCAGTGGACCCGAACGTGGTCAAGCCGATTTGAGCGATATTGCCTACAACACGAGCCGCCAGTCAAATCCCAGTTTACCGCAAGGGCTGATATTCAGCTGTGCGTCACTCAATGAACTTCAGGACAAGCTTTATCAAGCAGCCTCATCAGCTACATCCTCGGCCACCAGCTCGGGTATTGCGGCAGTGAAGCCCGAGCGACCCGTCATCTTGTGCTTCGGAGGCCAGCTCTCCAACTCCGTAGGCCTGGACCGCGCGTTGTATGACGGTGTTGCTGTACTGAGGCATCACCTGGATGAGTGCGATACTGCTATCAAGTCACTAGGCTTAGACAGCATCTTCCCAGACATTTTCTCTCGGGCGCCTCTGGATGACACTGTCAAGCTGCAGACTGCGTTATTCGCCATGCAGTATGCTTGTGCCAAGAGCTGGCTGGACTGCGGGCTTGCGGGCAAGGTGGTGTCACTTGTTGGCCACAGTTTTGGTGAGATAACGGCGTTATGCGTGGCTGGTGTGTTGAGTCTGGAAGACACAGTCAAACTCGTTGCTGGCAGGGCGAGGTTGGTCCGAGACGCATGGGGATCCGATTCCGGTGCCATGATGGCTATTGAGGCCGATGAGTCTCTTGTTCGTGATCTCGTGAAGGACAGTAACCTCAGGTCCGATGGTTCGGTCAGCATCGCTTGCTATAACTCCTCTCGCTGCTTTACACTTGCTGGATCAACTAAAGGCATCGATTCAGTGGCCGAAATGCTGACTGAGAACGATGTTATCGCTCGAGGTATTAAGAGCAAGCGCCTCAAAGTTACCAACGCCTTCCACTCGAAGCTCGTGGAGGGTATCATCGACCGCTTGGGGGAAGTCGGCAGGGAACTGAACTTCCACGATGCCGCCATTCCGATAGAGCGTGCCACCGAGCATGGCGACTCAGCAGCCCAGTCGGACTGGACCTTTGTGCCCTCTCACATGCGTGACCCCGTCTTCTTCAACCACGCCGTCCAGCGGCTCTTCAAGAAGCATCCGCAAGCTATCTTCCTTGAGGCAGGATCCAACTCGACAATCACGACCATGGCCGCCCGTGCACTTTCCCAATCCGCGACGACGCTGACTCCGACTTTCGAAGCGCTGCATTTCCAGTCCTTGTCTATCACCAACACTGACAAGGGCTTTGACGCGCTCACAGATGCGACCATTTCTCTTTGGAAACAGGGCCTGCGTGTGTCCTTCTGGCCACACAACCCATTGCAGGCGCGCGAGTATGAACAGCTCCTCCTGCCGCCCTATCAATTTGAAAAGTCCCGGCACTGGCTCGAGCTGAAGTCACCGACCGAGCTCATCACAAAGACAGCACAAGAGATGATCGCCGCGAATGGCTACGGGCTCACGCCGGCCGAAGGGGCAACTAAACATGACCAAGACGACCCCAAGACCCTTGGTATATGGACATTTGTGGGCTATCAGGATCAAAAGAACCCGAAGAAAAGACTGGCCCGGTTCCGTATCAACACAGCTTCGGATCAGTACCAGCGTTACTTCGGGACTCACGTCATTGCACAGACCGCACCCATTTGCCCAGCCACTCTTGAGATCGACATGGCCATCGAAGCGCTGTTCAGCCTGAATCCGGACTGGAGACCGGCTGGCTTCTCGCCCGTGGTGCACGACATGCTGAGCCATTCGCCCATGTGTGCCGACTCAACGCGAGTCTTCTACATTGACCTCGCACCACTCGACAAGGCCGAGACGCAGTGGCATTTCAGCATCCACAGCATCAGCGGCGCCACGCTTCTGGGCGACGCCGATGACGACGCCCAAAAGCACGCCGAGGCTCGCATACACATGCGCTCGCCCTCAGAGCCAGCATTCCTGCAGGAATTCGGGCGGTACGAGCGGCTGGTGAGCCACGCGCAGTGCCAGGCGCTGCTAAAGCTGGACCTGGAGGACGATGGGGTAGAGGTGCTCCAGGGCCGCAACTTGTACCGGGCTTTTAGCCAGGTTGTCGAGTTCGGCCAGGTGTACCGCGGCGTGCGGTGCGTCGTGGGCCGTGACGGCGAGACCGCCGGTGTCGTGCACAAGCGTCACCATGGCGAGACATGGCTCGACGTCCCTCTGAGCGACTCGTTCGGCCAGGTCGCGGGCATCTACGTCAACCTCATGACGGAGCTGCCACCGGCGGACATGTTTGTTGCCACGGGATGCGAGCTGACGATGCGATCTCCTAGGGCGCAGACAAGGACGGAGGGTATGGAGCACGGAGCTGGTGTGTGGCACGTTCTCGCTCGCCACACGCGCCAGTCTGACAAGGCATACGTGACTGATATCTTTGTCTTCGACGCCGAAACCGGGGCCTTGACTGAGGTCATAATGGGCCTGCAGTACGCCCGCGTGGCTAAGGCATCGATGAGCAAGATACTGGCGCGACTGACGGCCGACAAGTCGTTCCTAAGGGACAGTCCGATTCCCTCGTCTTTACCCAATGTCCCCGATGCCCTTGCCGGCTCGACTGCGGCCGTCAAGAAGTCTGCCAAGGACGTGATCACGGAATCCATTCTGCCAACACTGCAGAACCGCGAGAAAAGAAAGGCTGCGTCCAGTAAAAATGCAAAAGCTCCCAAGCAACGTGATGTTACGGCTGATGTGCGCAGTCTGGTCGCAAACGTGTCAGGTATCGAAGAGAGCGAGATGA
The DNA here is from genome assembly GCA_013435955.1 of Diaporthe sp. HANT25. NCBI lineage: Eukaryota > Fungi > Ascomycota > Sordariomycetes > Diaporthales > Diaporthaceae > Diaporthe > Diaporthe sp. HANT25. The sequence goes on along the minus strand of JACBFG010000011.1, from coordinate 164,647 downwards.
CATTGGACAGTGAGATGGCTGATCTGGGGATCGACTCACTGATGAGCATGGAGCTGGCACGTGAGGTCGAGAACACATTCAAGTGCACACTCGACCAGGCAGAAATGATGGAAGCCACGAGTCTTCGCCAATTTGTTGCCTGCGTCTCCAACGCCTTGGCGGGTTCCGGAGGTGGAGGTAAAGCTGAGCAAGATGTTGACAGTGAAAGCGACGACGGCGATGATGACTCCTCATCAGCTGCAGCCGCAGCGGGTGGTGGTACTTTCTCGGACCAAAGCCAGGACTACGACACGTTCTCAGATGTCTCCTTCGAGGATAAAGCCATAGGATCCACCGGCAAGAAATCGGACCCTGTGTCGCTTCAGGCCCAGATTGCGACTAGCGATGCTTCCAGCACCAGCACCAACAGCAACCTCCACTTGTCCCGTTCGGACATACTTGAGTGCTTCGGCCAGGTCAAGCTGCTCACCGACGACAAGATTCATGAATACGGCCTGGACACCATCGCAAATGTCAGCCTCGCCGGTAGCAACAGGCTCTGCGCAGCCCTCATAGTCGAAGCGTTCGACGAATGGGGGTCTCCCCTCCGGAATGCCGCACCTGGGCAGACGCTGGAGCGCGTGCCTTTCCTGCCACAGCACGCACGTTTGATGGAATTCGTGTATGAGTTCCTCGAACGGCATGCCCGGCTGATCGACATCGACATTGTCAGTGGGCAGCTGACCCGCACCCACATCACAGCGCCGCGCAAGACGAGCGAGGCCCTGTTGGAAGAGTTGCTGTTGGCCAACCCCGAGTCGGCTATCCCGAACCGCCTGGCTTATTACGCGGGCAAGAACCTCGCCGGGGTTCTGAGTGGCACGACAGACGGTATCCGCGTCATCTTTGGCAGCGAAGAAGGCCGCGAGCTGGTGCAGTCCATGTACTGCGACTATCCCTTCAACCGCATGCACTACCAGCAGATGGCTGAAGTTGTCACTCGGCTGGCCGAGCGTGTCAAGACGCAGCAGCCTGGGGAGACACTCAAGGTGCTGGAGATGGGCGGCGGCACGGGTGGCACGACAAACGTGATGGCACCTCTGCTAGCCTCCCTGGGCATCTCAGTTGAGTATACTTTCACGGATCTGTCGCCCTCAATGGTCGCCAAAGCGCGCCGGAAATTCGCGGCACAGTATCCCTTTATGCGATTTGCCGTGCATGACATTGAGAAGATGCCGGCCGCCCATCTCTGTGGCCAGCACGTTGTGCTCGCTAGTAATGCCATTCACGCCACCCGGAGCCTTGTCGTCTCGGGGCGCAACGTTCACCAGGCTTTGCGCCCAGACGGCTTCCTCATGATCCTGGAGATGACCGAAGGTCTGCCCTTCATGGACATCATCTTTGGCCTACTTGAGGGTTGGTGGCTCTTTGAAGACGGGCGTCCGCACGCTGTTGTGCCCGCTGAGGATTGGGAGAGCGCGTTGCACTCGGCTGGCTTCGGCCATGTCGACTGGACTGATGGATATCTGCCCGAGCATTCGTTCCAGAAGGTCATTATTGCTTTAGCCTCGGGGCCCACAGAGCTTGAAAGACTTCCCAAGGCTGCGCAAACCATTCCGTCTGCAGTGGGCACAGCGATGGATAGGGGCGATATCGCGGCGAGGGAAGCCGAGGCGGAGCGACTGGTGGCCGCTCACACGGTGGGATGGACTACGCCCGCACTTGAGGCTGCGGCGAACCAAGTCATCACCAGCACCTCCGCTTCTTCATCATCCCCCTCAGGTGCCGTGGTCGTAGTGACAGGCGCCACAGGCAGTCTTGGATCACACCTTGTGCAAGCTCTGGCGGAGCAGTCGCATGTTTCAACTGTCGTGTGTGTTAACCGTCACAGCAGCAAGCCAGCCGACAGACGACAGGCCGATGCGCTGTCTTCAAGAGGAATCCAGCTTTCTCCCTCCGCGAATGCAAAGCTGAGGATTTACCAGACGGACACATCCAAGCCACTGCTCGGCCTCCCAGCACAAGAGCATGCCTGGTTGGTGCAACATGGCACGCACATTATCCACAACGCGTGGCCGATGAGCGGCACGAGACCTCTAAAGGCCCTGGAGCCCCAGGCCCAGGTGATGCGCAACTTACTGGACTTGGCGCGCGATATGGCAACCCGGAACACTGCAAGCCCGAGCAAGACACGTATTGGTTTCCAGTTGGTTTCTTCGATTGGCGTTGTCGGCTACTCCCCCGAGCCCCGCGTGCTCGAGGAGCCCGTCCCGATGGCCTCCGTGATCCCCGGCGGCTACACCGAGGCGAAGTGGGTATGCGAGCGCATGCTCGCCGAGACACTGCAGCAGCACCCGCAGCTCTTCCGCGCGACCGTGGCCCGGCCCGGCCAGATCGCGGGCTCGACCCGCAGCGGTGTCTGGAACCCCGTCGAGCACTTCGCCTTCCTGATCAAGAGCGCCCAGGCACTGCGGGCGTGGCCGGACTTGCAGGGCGTGATGCAGTGGCTGCCCGTGGACCGGTGTGCCGGCGTCATGGTCGACCTGCTGAAGATCGGCCGCGATGCCGAGCCGGAGTATCCCGTCTACCACGTCGACAACCCCGTGGGCCAGCCGTGGAAGGACATGTCGCCTGTGCTGGCTGCTGCCCTTGATATCCCTTCCCATAATATCATTCCCTTTGCGGACTGGATCAAACAGTTGCGCCAGTCACCTCTCTCCGAGGCTGAGAACCCAGCCGCCCGAGCGGCTGATTTTCTCGAAGGCCACTTTGAGCGCATGTCATGCGGTGGTATTATTCTGGATACTCAAAGGGCAAAGGAGCACTCTGAAACGATGGCTGCCCAAGGGCCAGTAACTGCGGAGGTGGCGCGATCTTATGTATCGGCTTGGAAGATGATGGGCTTTCTTGAGAAGTAAGATGTGTTTTACTAGGCCTAAATTGTTCTGAGTTTTGTTGTCTTGCACCCGGTGCTTAGAGGGTCATGTTTTGGAGGATTTGTATCTTTCATGAAATGAACAAATTGACATTCGCAATCGGGGATGGCTCAGTGTATATGCATTTACACGTAATTCATCCCTTTAGAATCATGCATTTCTGGAATGCGATAGATGAAGCCAGGAAGGTTGACTGATGGTAATGATGGCAGAGACTTAAGGCAAAGTGAGGCAAAGTGACACTGCATCGAGTTCTAACTAGCGCTTCGTAATTCCGGTGCAGCATGCCTTTCGACAAAGCATTGCGGGCCCAATGTCATCAAGATCTGGTATGAAAATGGCTAGGTTCAGCCGCCGATTAGAAGCTTTTAGGAAGACAATCCTGGCTCCGAGCCTAGTTCGTCAAAGGACTCGGAGAGATGCAGAAATGATACAGAACGCGGCGTGGACGTATTCTCTCAAGAGGCTAGGTAGCTTGATTTGAAAAACTAGGCCGAAGTACTTAGGTTTTAGACCTGGAAAGAAGACAGACAATATATTTTCGAAACAACATTAAAAGGATTTCAGTATCGTGCCAAGAGAGCAAAGGAATAGACCACTACTTGAGTCAGGGTTGTGACATTAGAGTCGGACAGATTACTCCTATAGAAGCCTCACCACTCGCTTGAAGTGCATGGAGCGGATCAATTGTCAGTCTGCTTGCAGAGTCAATTGCTTTCTTGCTTATCAAAGTCTTCCAAATCTCGTGGGGTTCAAGTTCTCGGACTACTGTCGTTATCAGAGATGACCCAATAGTGACCGATCACTTTTTTTGTGGATACTTGGGTAGTATTTGGCCACTTTTTGTGCTGGGGGACTTGAAATCTCGACTAGGTAATAGGCCCGGGCCAGGCAGCATTGAGGGGAGATCTGGGGATGAGCGGGACTATTAATCTATCCCCGGCCATATTTAAGAAGTAGGATAGTTGTTCCGTGCAGGCATCCCGCTCATAGATTTTTCCTCAACAGCCACCATGTTCTCAATGCCCAGCCTGACCACAGCAGCCATCTGGCTGGCTTTCTTGGCTTTCCTTATCCCACTGATCCAGAATCTGCGGGAAAGTTCGACCAAGAGGACAATTCCACCAGGACCAAAACCATTGCCGCTGATCGGCAACCTGCATCATCTTCCCAAGCGCAGGCAGTTTGAGGAGTTCTACCGCTGGAGCAAGCAGTATGGACCGATCATGTATCTCGACATGGCGGGACAGCCCTTCATCGTCCTCTCGTCCCACCAGGCCGCGCAGGACCTTCTCTCGCGCAGGAGCTCCAAGTACTCAGACCGCCCCAGGCGGGTCATGTGCGGCGAGTTGGTGACGAAAGGCATGCACATGCTGCTGAGGCCGTACGACGCCGCCTACAAACTTCATCAGCGCATGGAGGCCCCACTGCTGAGCGTCCGCGCGGCGAAGAGTTATACTCCGCTGCAGGACCTCGAGGCTAGGCAATTGCTGTTCGATATCCTCAAGGAGTCGGACGCAGTCGGCAAGAATGGTCTCGATGCCTCTCACCACTTCGAGCGCGCAATGGCTAGCTTCATCTATGGCCTGGCCTATGGGTACCGCCTCAAGACGGGCCATGAGGAGTCGTTCGAGGCTGCGAAGCGTGTGCAGGCCGAGTTCGCGAGGACTGGCGTCGTGGGAGCGTATATCGTCGATACCTTGCCGGTGCTGAATATCCTTCCAGCGTTCCTTGCGCCTTGGAAGAAGGAGGCTGAGGAGCTCTACCAACTGGAGGAGAAGCTCCATGTTGGGAATATGCGAAGGGGCCTAGAAAATCCTGGGTGGAACTTTACGAAACACTACTCCAACAGCTGTCCCGAGGCAAGAGGAATGCCTGAGGTTGAGGTTGCTTTTGACTTGGGCATCTTGGCGGATGCCGCCTTGGATACCTCCACGGTTACAATGGAATGGTTCCTCGTTGCGTGGGTCACAAGCGGGCGGGAATGGGTTGCCAAGGCTCAGGAGTTACTCGACAACGTAGTCGGGAGAGGCCGAATGCCAGAGTTTGAGGACCGTGATAAATTGACATATATCGAGGCTATTGGTATGTTGTTCTCATACACTAATTCAGAAAGCCAAATATGTTGACGCTCGTTCCCAGTTAATGAGACATTGCGCTGGCGACCGGTGGTGGTTGCTGGCGTTCCGCACGCCACAAAGACTGAGGACACATATATGGGACACAACATCCCGGCTGGCGCGATCGTCATGGGCAATCACTTCGCAATCACCCGGGACGAGTCTGTCTTCGGCGACAGACCGGACGACTTCATCCCTGAGCGCTGGCTGGCTGAGGACGGGAGCCTGAAAGAACTTCCTCTGACTGGATTCGGCTTTGGCAGGAGGATATGCAGCGGCCGGAATATTGCCCGCAACGGCCTGTTCATCCACATGGCGAAACTGCTGTGGGCTTTCGACGTCGAAGTCGGCATCTCGGAGATAACCGGAGAAAGGGAAACGGTCGATGATTTGGCCGGCTCGGAAGGGTTTGTCTTCATTCCGAAGCCTTTTCAAGCCGTCTTCCGCCCAAGGGACCAACGGGCCCGCGACCTGATTGAGCAGCAAGGAAGTACCCATGGGATTGACCACGCTGAACTGCTTGACCAGGCTGGAAATGACAGGACGACGAAGCTGGACAAAGCCTAGTAGTGTGGGGGTTCATCTCTCAGACTCCTCCCCCACACTCAACGGCTGCTCCGTGACTCAGCGCTGAAGTCTGTAATAGACAGCTGGCAGGTACAACCCGAGTTCTGATCATGGTGGAAGAGCCTGCTTGGTGTGTTCACCAATGAAGCAAGATTTTCGGGCCCGACTGACCTCCTACTAAGTATAGGCCAAAGTTGATAGTTCTTACTATTTATAAATTCCACATAGACATTTGGTTTTGTTTAAACATACTGACCTTTTCTATACGGGATCAAGTCTATCATTGAAGCAGGCTTCTTCCATAGCCTGAAGCACTTACAGGTGTCATTCCAACTTGTAATATCCCATGTTCCAGCTCCAAATTGTATGTAAACACAAGCTTGGACAATACCTCATTCGTACGTATACGCATGTGATCAAACCAGCAATTATTGTCTGCTAAACATGCCTCCGTACATTTTCATCCCATCTTGAAAATCTGAGGATCCGTCAATGTGTGTGATACGCTTGGAATAATCATCGAAGCCGCCTTTCCGACGTCCCGCAATGGACCCCGAGAACGGCTTCACTCACGGAGTACCTACATTCGGTTTCGTAGGACGTATTTTGCAGTCAGCTTACGTCACGTGTGTTGAAGCGTACCGCATGGTTGAGACAGCAGCCTACTGCGCTAGTTCTACAAGCCACGACAGTCACCCATTCCATTGAACTGTCACTAAGTCAATCTATCCAAATACCTGCTTCCAGGTGAACAGAATGAAGACAATTGGACTTTTGGGCGGCATGTCCGCGGAATCGACTCAAGTCTACTATCGACAACTTTGCAGTCTGACTAGAGCAAGACTTGGCGGCCTCCATTCCCCCGAACTCCTTATTCGGTCGCTAGACTTCTCGCGGATAAAACCTTTGCAGGATCGAGGGGAGTGGGACGAAGCTGGAAAGATCCTCAATACCGAAGCGAAGACACTTGAGAGGGGTGGAGCCGATCTCATTATTCTGGCGACAAACACGATGCACAAAGTCGCCGATCAGATGATGAAGGACGTCTCGGTGCCCATGATACACATTGCAGATGCCACCGCCGCCCGCATTCAAGCGCGTGGCCTTGGTTCACCGGGACTAATGGCCACGGCTTTCACGATGGAGCAAACATTCTACGTCGACCGGCTTGTCGCGGCTGGTCTGTCACCGATTATCCCGGACAGCTCCGACCGAGCCAAGACGCACCGGATTATCTACGATGAACTATGCCGTGGAATTGTGACGAAAGAAAGTGAGGATGTGTATGTCCGCATTGCCAACCGACTTATTGCGAGGGGAGCCGACTGCATAATTCTTGGGTGCACTGAGGTCGGCATGCTGCTCAATCAGGATAACTTGCCAGTACCAGTCTTCGACACCACAATGATTCATTGCGATGCAGCGATCGATAGTGCTTTTGAGGATGTCACTGTTCCTTCCAATTAGAGCAGACTTAATGTGAAGAAAAATTGCCCGAAAAGTCGGTGCAGACGTCGGCAAGGTTCCCGGCTCCTGGGGAATCGAAGCAAGTCTTTCTTTTTCTCCAGAAATGTCACTCTAACGTATCACTAGCGAGGGTTTTCCGTACTACCATAATCTGTGAAGCCATCCAGAATCAAATACAACTTCCAGGTTTTTGATATCGACGACGAAGGTAAAGAAGACTTGAAATGTTTCACGGAAGACTATGGTGCTGATATTCGGGCCTCTATTCATCTCTGGTTTTGAAAAAGCCCATTGAACTCGACCGCATATCCCCCACCCATTTTGTGGGGTCTTCCCTTTAATTTGAATCCAGCTTGGAAGGTCAACGTTTTTGACACTCCTGAAGGACGCAATGCGGGTCTGCCCGAGCCACTTTGAGGGCATAGAGTACTATTGCCCGAGACGTGGAGGAAGTATCTGGGCGTAGATGGACTCCGTAGTACTCAGTATGAGCTATCTACTAGGATTCCAAACTTGCCCATTTGCATTGTATTAGATTGTGGTTTCTGCCGCTTGTCGTGAGATGGTGCTCGTTCGTAGTGGGAGTCCTGGGAGGAACAACCACAGCAGAAAGCAGACTGCAAGGACCGAGAGTATGATGGGCTGTAGCACAGCTGGGCCTTTGGCTTGGGCGATAGCTCCGACCATGAATGGAATAATCGAGGCCCCAGACGCCCCGACGGCTGAGCAAATTCCGATAGCCGACACCCGCATCCTCTGTGGCAGGAGACGTGACAAGCAGACAATAACCAAGGGAAACAAAGGGCCAAGACAGAAACCTGGGAAGTATCAGCAGAAAAAGATTCGAATCTTGGAGAAAGAGCTATCATACCGAGGAATGCAACAATGATTGCCGATGCGATGAAGTTGGGGATGAGCCAGTACAGCAGTTGCATGATAATGGCGCAGAACAGATACACAGTCGCAGCATGCTTCTCAGACCTGAAGACACGTCCGGTGACAAAGCCGAGAACCATTCGGCCAACAGTGATTCCGGCCCAGAAACCACTGGCAACCAGTCCTGAAGCGAAGGCCGAGCCGCCGCGCACATCAATCATGAAAGTCACAAGCCAACCTCCGAGAGCAACCTCGGACCCAACATATGCCAGAAGGAAGGCGCTGCAGACAAGAACGACCTTATTCCTGAGGCAGTACCAAGTGTTGCTGGTGCTGAACCTTCTGGTAGCTAACGACTCTTGAAGATGTGTTTCGCCTGAGGGGTGGCGGTCCCGCATTCTCACCAATTCTTCCTGCTGTACTTGAGACTCCCCAATCTCCTCTCGATACGCCTCTCCATTCTGAGAATAGAAGAGGGAAAGGGTGAGAACGAGCTCTGAGGCAGCCATCGCGACCAAGATATAGTAAACCTGGTACCAACGCCAGCCATAGTGGGAAAACAGTGCACTGGCGACGACTGGGGTAAGGGTCGCACCCAACCCGTAGAATCCGTGTAAGAGGCCTAGAAGCTCATTCGAGTTCTGGAAACCTCCGACAAACGAGTTCCAGGCAGCCGTCTTGGCCCCTGAGCCGAGGCCGACAAGGATGTAGACGACAACAAGCACCGGGAACGGTGGGTGGAAGCAGGCGGCGAGGTAGGCCGTGACGTGACAAGTTCCCGCCATGATGATGACTCCGCGCTTGCCGTAACGTAAGTGGACGGCGTGGTTCGATACCGTGCTGATGATGAATCCAGCCACAGGCGATAGGAAGATAAGCGATACTTGCAGGTAAGTGATGGCGTAATACTCCTCGATCTATAAGCCACAAGTCAGATCAAGAAGATAGCACATCGCAAAGCTCATCCGGAGCAAACGTAAATGGACGAACATGCGGGATGAGAACCTGGAGTCGTCACCAAGTCAGTTGAGAACCTCATCACTGGCACGTGAGGAAACCTCGCACTTACACCATATGAACTGTCATTGCTGCCCAAAAGCAGGAAACACCAGAAAATCGCGCCCAATTTGGCGATGTTTACGCGAGGAAAACTCCATATTTCTTGCGTAGCAGGCAGATGTGTCTCGTCCGGCTCGGGTTCGGAGTTGGCTGATGGAACTGCACGAGACCTTTGGCGTCGAAAAGGCTTGTTGTTGATGAGGAAGGAGATCGGAGAGATTATTTTGAAGCGCGACATGGTTAAGATGAGCAATGTAGTCTGAACGGCTGAGTCAATACCGGGGAACCCAACTAGATCTTGATTCTTACCACTCGGGGGTAAGCTTATATATATCGTTGCTGAATTTCGTTATCTTTGATAAGGGGTTCCTGAGAGCGGCCCGCTCGTCGGCCGTGCCCCCCTCCACCTAGTGAACTGTATTCTTGTGTCACGCATCCGGTACGCACTTTTACCCTACTCAGTGTTGATGAGCAAGCCGCCTAATATTTCCGCCCCAGGGTGCCTGAAAACATGGTGATCTAGGACTCATCACCCCGCCGAGGGGATGTGGGGAAGCTGGCCTCCAGGTTGTTTACCCCAGATTCGTGCCCTTCTCACGTTCAGCAGACAGCATCTCACCCTTCCAGGACGCGCTTATCGCCCAGGGAAAACGCACTTACATCGATATACGAGACGGAGGATCTCTTAGCGCCACATGACTCGCCGCCACAACAGACACCCTCGGCGGACGATCGAGCGAGCGAGCGTACTGATACATACCCCGTCCCCTGTTCTGCCCGAGTCGACCTTAACCACAGTCGTTGCGGATGGTATAACCGTCGCGGCACTGGACCGGGACCAACGCGATCGACATGAAGCACCAGTGGATCTGATGAGTAACGGCTATAATGAGTCCATGCTCGACAGCATCCAAGACTTCGTATCGTATCTGCCATCCCATGGTCCAGCTTTGGCAACGTTGCACCCCACCGAAAAGACATTGGGTCTCGGCCGAAGGGCCGTACCCAATTATCGATCATGGCCAGCGCTGCATCACCTGCGGCCGATCCGACAATCGCTTGTTAGATGACGCGCCCACCAGCATCCAATAGGCCACCACCCGTCCACGGGGAGCATGCTCGCTCTTGTACCCGTTCGTCATCTTGTTGGCGACTTTCCGAAGGTAAAGTAAGGATGGTTCACGAGATGGACTCAAGGCTGTGCTTAAATTCACAAAGGCCCGCCGACCTTATACATATCAAGTTCCTCAAGTTCTGCAGCAGGCACTTTACGCAGTGTCTATGGAACTGCTTTTCAGCAGATTTGAAATGAGGAGGACGAGAACGTCAAATCGCGTTATCTGGAGATGCAGCTGCCCAAAGATAGGCCTAATACCTTTCTCTCCCTTGGTGCCCCTGGCGTGAACTTCTGTGTACCATATCCCCAGGAATCTAAGAAATTTCAAAAATGTCTCGCGTCTCACCTGATCCGCGACCTCAAGCAAATCCTGACGATTTCTTCTGGAGGTAACCAGGTAGTATGCGACCCAAGTCAGGATACTCGAGCTTGGCTCAGGTACAGGCGCCCTTCTTGAAGAAGCAGAGACAGCGAGATATGTTGACTGCAAGATCCGGGCGACGCTTCGCCAAGTCCTGGCATACATCACCAGAAATGAACACGCCGCCCTTGAAAACACGAGTATTGGTTCTCAGAGGCAAATGGTACGGGCAGCGCCCTGGCTCCAGCCTTGTCTCCAAGAGCGAATGACAGTGTCAGGCCCGACCCTGTACGTGGCCCTCGACGCCCACGGGGCTTGCAGCCCCGGGGGCTTTGCTGTACCAATACCAAGTTCTAGAAGACATGACAGAGATTCATACAGAAATGAGTGCTTAGGAAAACATGTCGTGCTACCACTCTAGAAGTGGGCTTAGTCAATACGGTATCAGTAATCAAACTACCACGGCCCAAACAACTTGCGCTCTAGTGTCCTGAGAGGAGGATATATCAAAAGACAGGCCGCAGGTGCCAAAATCCAACTGATATCAGTCCCGTATTCCGAACCGCCAATGGCCATCGCGATCGGGCCAATCCACCAGCTTTGACTCATGCATAATATCGAAAGCACGGTGCCGATGAGGAAACTTGTGAAGGCGGCAAATCCATATGGCAGCTTCGTCCCATCATTGTAGACTTTTAGGTCGTAGTCGAAATCGCGCCTCCAGACGATGTGCTCAACAATAATGACTGAAGAAAATGGCACAATCCAGTAAGCGCAGATAAGCAGAAAGTTCTCCAGAACCTCCTGGAGATATTCGCGACCAGCAATGGCGCAGGCAAGAAAAATGACACTACCGATAAGCGACCAAACTAGGCGGGGAACGACGATCAGCTTAGAAGAAATCATCTGCACGTTCAAGCCCAGAGAGTAGATGTTGGTCGTTATGACAGCAGCCGTGGAAAAGCCAATAAGCGTCTCGACAAACTTCCCAAACCCTCGCACACCAGCACCTCTGCCGACGAAAACGGTGCCAATCAATCCACCGATCCCCCTGTCGGCGTAAGCGTCCGAGAAGAGAGGGTCGTTGCTTATACTCAGCGTACCGATCGCAGCACCGAGGAGCTCGAGCAGTACCTGACTTGACACGAGGCCGGCATAAGCCCAGCCAAAGGTCTTCTTCGGGCTGACGGTTTCCTTCATGTACACACCATAATCAGCCGCGACGGGAAGCCACGCAGCCTCGAAGCCAATGATGGCAGTACCAAGGGACAGCACATTCGAGGCCTCAACGGATCCACTACCCATGGGCACATTGAGGAAGTGCGGGGCCCCAAAGCCCGCGACGATTGCGAAGCAGACAAACATGACAAACCACGAATATCTGTCGTAGATGTGCAGCATGCGATACCCGAGGAGGCCGAAAGCAATCGCAACAAGACCAACGACGAGGACGGACATCGACAGGGGAAAATTGCCGTCGCCAACATCGTACAGAACCGCAGCTCCCGAGATGCCGTTGACAATACCCCAGCCCAGCTGATTGACGACGTTGAGAAATGCAAGGAGTTTTGCCGGCCACCATCCAAAGCAGTATCTCGGAAGAATCATGGTTCGTAATCCCAGTTTGGGGCCGAAGATGGCCACGAAGGCTGGAAGGAGGGCACCGACAAGATTGAAAGCAAGTATGCAAAGGAACGAGTCCCACCACCCGAGCCCATAGAGAGTAGTGCTGAGAAACCCAGTAGCGAGGGTTGCAGCGTTGCAATTGGCAGCGAAGAAAAATGTACACAAGTCCCGAGGGTGTTGGTTCGTTCGGCTCTCTTCGTGGATGCGTTCGATGCCGAGCTCCTCTGCTCCTATCATGCGAATCCAGCCGCGGGTCTTTACCCATAGGCCATTTTCGATGACTTCTGTCGTTCCGGCTTGAGGTTCCGGGTTGGTTGTTGTCAAGGTCTCATTTTTCTTCATGTCTTTAGAGATGTCCATATCAGAAGCGTGTTGTATCCGCGAGCGAATACTTCAAAGTGATCAAGGTGATGGTGGATATGCAGGGTCGTTTCTCCGCCGAAGGTGTGCAGTATAAAATGCGGCCTACAGTAAGTTGATACTCGGGCTTGGAATAAGGACCAGACTGGAAAGTTTGCCGGCGGGTCAATGAATTCAGATTGCAGAACGAAGACAGGGAACATGATTTGCCTGCACTATATGAATCACTATGGCCGGCAGATGCTGTCCTTTCTCCAAAGTCGACCTCCCCAACATCTATTATTTGTCGGCGAACGGCGGACCTGAGATAATGCTGCTGTGGCCTTATCTCAGCTCCGCTTTATCACCCGTTATCTCGAGCATTGGCTAGCGGTGCTACGTTATTCTTATCAACTACCTTGCCTCCCCGTCGCCGACACACCACCAGTTGCTCAAGTCCACCCCGAATACCCACTCATTTCGTTGTATCGTGAAGAATTCATTCACGCCGTGACTGTCGCACCAAGTCAATCGAGGTGATATAAATCTAATATAAAGAAGGCAGAACGATGTCTTCACTTGAGGTAGCTGTCAGCGCACTCCTGATTTTCAGTTGCCTTGATGAGAGCTTTGTCTGGAAGCTGCGTATCTGAATGTTTGAGCGCACGACTGGTATGACTTGACCATCGCATCTTTCCTTTTCTTTCTTCTCCTTCCTGTTCCAACAATTCAAGGACTGGGCTATACATGGTTAGGTTTTCAACCAAATGATGATCAGATTAGAAGCAGCCGACAGATTCCTAGATAGGCTGTCATCCTGCGAGCCATGGCCCGTCCGTTGCCTCAACTGTTCTTACACGTCTAGTTCAAGATTTTACTTTGATCGGGATGGACTGAAAATTTCCAGTCGGCTATATAAGTTGGAACATCTATAGATCCATGATATTATTGAAATAGGCCTCGATCCAAGGCCCATCGATGTGACCTGCAGAGCCTACCAGCCCGTCAGGTCTCAGGACTATCACACCACCTGCTTCTAAACTCATACCAATCTTCTCATGAGCAACATTGGTAGGGTCGAAATATAAATTTCCAAAAGGCTTCATTCCCAAAGCTTCGTATGGCGAGAAGCCCACGATAGGACTGATAGTGATCCAGCCGATCGCCTGATTGGTAGTCAGCTCCTTGGCCGTCTCTAAGAATTTCTCCAGCTTGAGTAGCGACGTCTTGGTAGATTGGGGTTTCCCGGTATACACGACAACCCAGAACTTTGCCAGGTTACGAGTCACCCGTTGAAATCGGATCGCCGTATTGGTCCCCGGCATCGTGAGGTCGACGTCTGGGGGTCGAGCACCGGTCAAGACATTGAGACCCACTGTGGAAGCGTGGTTCAGGGCATTGGGAGGGTACGAAATACCTAGGCCCGTGTTGAAGGATGCAGCCTGATCCATTATCTCTCCAAGGATGATGTAAGGATCAGCGTTCGGGTCTCCTGTGTACCATGACGGCCACTTGTGGGACATGAGAACGGAAATGTCTTTGTCGTAGTTGATCAGACGATTCACGGCCGTGAGACGTTCGGAAGAGTAGGTTCTGAGTACCTCGGGTTTGGTGGCTCCACGAATGTGCAACGCTAGCTTCCAGCCCAAATTAACTGCGTCGTGGATACCGGTGTTGAGGCCCTGGGCTGCGCCACTGCTATGAGTGTGCGCAGCATCACCACACAGAAAGACACGATCTTTAGTGGAGAATTCCCTGGCGATGCGCTGTCCAATTTTATACCTATATATCTTTTTAGCCCCGGGCTGTAGTAATGGCTTCATTCCGACTGCATTGGCAGGAAGTCTTACAGCGTCCACCAGTGAACCTCCTTGAATCTGAGGCTGAATGGCTTCATACATTCAATGGCCTCCTGGACAGCGACTTCTTCAGTAATTCCGTCTGGATACTTTGCAGCAATGTCTGCACTATAAGAGTATCCAATACGGGTAGCTCCGTGGTCAAGAGGTACCCAAAGAACATTACCATGCGTCTTGCTTTCGATGGCACTGATAACAAGTCAAGATCAGAGACACCAAAAGAACATACACATGTGCGTGGTACGTACCCATAAGCACGAGTAATCGGCATATCGGTTTCGACAATACCATCGATCCTAATCCACTTGTCTTCACTCGTGTCTCCATCAAATGGAATGCCAGAGACCCTCCGCACGAAACTACGTCCGCCGTCGGCTCCAATCAAGTATTTACTATAGGCAACGTTAGCAGTGAAGCTATACATCGCCTATCAAGCAGCTCAGCGCGAAAAACAGTAAGAAGCTTGCCTCTTGACTTTGAAGTTCTGCCTGGTCTTTGAATTTACAAATGTGGACGTTATCGGATAGTCGCCAGCCTGGACAGACTCGTCGATGGCGAAGTCGATGCACTCCGTGCCCTGGTAATAAGAAGCACCGATCGCATCCAAGTGCTCCCGAAAGATGGCTTCTGTATACATCTGGCGCAGTACAAATGTAAAGTCATATGTCGTGTCCTGGATATTCTCCATGAAGGTCCAGACTCTGCCAGGGATGCTTTTTGAAAGAAGCGAAAATGACCATCAGTTCTCCGTAGAGATGAAGGGAGCAGTGGAATGGGATCGATATTGTCGACTTACACTCTCTCGCCATCCTTGTAGGTCACACTGTTTCGACAAGCAAAACCAAGCTGCAGCATTGCTTCGGCTAGATCGAGCTGATCCAGCTGCTCCATGGTTCTCGGGAAAAGCGCGACTGCACGTCCATAGGCGTCTTGGGTCTCTTTGACGTGTTTTTCGAAAACAGCAGCAGAGACACCAAATCGCTTTAATTGATACGCCAGCAGAAGGCCTACGGGCCCCCCACCAACGATGGCAACATCGCACTCGGCGGTGATGTCCTCTTGCGCCATGATGCTGATAGATGTTTTGGCGCTATCGAGTGTTACTGCGTTAATTCAACAAAGACTTCTCCATTAGAACTCAATGAACTAACAATGCTCCCCGTTAAAGAATCAAATAATGGCCAGCCAGCTGTTCGCCCGGCAGGAAGGCAGGGGAGGTGGCAAGACCTGCCCCACTCTTGATATCGGCGAAGCTAAGGGGCGGGTGTACGGCCGGGCTATCGGCCGTGTAGTGCAGGGTTGGGATAGGCCGCTTTTCTCCTGGCGCTTTTGCCTGAAGATGCAGAGTGGCGGGGCAAGAAAGATATGCGGGATGCGATTGGTCGCGGGACAAAGATATGGCCTGGGTTCCTCATGCAGGATGAAGGAGGGATTGCTATGGGGAATGAGAATGAGAATAGTGTCAGCCGGTTTGGGATATTTACTGTACCATCGGACGAGAAAATGGGATCTAAGGCAAGTATAGAGGAACGGAGAGATATAGGAATGCCCTCACTTGTAGATATTGAAACCTTGTCTCAGGCCAATACTAGCGATTCGCTGACCGTCTCAGCCAGTATCGCTCAACATGCAGAAGAGCCCAGGCATTGCAAAGACGTAGGTAATACTAGAATAGCTATAGCTCATTGGCAACTGGCCTGTGACACTCATGTGTTCGCTTTCGTTGAGTATGCACTCAATCGATGACTTTCAACGGGGCTAAGGCGGAGTTGACGATGTGGTCAGTCTGTGGATGCCGGCAAAAATTGTTAGGTCTTAATACAGCCAATGAGCCCCCTCAGCAAGGTTTCTCTGTTTTCCATTTCTCTATTACTCATTGATGCGTGTGGGAACACACCACTAAGCCTTCAGACACATGTTACTTTGCATCCTTGACGCTCTAGAGCGTGGCTACAACAATTGGTATAGCCATCGGAGAATACAGTCCGCGGCTTTCACCGTATCACTTCACCATGTCAAAAGGGCCTTGCCGCTGTAGCCAAATTTAGCTGAGGTCCAAAGTGACAGGCGCGATGTAGGCAGAGACGGCACCAGAGAATGAAATTGTCTCTTTGTCTCTCCTTCTCCGAGGCCAAAGGTTGTCATCTATTCTTAGTACAGCGGCTTCAAAGCTCTTTGATGTAAACTTGTGACGAGTGACTGTATATGAGTAGCTAGAGTCGTCTTTGTCGAAACGTTGTCATGCCTTCTCGTCATTTAGCCTACTCCCCACTGCAATAAGAACATACTGAAGCCTTTACATCAACAAATACTCGAAGAACTCGCCCTTACGTGTAAGCATTGAACCATTTACTACCAAGCTCAAACATGTCTTCCGCAAATACATTCGAAGAGGCCAAAGACAAAGCACTCGAAGTGCTCGCCTCCTACCTGAGCGACGACGAACTGGTCGACTTCAGCAACTACAACATGCAGGGGTCCTGCAGCCCCGAAGACCGCGAGAAATTCATGAACCTCACCAACATGCATCAGCACGCTCTGTATCAACTCGGCCTTGCAATAACGGAATGTGAAGTCGAGGGCGAAGGCGCCCTGGAGGTGTTCACCGATATGCTGGGAATGACCGAGGAGGCTCTGAGGCAGCTCAGGGAGACCGAGCAGAAGTCCGACGACGCCCCGGAAGTCGGTGGTGGTTCTCCGGAGACGGATTTGGACCAGGCCAAATCAACAGAGTGAGACAGGTGAGTCAGTCGGCTGTATCATGCAAAATAGAGTACATTAGTCGCTGCGCGACCGCAAGACCCATTGATCAATTGCCCTTCCCACTCCTGGACCCCCTTTTCTTTATTTTTGACGCGTGTCCAAAGTGAACCAACCTTGTCATGTTTTATGGTATAATGTGTAGGTGGCTTTTCAAGAAAGGCATACCTCGTGTAGTGGGAGCACTCCCGGGTGCGGTCAGGCCGGCCTATGCGGTGGGTATCTATTCTGGGGGATCTTCTGATGGGACCCGCATCTCCAGGTGTCCCGCCCATTCTCCTGAAGATCAATGCCGAATGGAAACTCCCACCAGACCGCCAGCGGGCGCGGCGCTGTCATGTTACGATATCGTTGCTAAGGGATGCTCGTATTCTTGTGTATATAAAGGCCTCTTGACTTTGCAGGTCTGCATTTGTCTTTTTTGTTCCAACCCATCCTCATCCTCTACACTCATCTCAAACTCTCCCAAGACACAGAGCCCCATCATCACAATACAGACTCATTTCTGTTCATCAAACAAACCGACAAAATGAAGTTCTCCGCTCTCGTGTCTGCCCTCTTCGTCGCCTTCGCGGCCGCTGCCTGCAAGGACGGCGAGTACTCCTGGTATGTTGTGACGCTTCAAAGCCCATCATCATCCGGCTTCTCCGGGTTCATGGGACACTTTCTTGAGAGTAGAAAAGTATCTAACATAAGTCGTACAGCGAGGGTAACACCCCAGCCACCTGCTCCGGCGGTGTGCCCATCAAGGGCGCCGCCTGTGGCCCCAACCAGGTCTGCACCATCGTCAGCGGCTCTGCCGTCTGCAAGCAGAAATAAAGTTTGGAAGTGCGGAGGACAAAGGTGGACCTCGTGGAATAAGGACCCCTCTCATGCCTTCACTGGCCTGTTAGCGAATCAACTTGTTCCAAACCACATAACTGCTCCAGAATCCATGTGATGTCTTTGCCTCGCAAGTGTGCTGCTATGAGTAGGCTTAGTCCGTGATAAGTGCCTGAAAAATCACATAGACTTCTCCCTTGAACAATTTCTAAAGGACAGAAATCAGGCGTGAACAACGATAATAGTGTTTATCTTGGGTTGTTTATCGCAGAACTTGGTTGTAGACCAGAGGCTAAATCACTATTTCTAAGACGGCAGGACATCACCATTATTGGCAGGGCCTCCTGAAGCTGGGAGATTTTGACTACCCAGCTTGTTGGGAATCCCGAGCACTGGTCGGAAACGTGTGCACCAAGGCCTTTACTGCATTCGGCAAACGCATATGCGGCAGTAGATCGAAGCCCCATCATCGTCACGCTTGGCCCTGTGTATTCTCAAATTATTTCTTCAAAAGGTTGTGATCATCACAGCATCCGATACCGCCGAAAACTACATATCTACTTGTAGAAGAAACCCGAGTTCCGAAAACACCAATCCAGACTATGCCATGCGCAAAAGAAAAGCCAAACAAAAGCCTTAAGCCGTAGACTCGTAGGAAGAATCACAAGCCATTATCACCATTAGCCCTCCATCTTGACGTCTTCCCCGCCCGATTCCTTGCCCAGATTCTTCAGCACATAACTCCGCTTGAAGTACTCGTTGGGGTGGACAAGAGTCTCCAGCTGGTTGGCGCTCATAACACCCTCATCCTTGGCCCTCTTGATCTCGTTCTTGTGTAGGTACTCGAAGACACTGATGACGTTGTTAGCAAGTGAACACTGAGACTCACAGGAGGTCAAGAAATGGGACAGTCACTTACCGGTTGCAAGCCATGTGGTACTTCTGCTTCTCCTTGTCCTCCTTCACACCGTTCAGCACACTCCTGTCGTTAACGCCCATGGCCTGCACCAAAGTCGACAGATTTTCCATGTTGAAGTGGCGGTACGGGCACCCGTGCGCCTCGCCAGGGCCGGGCGGGTGCTCCGTGAGAATCTTCTGGCAGCTGAAGGGGCTGTAGCCGCCGCCCCGCCTGTTCGAGTCGCCGCCGACGTCGCCATACGCGTGGCGCACGTTGTAGCGGTAGTCTTTGTTGAACTGGTCGTCGGTGACCTTGTGGAACGATTGCCGCCAGAACGCCAGGGCCTCCTCCAGGTTCAGCCCCAGGCCCTTCAGGAAGAGCGTGTACTGCAGGCGGCCGTAGTGTTTCAGGTGTGCGTCGCGGCGGAGTGAGCGGTGCAGATGGGACATGCAGGCCGGGAAGTGCTGCGACAGCTTGTCGATGTTGCGCGCCGAGATCTCGGCGCCGGCCGGGAGGTCACCTGAGCTGCTCTGGTAGGAGGCGTCTGGTGTGATGAAGTTCTTGGAGAGGTGGTCGAGTATGGGTGTCAGCCGGTCGTCTTCGTCTAGCCGTGGCAGCGCCCGCGCGGTGAGCTCGAGGGCCCGCTCCAGCCTGGATGTGAACTCTGTGACGACCATGCTCGTCTGTTCCCGCGAAGGCACGTATGCCTTCCCGGCCTTTAAGAATACCCTCCTGCCCTCCACCAGGTCCGGAACCCGCTCCCAATCGACCTTGCACCATGTCTCCTCTGTTGAGGCGCCCTTGCGCCCGAAGGCGCTTGTCGCATTCAGCTCCACCTCCAATTCCCGCTTCTCCTCTTCCGACACCATCTCCCAGTCCAACGTCAGGCTCCTCACGAAGTCATTGCGATCTCTGGTATCCTCCTGGTTGAGGCGTAATCTGAATAGCGTCGTTTCGACACGGGTAAATCGGCGGCGCAGGTCCTCGGTTGCCGCGAACGCGAGGCGCAGGATGAAGTGGCTATAGTGATCTTTCTGCCGCTGCAATGCGAGCTGTGATGACTTTGAGCTGTTGAAGTCCAGCGGGAGGTACTTCTCGAGCAGGGGCTTCATGTGGGCGGCGGTCTCATCGGGGGACTTGTTGCGAAACGAGCATGCCTCGAGCTCGGCGAGGACTACACAGTGGGCATGGAGTTAGTCAAGCGGCCAACACGGCCTGTATAAGTGAGTGATTTTACCTCTGAGCCGATCGATTGCCCATTGCTCGAATTGCTCGAGAGTGATGTCTGCCGTGGGCGGCGTCGCGTAGAAGTTGAGTCTGTGGGGGTATTGCTGCTCTTTGTAACCGCGGTCGACGAATTGCTGCTTGCGGTGGTCGACGTGCCGCCGTTTTGCGTCTATCCTGTTGAAGTCTTGTCTGAACATGGTGACTGTCGCGCGGAGCAAAAGAAAAAAACACAATGTCCACGATCAGTCAGTTCTAGTCAAGTTCAATGCTGTCTGGAGGGGAGTTGGCCGCGTGTGGGGACCCTCATGGTTTGGGAGACGCGCCTGTACGCGTTGTGCCCAAAGGTTTCCATTAAGGTAAGGTTAATTGAGCCAATCGGGGATAAGCTGATTGCCTCGTACCTTCCCACTAAGCAGCTAACCTCAACCCTTGTCACTCGGGGTTGCCAGGGGGCGCAGACCCGACCCCTGCCTAAATGACAGGCCCGCGGGCGCTGCATTTCATCCTCCTCCCTCCCAACGGCGTCAGCCTGGCTGGCCGTCGTTTTCTCGTCGTGCTCGTTCTCGTTCGTTTGTACACAGCCTCCTCTCTAGCCCCCAACGCCCTTACTGACTGGAGCTTCTGATTGGGACATATTCGCACGTTGACCGCCTCTGCCTCGGAAAACAACGAGCCGTTTTCTGCTCTCGTTATCGCCAATATCGAGGGCCTCGGCAAGCAGCTCGTAGCCTCTCAAGATGAATGAGATCGGCCCGCATTACACGTGGTCCTCGGCACTCATGTCGACCCCAAACCACATGGAGCTCTAAACTTAGTTCTCACTTACACATCACAGGCTGCCTCATCGCGAGCTTCAGAAATGTTTGCCTCGTATACGCTGATGTTTATATATATGGCCACTGCTCAAGTCAACAAGAGATCAAGGCCATGAACCACCGCCATCGCCACGAGCCTCTCCAAGCAGAGCGCCGATGTCCCAAATAATACTAATACTTCCCTCATCTCTTTCGTTTTATATGCCTCTAGTCATGTCATTTCAATTCCCACGCAGGCGCTGGGCCGAGTCTGGTGATTGGGATTCCGTCCGCTCGCTCATCACCAGGATGTACAAAGTCGAAGGCAGGCCTTTGAAGGAGGTCATGAGGATAATGGAGACAGAGCACCAATTCCTCGCCACGTAAGTTTCAAGACTTATTTGGAAAGCATGAGGATTCAGGCCAACAATCATCACGAGCAGACCGAAGATGTATAAGAAACGGATAAAGGACTGGGGGATCGATAAAAACTTGAAGTCTGACAGGCTTTCCACCTCGCCCCGGTCAAATCAACGACAAGGTGCTACGCACATCGAGCCGCGGTCCAGCGCCAGGGGCACTGTGAGCGAAACTCAAAGGATAAGCAACTACGTCGAATATCGCCCAGACCTTGCCCAGCAACCCCAATATGGTACTTTTCCATCTGCTGAAGGACCCATGCAGAGAGAGTACCACACTCCCACGTCCACGTCCGCCGCGCAACAGCACAATGCTGGCTATAGCTGGGCAAGCCCCGGCCAATCCCACGCTGACGGCTCTTACTCTCCCTCGCTTGCACAAAGTTTCGAACCTGTCGAGCAGGATCGAAACCCGTCCGTCTTACTCGACGGCATCAGGGACAGGTTCCTAGAAGCTTCCGATGCCATTACGCGGCGGGACACCGCGGGCCTTTTCGATATTCTCAACCCAGCCTACGAGGCGATCAGCAACGTTGCTGAGACCGAAGCAGACCGGCTTCTCGACGTTATTGTGGACCTTTTCGAGCTTCTGTACAGACGATCAAATCACCAGGACATGCTGAGGCAGCTGCTCCAATATGTGTTCGCACTCGTACCTGACGCTGTGCGCCAGAACCAGTTCCTCTCATGCAACAGCCAGGTGCTGACCCTACTCGGCCGATCAGACTACGACTCCCAATTTGGTGCACCGTTGGACACGGAAAGAGGCACAAATTCAAGAACGACTGTGTCGTCACACAACTACGACTACTATGAGCAGCGCTCCGGGGCTGGACCGGCCTTCGACAATGGGTTCGGAGGGGGCCGCAGGCATCCCTACTGATACAGTTCGCTTCAGATGCCACAGGTAGGTAACTACATTGGGGTCTGCATGGCGAGTTGAATATTTCACTTGTCTCTTTTCTTTTCTTTTCTTTTCTTTCCTTCTAGGGCGGGTGCTGGAGGTCCGGACAGACCTGCCGGGTGGCAGGCTATTTCTTATGTTGATTCCATATCTCTTTATTCCACAACCCACAAAGCTTCTTCTGCTTCTATCCTGTGTATCTCTCCATTCGTCGTGCGGTCTTGCATCTCCTGGGAGTCTTGGCTAGCTGTGTGGTCCTTAGAACTGTGTGTTGGCCTCGATACCTTTGTATCTGGGCAGTTTCCACTCCTGCCTTTCTTCTCTTGCTTATGTGGCAAGACACTGTTCTTCCACCTATGCTTGCAAGAGTCTCTTCCATTTCACGTTCTTGCTGTGGAAAATGAACTTGCCGGCCTTTAGGGGAAAAGAATCGCTTCCAGGTAAGATACTCAAGTATCTGACTACAAGCTGGCTGCCTGCGTCGGTCCCGAGATCTGGTTGCTCCTGTGCCGTCAAGAGGAAAGTTTTGGCACCTCTGCCTTTGTTTCTAAGTCACTGTCCTGTTTTCTGGTCACCGTCGCCACTATACTCACCACGGGTGTGAGGTGTCTCCCAGCATGAGACTTCCAGTCGCATGCAGGGACCGATAAGGGGGGGAGGCGGCAAGACTGTGTATCTACCGACATGTCGGCTGAATATAGCATCTAAGGCCATCATCACAGAGCCTCACGCACGGCTTGCTCAGGTGTTCCAAGCACCAGGTACCGCAAATACACATCATCTACAGACCACACTTTTTCTCATGGGGCTATTCTCTTGAAGCAATTCTGTCGACCTGAATTCAAGATAAGCTTAACTACACTGTGTGTCGCGAGCCCGGCAACCCAGGGACTGCTGCCGTGAAACTTGGCCAATAGAAGATGGCTGCTGTGTAAGGTGACCACCAGGCTAGTCGTTCAGAACTGCCTACCAACTACACCGCCGAGAAGAAATGTGCTGCTCACCGCATCAGCAGGCCTCATCTTTGCTTTGGGCATACTTGAGGCTGTGTGCATGGTAGATCGTGCCTGTTCTGGCTCCGTGAATCCTATGCGACGAAAATGCAAGGGTACATAACCTACCGTGGTGATGCATGGAGGCGATAATGCTGTGTGGGAGGGTTTGTGAGCGATCCGCGTTCTGCCAACCAGTGACAGCTTTGGTTTTCTTAGGACATCAGCTGCAAGCACTCAGCCTCCTTTCCACGTCCTCCGGCTAGGATTGAGTTCCTGGTGACAGCCACCAACGGACGGCAACAATGCATGTCTTGGCTGTAGCCTGTCACAATCGGAACCAAGGGAACTCGCTGACTGTCCCATCACCAACAACAAATCCTACTGCCTACCGTCCAGTCTGACGACGCTGTCAGGATGATCATGCCACCAAACGAACAGATACTTTGCACTGCTTGCTTTGCTCCTAGAATAGCTGTCAATGGGGAAATAGTTGTGACATAAAGTTGCGTTCGAAAGTATTGCACACAATACATTGCTTATACGTATACGGCGACAATTTATACGGCTGATACGAAATGCGCCTACAAAGGTGCAGCGATGCGAGCGAGGTGCACGGTGGAAAAAGCCCACTCTCCTAAATAAACCCCGGCAGGTACCCGAGGTGACGTAAAGTTTGGGCCAGATGACAGCTGTAGCACCACTGCCGGCCGGGGGTCCGAGCCGAGGGACAGCAGCTGCTGCAAGATGACAAGGTCCGCCCGTGTAATAGGGAGAGGCGAGGTTACATCAATCTCGCTGCCGTCTGGACTCTGGAGGGTGCAACGGGGAAGCTTGACCCTATTTCTGGCCACTGTCGACACATTGACCCGGCATTCATAAAACAGAGAAAGGAGAAGTCGCCGCACTCTCTCCTTATTACTATCTTGGACGGCTCTTGCAATTTATGCCGAGCGTAGGATGATCCAAAACACTTGGCTTTTCCTCTCTGTTTCTTCTCTACTACTGCTCCCGCGGCGTGCCGTACAGCATCGTCATTCCTCTGCATAATCAACAAAGTTTATTGACTCGGGCTATTATCAGGGTCCCCTCGGTGGAAGCACCCATCCCGCCTCTTATTACTTTGCTACTTCTGCGGCTGCTATAGTCAATCCTCTCTCCCACGTTCTGCGCATGATCCAACCTGTTTCACGGCCGCTTCGATAGCTCGAAAGCTCCCTTGCTTTGCTCCCCGAGACCTGGCGACGATCAACCGCTCTCCTGGTACGCCAGCCGTGCTTCTGGGCAGAACATGGCTTCCTCCGCAGAGATCCACGACCCGAACGACGGCATATTGCGACCGCGGCCGCGCAAGCCGGTCCATTCGCAGCTTTCGCAGCTGACGTCGAGTACCTCGGCCAGCACCAGCGGGTATCTGGATCATAATGAGACCGGTACAACAACAGGTCAGACAAGGTGCGCACGCCACCCAGCCCCCGACCCCAGCTACACAGACTGCATCCTCGTGGCAGGGAGGCGTCACAGCTAACCAGAGTACCCCCATTGAACAGCGGCCGATCGACTCCCGTCCCAGCCGATGCCCTCCCGTCCGTCAAGGTCCTGTCGAGCGCGCGAAGACAGGCCCGCGCCGAGCAGAAACGGAGAATCTTCCCGACCATAGAGTTCGCCAGCCGAGTGTCGCACTTTGACCCGAACTCCGACTACCGCGACTTCCATGGCTTCTTCAACCTCTTCTGGGTCGGCCTGTTCATCATGGGCATCACGTCCATGCTGCGCAACCTCAAGGAGACGGGATGGCCCTTCCGCGTCCAGATCTGGACCCTATTCACAATCAAGTGGTGGCACCTGGGCCTGGCCGACTTCGCCATGGTCGCCAGCGCCTCGCTGGTCTACCCGCTGCAGATATACGTCAGGAAGCAAAAGGCCGGGAGCGCCATGACATGGGCAAAGGGCGGCATGGGGATCCAGAGCATATACCAGGTCGTGTGGATGGCCTTCTGGGTCGCCGTGCCCTTCGTGCTCGAGTGGCCCTGGACGTCGCAGGTCTTCCTGATCCTGCACACCATGGTCATCCTCATGAAGATGCACTCGTACGGCTTCTACAACGGCCACCTCAGCGAGACCGAGAAGCGCCTGCACGACCTCGACAACCCCAAGACGGCCTCGCGCGAGCCCGCCTACCTGTACCCCACCGCCGAGAACCCGGGCGGCACCGTCTCGAGCCCCATCCACAGCAAGCACCCTGAACACACAGACAGCCAGGAGGAAGAGGAGGAGCTCGCCCAGCTACGAGAAGACCTCGCTAGGGAGCTGACGAGCCCCATGGGCAATGTCACCTACCCGGCGAACCTGACCTGGCCCAACTACGTCGACTTCCTTTTCTGCCCCACCCTATGCTACGAGATCGAGTACCCGCGCTTCGAGAGCATCGACTGGAAGAACCTCATCGCCAAGATTACCGCCGTCTTCGGCTGCATCTTCCTTCTGACCATCATCTCGGAGGAGTTCATCCTCCCGACGCTGCAGGAGTCTTCGGCGCGGCTCCACGGCTCGAACCCGGCCCCCGGCGCCCTCGAGTCCCTCCTCATCCTGGCCGAGACGGTGTCCTGGCTGCTCTTCCCCTTCATGCTGACCTTCCTCCTCGTCTTCCTCGTCATCTTCGAGTACGTCCTGGGCGCCTTCGCCGAGATCACCCGCTTCGCCGACCGCCACTTCTACAGCGACTGGTGGAACAGCACCGACTGGATGGAGTTCAGCCGCGAGTGGAACATACCCGTCTACAGCTTCCTGCGCCGCCACGTCTACAGCGCCTCCAGGCCGCACATCGGCCGCGCCTACGCCACCGTCATCACCTTCCTCATCTCGGCCATCGGCCACGAGATCGTCATGGCCTGCATCACAAAGAAGGTCCGCGGCTACGGCTTCGTCTGCCAGATGCTGCAGCTCCCCATCGTCGTGCTGCAGCGCACAAAGCTCGTCCGCGGCAAGAAGACGCTCAACAACGTCGCCTTCTGGTCGTCAATGATCATGGGGCTGAGTCTGGTAAGCCTAATTAACCACTGCTGTTCTCAGCTTTGTTCTGCGCAACTGCTAACCATGGAGTACCCAACAGATCTGCTCCCTCTACGTGCTCCTCTGAGACCCCCCAGCCCAGCAGCACCAATTTCCTCTCCATCGAACGAGGACCGACCGATATATTTTGATTTGGAGAAAGAGGCGGAGAGCATCATTAGACCAGATACCCAGCTTACAGTGTTACCAAAACCAGTCGTTTCGTTTTTGGTTCCCTCGCATATTTGAGAGGCTCGAGAGCCCGGATTGTGTATTGTATTTTATTGTATTATATTCCTTTCGTTTCCCATGTTCCAGGCGTCTCTCTTGCATTCATGATGGTGGGTAGCATTCGGAAGACCCGGGCTACACAAGAGCAAGTGTGTGTGGGCTTTTGATAGCGGGTTGGTTGCATGGTTTGGAAAGTCAATGGGACGACGGGACGCCGGTGCCTTGGCTTGGTTCGACGTACGTAGCGTGGAGTCAAATACGTTTCCCACAGAAGACATACGCTTTGACGTGAGTTGGGCGTGAGTCTTGTTCCGGTGCCGCACGCAATCACATCCTATGCGTCTTGATACTTGCTGGGCCCGCAGTCAACGACTGGTGGCCATCGCAGGGCGTGTTCCTGCGGTCCCCTTTTTCTCTGCCACCATCAGTAAAGCCGGGGGCGACATAATTCACGCGGCAAGGTATCAGACACACAAGTTTGTCATGCTAAATATTGAAAGATTTCTCTTTCGATTCGTGATCATCATTGTCTAGATAGAAGACTAGGGAGGAAACGCGAAACACAAGAGAAAACGTAACCAAGAAAAAGGAAATCGACGAGCTATGCTATCGTGAAGATCCCATGTTGGACATGTCTGTCGGGCGGCAGTGATCCCGGTGGTCCCCAATACTCCCTTGTAAACGATACTCCTTCCGTCCACTGATGACGCCTGTGTGGTGTTTGCGTGTGTTTTGTGTGTGTGTCTTCTTCATCCGAATCAAATGAATGGCTGGTGTATGTATAGTGGTTGTCATGTAATATGTGTCGAACGTCGTATCGTCATCCCGCTTTCCCTGTAGCTATGCATGTGGTTGATGTTTATAGTGGTAGTAGTGGATATCAATCCCCATATCGCCGAACCCGAAGACTTGAGCTGAGCTGGCCTTGACTTCACGTGCAGAGTTGGGTGGTGTTGATGAGCTGCGGAGTTTGCCAGGCAGGCAATGGATGGGGCTGCAAGGGTGTGACGCCAGAGTGCTTGGACGGGGCCCTCGGGACTGCCTGTTTGCGCCCATGGCCCTGGATGCTTGCAAAAGCTTCGTGGATCTATGGAACGCTCACAGCAGTCCTACTCAACGGGCATGTCGCACTTCTGGCGGACCATGAGACGATGGTCACCACTCGCTCCGTGACGAGTCGTCTCGTCATCTCCGTCCTTGGGGACTCGCTGTGCTGTTGCAACACACCCTCTCCCACTTCGAAGCCAGGCCAGCCTAGCCAAGCTTCCCGGGATTCCCCAAAATGATTGTCGTTAACACACGTGGTTCGTTACTGCCTGTCATCTTCATGAAACCTTTCGTTCATGTCCAGTGAGTAAAGCCCCGAGAAGAGAATGATCCTTGAACGCCAGGTAAAATCCCATGATGACAGAAAAGGAAAAAGGCCAAGATCCCGCCCGGGTGACCTGGCATGAAACGCCGGAAAGAAAACAATCAAGAATAGCCCATATATATGGTATGAAAGCCTGCACGAGAGCTGCTGTCTCTTCTCACCACGATATACAACCCAGACGGAACACTCGAATGTGCCTTGCGAAGGGATACGGTGCAGCAGCGCCTGCAACCCGTCATTGAGAGCTGTGGTCAATCGTCCAGCAGGGGCCGTGACAGCATTCGAAGACTAGCGGACCGCCGCCGTCCTGTAGTCATACGACGGCTGCATGTGGCTGTAATCCGCAGTCATCACGTCGTCCTCGCCGTAGCGTCTCGAAGTTGCGACATGCTCAGCCCCGTACGACGGAGCCGTCTTGACCTTTGAGAAAGTCACTCCTGGCGCGGCCGCGTACGGGTCCTTGTACTTGGCGTCGATAACCCTGGGTATGCCCCTGTCCGGCCTACTGACGTGGTATGTTGTCTGAATGGGTACCGAGTAGTAGTCCTCGTCCTCGTCGAAAGACATCCGTCTCCTCGCTGACCGGTGTTTTTCAACCGGCCTACTGTACTCATGCTCCGGCTGCATAGTAAAGGCTCGATTCAAGGGCACCCGAGGAGGCACGGGGGCTTTGGTCTGCGTTTGAGGCATATAGCCAGAAGGCATGGTATGTGACTTCTGCAGCCGAGGCGGTGCCTGTTGTGTATTTGATGAAGGAGACACCACCTCAGGGTGATCATTGTCTGGGTCGGGCACGTCAACGACGACGGGCTCATCCTTGGCATGCTTCCCATCACCAGACGTGCGCCGCTTTGGTGCCCACTTTTCGTTGGGATCCGGGTAGGCGGTAGAATACGCCGGCACCTCTGCAGCGTGTCTCGGCGAGCTCTTGCTGGCCTTGCTCCGCATCTTCTGAATGTACGAAGCCGCAGAAGCCATCGTTTCGCGGTACTTTTCTTCGACAGGTGCACTCTCGCGAGGGTTCGATCGATCTCGTTGCTTCGTGGTTGCGGTTTCTCGACTCGGGCTGTCTGACTGCTTCTTCGGCGAGGACGATTTCTTGGCTCGACTCCTCCGGACGTCGTCGTCGTCCTCGCTGTAGCCCGAGTGCTCGAGATACGGTTTCGACTTGGCCCGTGACTTCTCCTCGTCCTGCTTCCGTCTCGCTTCACGCTCCCTCTCGCGCAACTTCTTGGCTTCCTTCAACCTGGCGGCTTCCCGTTCTTCGCGTGCCTTGCGCTCCTTGCGTTCCCGCTCTCGCTCCCTAGCTGCCTCCCTTTCTTTTATCAGTTTCTGATGTCGCTTGATCTCTTTCCGTGCCTCTTCTTCACGCTCTCTTTCCCTTCGCTTCTCCCGTTCGCGATCTTCCTCCCGTCTCCTGCGCTCCCTAGAGTCCTCTCGCTTAGGCTTCTCGTAGCTCGCAGTACGACGGGCACGGCGCTCATCGTCGTGATAGGCTCTTGACCGTGATGGGATCTCACTTTCCCATGATTGCGAGAATTCCTTCGAGTAAGGCTTGTAAGGGCTCGACTTTGATGTCGATTGTTTCGACGGTGACCATCCGGGTGGTGGTTCCGCAGTGCGAATGTTGACGTTGACGTAGCGGCTGTGGGCTGATGTACTCGTGCTAGTAACACCACCCCTCTTAGCCAGCTCTTCCTTCAGCTTTTTGGCTTTGAGCTCGAGATCATAGTCGCGCCTCCTGTCCTCGTCACCGATGATCTCGTAAGCCTGCTGCACTGCCTGGAACTCCTCCTGTTTCTGGGCCTTGAGTGTGGGGTCTGGAAATTTATCGGGGTGGCATTTCAGCACTAGCTTCCGATATGCCGTCTTGATGGCACCGGCATCTGCGGACGACTCAACACCGAGGGCTCGATATGGATCCGGCGGTAAAGGTGCGTTCATGTTGGGTGGAATGGGAGCAGACAAAGGCTAGCCGTGGTAGATGTAGAAGGGCAGCTGTCAACAGACAGCAGCCAAAGATGTTTGGGTATCCGGCGGGAAACCTGGAGAAGGCAGTAACGTGGTGCCCAACGAGGGGGGTATGCACCACTTGTATTAGTTGGGTGGGCTGTCCTGGTCCAGGTTGTCGGTAAAGAAATGGCTGACACGTGGTTTAGCTGGAAAGGGAGCGGCCAAGGGATCGGGATCGTGTGACAATGACGCCTAGCCGAGTTAAGCGCGCATGCGATGAGGAGAGTTCCCAAACGGCCAGAACGGTGAGCAGCGAGGCCGAGGACGAGATGGAATTTTGCAAAACAGAAGGTTACAGGAGAATGCGCAATAAAAGGCCTGTTAAGGGGGCGAAAGGAGGATCGAGAAGCCAGAAGCTGAACGGCCCCCTAAGGCTTCTCAGGACTGGCCGGTGTGGTCAAGGCGGTGCGGCGCTGTGCACAGAAGGAAGTGCAAGCAAGTTTGGATGGTAGGTTGGGGGAGTTGGGAGGGATGGAAGGGCCGGATGAGATCACCCTTCCAAGGTCAAGGAGGGCTGGTCGAAAGAAGGAAGGGCCGGGCCAGCTGGGCAGCTGGGGAAACGTCGGATAGTGTCAATAAGGCGCGGACAGAAGCGAGGTGCGAGAGTCGGGGTAAGGCAGGGGTAAAGATAGCGGATGATCGGTGGTGGGCAGCAGGTGCGGCCACTCAGGCCCAGTCAAGCTGGATTTGACGACACACCCTGGGCGATCGATTTGGCCCTGAAAAGAGTGGATCCCAACGGCCTGTCTGGAGAGGGAGTCAAGGACGCGGATCCTGTTAGCGGGAGGGTGGGAGAGGATGAGGTCCAATCAGTGTCGAGCCAAGGGGTGGTCGGTGTTAGTGGGCAGCCAGGGGGCACCCAACGAGATCAAGAGCGGGAGCGGCGATGGCGTCCCGTCAAAGCTCTGTCCCAGGAATCACACAGACTGCGGCGTAGATCCAGAATCCAGAGCCCTTTGGGAGGCTGGAGCAGTCCTTTTTCGGTCAACAGAAATGTCCTGGGGGGGATTGATGACGTGCTATGCGCGACGAGATGTGGTTAGAGCAAGTAGGAAGGCCAAGGCAGCAGCAGTAAGCCAAATAGATGCCCCTGTCTTGTTCTATCGGCTTCCTCAAGAGACGGTCCTGCAAACGGTCCTCCGGCCGCGAAAGTACAGGCAGGTGGTTCCAGAGCAAAGAAGACTGGTGGAATATGCGGGAGAAGCTGGCCACTCAAGCTCAGATAGGCCTGTGTGGTTGTGAGGTAATCCAGCGCCTGCGTGGTCCGTCCAGGGCTGATCTGTGGCTGGGGAAGGAGCTCCAAGTAGATCCTGGCAATTGATTGAGAGTGTCCCAGGCCTGTTCGAACAACACAAGACGCAAGTCAGTCTGCTGCAGAAGAGAAGAGCTCTTCACACAAACATAAAGTTCCTGGTGGCGGAATCAGAATTTGGTTGTTTGATGGTCCGTCAAAGCGGGATTTGCAGGTTGAGGATGGTCGGAAGTCTGACGATTCGTAAGATCTGTGAAAGCGGGCTCATTCAGTGTCAAAAGAAAGTGTCCAGAACGGCGGACTCGATCAGAAGAAGGGCTCCCCGGTGATGATCCCCTGGATTGGGGCAAAAACATCCAATGTACGTTCCAGTGATCCTCGGTCGTTCTGGGTTGGTGCGTCCAGTTATGGCGATGTCCGACTCGTCCACACAGCGGTCCCTTGGATTGGCTGATGGATGAAGATTCTGGTGGCTGATGGCGCCGGCGGCGGTGGCGATATTACCTCAGCTCTTGCCAGCCGAAGCAGAGGCGCCGTATGTAATAGGAGGGCTGAATGGTCACTCAGGCTGCCAGGTCGCTGATCGGGCCCTGGCAATGCGGGCAATATGGCAGCGCAGATTGCTTTTTTACTTTGAGGGGTCAAAGTCGAAGTTGCTGTGTACAGCAGAGGCCGAGGCTCGAGGCACGGGAGAGCAGCCAGGATCCAGGACTAGCCGGTCGGGGGGGGGAGAGGCTGACAGGGAGTGATGTAAAGAGGAAACGAGCACGGCGAGAGTGGGTAACATAAACAGAGGCTCGGATGGCACAGCAACTGAATGCCTGTAACGTCCAAGAACCTGGGCAAGTCTCATAAAGAGAGCAGGTGTCGGGTGAAGTGCGCGGGTGAGGTAATCCGCTGTGCGGGTCTGGCGGTGTGTAAGAGGAAAAAATAGGGACGACGCGGAGGGAGCTTCGTAATAACCCGTCTGTCCGTGTCGGCGGTCTGCCTCGCTTTCCGCAGCTGGAACCCAGCAGACTCGGTATCGAATCCAGAGACGGCTTGCACTGCCTGTCTGGTCTGTCTCGCCTGGCAAGTCGGATGGTAGCCTGCTCTCCTGCCTGTGGGCTGACCAAAATGATATGGGTCTCGGATGAATTCTTGGGAGAATGAGAATGTCAATGCCAATGCAGTCAACAACAACAGCAAGCAGCAGCAACTTGTTCCTTAGTAATGAGCAATTAATCCAAATTGAGGGCAGAGACTAGACTTGAGACAATCCGGGCAAAGCAAGAGGACGGTGCTTGCACTGGTGAGCTCCTTGTCGAATCACCAGGGTACAGGGCAGAGTGTCGTGTTGGTCTCGGTATCAGACATAATAAAGGCCAGAGGTCAGCAGTTGGCGTGATATGACGAAGCTGACACTGAGGAGGGCCAAATTGCGAGCAGATCCGGGTCCCGGTGGGCCAACAATTAGCAGCAGCAAGCAGATCGGCCTCGTTCTGGCAGTCCTGGGCAGCGGCAGAGGAGGGGAAAGCCGGGCAAAACAAAAGGCATTCGTCAGTATGGTGACGACGGACGCGATAACGGGCCTGCCAATGTGTGAAGTTGCATATGATCGCGTCCAGAAAATGCAGCCCACGTGTTGACAGTCTCGCCAGCGGATTGCTGGTATGCAGGAGGCAGAGGCGGGAGAGAGAGGGAGAGAATGGGAGTCTCTTTCTCTTTCTTGTTGCCTGTTTGGAATGAGGACGGGAGATTGAGAACAAGTGGCATGGGCAGCAGCTCTGGGGGTTTGGATTCTTCAAGCCAAAATTGCCCCAGCTCTTTCCTTTCTTCCTCATTCCGATGCAATGACTGATTGGGCTTCTTCCCTCTTTCCCACGTTCACGTTCACGTTCACGTTCATGCTCATGCTCAGTTTCCATGTCCTGTCCATCCTTGGGAGGAAGGAACAGGGTCAGGCTTACGACCCGTCTGGGCTCGACTCGACTCGCCTGAGCTTGGCTGTTCGGGAAGAGGTTGAGTACTAACAGCAGTACAACCGACTTGCATACATCTTGCATCTATCATGGCCGTGTCCATTGTACCCCAGATTGCCCGTTCTCGTCGGTTCTTCCCTGCTCCTATACCCTCCTTCCTGGGACCTGCCGCCGGCAGACCGATTGACTGGCTGACGGCTGTAGCCTTCAGAACCAGAGCCTGAGCCTGAGCCTGAGCCTGACAAAGTCAAAAGCCAGCGAAACACGACATCGGATGAATACGACCAGCCCGACTGGCAGACAGGCATGACCTTCCAGCTGGTCCATTTGGGGCAGGAAGGGCTGGAAGGGCGGCCATTCCTGCCTGCCTGCTCTATCCCTGGAGTTACTTGGTAGACTTCCTCCTCCATGCATTTGTGCATCTCGAACGCAGATGGACTCGGAGGTATTCCGTGTTGCAGACTCTGGAACCGACATGGACCTTGCAAGGTGCACCAGTCGGAAGACTCTTCGTATCATCCAAGGGCGACTTGGCTCGCATCGTGGGCTTAGTTAGCCAGAGTATGCAGCAGATGCCCAATGCCCGTGGGCGCTGGGCCGCCGATGTCCTCCTCTTCCACCGCGCGCATCGACGAGTCAACCACGGCCAACTGCCACATTGGCCAGCCCCCAGCCATTCACGCAGAGGCAGCTGCAGGTTTGTCACTCTGGAGTGCTTTGGCCTTGCAGCCTGCCTCTTGCCTCTGCACAAACTATGGCTTATATCACACCCTCAAGAGAGAGTGTGTGGAGTGGTGGAGGGAATGGCCCGGCCACCACACCAAGCCGGCATGCAGCTCCAGCCAAAGCTGTCTCGTCCTCTAGTTCGTCAGTTACACAACACGCATCCGGATCATCTGCGGCCTCTCGTGACGGCCATAACAACGCAGGTACTTTGTTGGCCGTCTCACAACATGATGACTGAGCAAGCACACCAGCCCATTTTCCAAGTCAGCCACCCACCACCCACCCTCTCCGCAGGGAGGGCTCGCGTGCCTTTCTGGCCCCGCACTCCCGGGGTGTGATGAGGCTCATGTTGGCTCCTCTGGTTGTTGCCAAAGATACATTCACAGACAGAGCACTCGAACTTTTTAAGCAACCAACTTGGCTCGATTTGCCTTGGGGCATCAGAATTACACCTTTGCCCGTGTTATCCATCCTCGAGGACAACCCTCAGCTGAGCTATATACCGGGTAGAGCTGCCATAATGTCGTTGGCTTGTTACATCTGAGCGATGTTTCAACGGGAAAGGCCGGCGGTTTGAGCGCCAATTCCGACGCCTGAGAATCGTCACTGGAAATCCAATGGAGGGGCACGAGACGTCCGTTTGTCTGGGGCGATTGCTTTTTCCACTTCTTCGGCTGGGGTAACCTGCCCACGAATCCAGTGCTTCCCGTGCCTAACACGCGCTGCCGGTTGATCAACCGGACGAAACTAACCTTGTTGTGGACTCTCATTCGCCTTTTCTGGAGTCGGCCATGAGCCGATCTGTTCTAGTCACCTGCCAAGTGGCAGCAGTGGGTGGGAGCTTGCGCCAGTCAGGGTTGGTAGCTCTTGTTCGATCATCGATCCGCGGTCCTGAAGCGAATCATCCGCACCGAACTTAATGTGCGCGATGCAGCGACCTGCCGGTGTTCGAATCTGTTTTCGTTCTGCTGCATCCATCAAAGCTACTCCAGCCCCTGGGATAAGACAGGAACGAACGGCATCCCTGATGCATCCAGAGTCGCAGAGGCAGCTGAGCTGGCCGTCTGGTTGCCTGAGAATCTGCACAGTCCAGGGGGGTAGGATCTCGCGACGACGATGTGCCCAGCTGCCCCTCCCCCTCCCTCCTCCCCCCGCCAACTGAGATCGAACCCCTCTTTCGATCCATCTATCGGTGGACCCGGTACTGCGAAAGAGGACAGAGCGCTAACAAGTCAAACGTAAGTCCGCGGCACATCTCTGCTAGCAGCAACCCCTAGTCGTCCCTGGCTTTCTCCGTGCAACATTCTCGTCAGATGATGGTATTCGAAACTTGTCTCTACCGACCTGGTTCGATAAATCTGATGAGTGAAGTGCGGCAATTTGTCCCGATGCCGCGAGCGCATGACATGCGGACAGTCCTCCTTGGTCTCATCTCTGCGCAGTCTTGTCGACGAGCTGTAGCCACTTTGTCCGCTACAGTCTTCTGCACAGGGTGTAAGCACTCAAAAAGCCCCGGCTTGATATTGCAGGGGCCTACATGTCATGGTGAAGGCTGGTAGCACGGCGCTCTAGTGAGTCTCGCCAGACCTATCAGCGGCGCCTCTCACAATATGTAAGACACTGGCGAGGGCGGTGAATGTTGTCGATGTTCACTACCAGAAAGAGCTTCCACCGTATTCGCCCTGTTTTGCCTGTTCTCCCAAGCGGTGAGGATGTTCCGCAGGTCGGGCGATCTGTGTTCCGTTGCTTCTGCAGCCCTACGTCAAGGCGCGAGTGAGCCGAGGCAGAAGTCAGCTTTGGAGGCGCGCCGGCGGATCGGCAACGGGCCCCCATCTGTTGCCCTGGCGAGGATCCGATTTACAGATCCAAGATCCATAATGAGTCTCACCCTTTACACAGTACTCACAGCCCCGTCTGACCAGCTGTATGTGGGCCATATTCCTCGTCCCAAACGTGGGGGACGGCAGTACTCGCTCTATGTGGTAAATGGCGCAAACCAGGAGTGCCTGTGGGATGGGCACGCTTACACATCCCTCGATGGTCACCACCTGCATGCGGTGCATCCAGTCTGACCCAACAGGGCCAAGACCAGCCGTTCATTGGACACAATGACCTATGCAAGCGCTCTCGGGCTTCTAGCTGGTTCTGCACTTTAGTGCTGGTGCTGGTGCTTGCTGCGGCTCCCAGGGAAAATGTTGCATCGCGCCCGCTTGCTTACCCGGGGGTTGAGCGAGCACATGAGATGATTTCTCGCGGTTGGGAAGAGCCGGCTCGCCCTTAGTTCTCGAAGCTTGGCCGACGGTGTCCGAGTCGTCTGGCTGTACACTATAATTGGCAGGACGCCAGGGACGCTGGGTTACATGCAGTAGACACTCGACCTTCCGGGAAACGGGGGAGGGTGGTTCGAACCGCCCAGCGGGAATGTTATGTTGCGCAGTGGCAGTGGCCTGACCAAGAGATCATCCCATCAACGAACGTCTGGTGACGGGCTGATGGTGACGGACGGCCGTGAACCTGCTGCTGTTCCTGGGGCCCGGCCTGGGAAAGGGGAGGAACGCAACGGAATGGGGGGCGGTTGTCAACTGAACTCCCGGCGGCCCGCTTTTCATGGCCTGTTCTAGGCCCCACCCGTCCGCCGTCGTCGTCCAAACATTTACCCGAGCAACGTAGTTCGCATAGACTGAGACTATGGTGTAGACTAGGGCCCTTTTCCAGCAATGATGTCGACGATGTACGACACCGCCTCGGCGAGCTCGGCAGGGTTCCTGCTGCTTGGGCTGCTTGCTTCCAAGGTTGTTGCTGCGCATGTAGGCAGGGCAGGGCACGAGCGTCCCAGCACGCGAGCCGCACATGCTTTGAACGTGGCTCTTGCTGGCCCGCCGCGCCGGCCCTATGTATGTTCCTGTTCTAATGCAAAACTGTCATCTTGATTTTTGCAGATCATCTGATGTTTAATGTTTTCTTCTCGCCGTCTTTTTGCTTGTTCTCGACCGGCCCGGAAATGGCGCCCCAACGGCCCTTGTTTAGCACAGGTCGGGCTTGTCTGGGATAACTTAAGGCGGGCGGCGTGGCTGCGCTTGAGCGTTTTGAGCGGTTTTCGTTTTAGATCGGGAGTCAAGGGGAGAGGCTTTGATATCCCATCTTGATTTAAGTCGGGACAAGTGGCTCGAGATGGGATAGTACTGGTGGGTTTTCGATGGTGGATGGATGGGTGGATACTTCCTCGTCGATCTTGGGATCTCGCTGCGTGTATTAGCCGCGATACACGATGACTCCTGGTGGAGATTCTGTGCTGTTCGTCATCGGGAGAGCTGAGGTGTTTCTTCGACGGCTGCTCTGTAATGCGACATGGCCGTTGGATCCTGTCAGGGCGTAAGGTCGACACGGCCTCTTTTCAGGGACTTTGGGTCCCAAGACCACTGGGCTGTTGGCGAGACTTTAGCCTGTCTGCTTGGATCTCGTGGTCTCGAAAAGGGACGTCGTCTGGGTGTGAGCTCAAGTCTGTGCGTGTGGATGGGAAATCATCCAGCTGCGCCTCATCGTATATGCTTCTTGCGCTGACGTAGATACATGGGATGGCATGCCGACGGGACCTTCGTTGCGACGCCCACTATCTTTCTGATTATTTGCCATATTCGCGCATTGAGATGTAGGTTCGTTCGGCCGAGTCTGTCATGGATTGTCAACGACACTGCGTCGCCGTCGCCCACGAAGGTTGTCTTCTGAGCCGGTCACTCTCGGACTAGCGCCACGATTGGACTCCTAGCTGTTGAAAACTTGTGAATCGAATGGCTAGCTATTGTTTGGCCTTCATGAAAATGTATTAGTATGAATGGGCGTATCAGCCTAAGTGGTTGGGGCCAGAGAGCACGCAAGTGATGATCACTTCGTTCCAAAAGCAAGTCGACTTTTTCTTGGCCAGTGGCTACTAGAAACACTTCGCCTCATTTTCATAGATGACTAGCCCCCGAGGTCTATTCTCTATTTACGGCAGTGTCTGCATATTCGCCGGCTACCTCGCCTGATCCTATACATCCTTCTTGTCCCATCACCGTAGATAACATCATATTCGGCGCTTTGGTACCCAAAGTTATGACAAGTAGCTCATCTTGCTGCTGCAAATTCTTCGTGAAGAGTCATCTGAGACGTATTTTTATGCTACTGTGACAGGCCATACTTCATTACCGACCCAGAAAAGTGACCGTTCTCAAAAATCTGAAATGATCAGTGGTCCTCAAAGCTCAAAGTTGAGCGGAGGAGGGAGAGTGAGTCACCTCCAGCTTAAGTACACGTCACAGCGACCAAGAAAACTAGACACTACTCGTGCCGTTCTTGATTTTATATCTTGTAGCCTTCATTGGTAACAAACTTTTCTTGATTGTGGACATGAAGAGGAGACAGTTGGAGTTGACATGTTTGAGAATGAGCATGGGTTCGCAACGATGCTTGTAGCATCCAAGAGATGGAGACCCTGGAAGAGGCAGCGATCCAGAAAGGGCATATTTTTGTTTCATCCATCAGTCCGGGTTGTCTGATCGTCGCTCTCAATTTTGCAAGATTGATTAGCATTGTTGGTTGAATTTGAGTTCT
Source organism: Diaporthe sp. HANT25 (assembly GCA_013435955.1). Taxonomy (NCBI): domain Eukaryota; kingdom Fungi; phylum Ascomycota; class Sordariomycetes; order Diaporthales; family Diaporthaceae; genus Diaporthe; species Diaporthe sp. HANT25. The sequence goes on along the minus strand of JACBFG010000011.1, from coordinate 126,329 downwards.
GTTCCTCTGATCTGCCGAATTGTTGTATTCAAATGACCCTTCTTAGACTGCCCTCGCTTAATTCATCAGATTAGATATCGAAACTTCGGTAGACACATTGACATCCCCTTCAAGAAACCTGAAAATCGCGACACTAAACTCCATTTCAGTGCTTTCCCCTCTCGTAGACTACCCACGCAGTCTTCTCCAGTAATGGTGGACTTCGATCCATATAGCCTATCCCATACGAAGTCTAATACGCAATATCACAGTCGATATACCAGCACGATATGAGTTTACCTCATATTCAGTATTGTTTGAAGCCATGACTGAGAAAACGGCAGAATTCAGTTTGCATTGTTTCTGGTTATAGAATGGCACCTCGTTGTGTTCACATTGATCGCGACGCTTTTGACGTCAAAATTTTGTTTTCATTGGCCCATGACTCATGCTATAGCTCCCTTAAAAGAGTGACTTGAAGAAATTCGTCCGATTCATTCCATCCTTTCTGCTTTCTCCAGCGGGCCCAGGCCGCTTGTGGCTCGAAGAAGTTACACCAGAATGCAATCTGGCATCTAGCAGTCACCTCCGTTGCAGCTGCACACGCCGTTGATGCAGGTGCCGAATCCACCACGGCACTATCCACAAGCGAATTAGTCAGTTTCTTTACTATGCATGCGTACACCGCCCCAAGGCAGAGGACTCGGAAGCATCTTGACAGCGGGGTTGATGATGGGATTAAATAGCACAAAATGACTTACAGCACAGCAAGTGGTCGGGTCGTTAGAGGCACACGGGAATGATCGTCCAAAGATCAAGTTCTCGGAGACATCTCGGGCGTCGAGCTTCTGGACCATGCCGACAGGCGCAGCTTCAGGGACGGCCGCGGACAGGGCGAGGTTGACGAAGAAGGCGAGGGTAGCGACGGAGAACTGCATTTTGGCGAGTGGTGTAGTTTTGGTCTCAAGAATACGAAGCTTGATAGATGTTGGTATTGGATAGAGTGAGATGGAGAGTGAGTTGTCTGAACATTAATCTGAATGGAAGGGGCCTGGGCAGGCTTTTATATGCGTTCTTCGACTACAGAGCCGGGTGGCCGAAAGCCCCAAGTATCATCAACGATGTGAATAGCACAGCCTTGTGGATTGTCTCACGAGGACTGCATTGATGGATCAGCAGGGACGAAGTCCGAGCTTGAGTGCTGGTGTTGCGTCGGATGATTGATGTGATCTACAATGTCTTTCCCTATTGCCGCGGCCGTTGTTGAGGACATCTACTGTCTGGGAGGATCCATGCCCGCATAAAAATTGGTCATAGCGGTGTGATGAGGCCTTCGATGCTGTGCGCCTAAAGGACTATTGGTCGTCATCATGTCCCCAGACGGTTAGCAAGGCTCGGAGTCTTTCGATACGATCTTCATAGCTGAACTCCATTCCATAAGAGCATCGGCCCCAAAGCTTTGTTGTGAAAGCCAATAGCAGCGCCCACACAAGGAAACTGATCCTTCTCGGACTATATTGCCTTGGACTGCTCGGATGTCGGTGGCCTTCCTTTAAACCCACTTATATGGAGACGGACAGTTGGCATACCTTTCCCAGTGATCAAAGGTATCACGATACCTGAACTCCACAGCGGTATAACAAGGCGTCCAATATAGAGTTTAATCTAGATCCTTCGACCCACTTGACAATGACAACACGACTTCTCGGAAGTCTCATCACTCGGTAGAATCTCACTCAAAGGGAAACAAACTGCATATTTTTCGCCCAAGTCAATTGTCGGCACAGCTTCGGGGGACATGATATTACTTGTATGGCAACCGTGGATATTAGTGACCAGTTGAAAACACATCGTTTCAAATCATTCCAGTGTCAGCGTCTTTCTGAACTTCCCCCCAAAAATTCGACAAGTATGGCTGGATGCTCAGCCACCTCTAGATCTCTCCACACATTAATGAGACTCACAAATGATGAGTGCAATACCGGGACTTCATGCAATGGCTCAAAATATGGAGAAGAAAAACCTGCAGCAGGCAGCAGTGAACCTCGTCATTGAGAAACTTAATTACAAAATGATACCGGCTGTTCCGTGAAATGTTCAAGTGGTACAGACCAACAACGGCAGAGCAGAGATCGGCGGGAGTGAAAATGGATGCCTGGTGTAGGATTTATCTAGATACGCAGCGATGGAAAGACTATGAATTCATAGGCTAACATGTCTGACATGCGATTTTGAGAAGACTTCGGATGTCGGTCATGTCAATGCACAAGCCGATGACAGCAAATTCGTCGTAAAATTAAGAACACAATCGTGTAAGCTGGTTGGCCAAGGACTGGACCCAGAAGCCGAATTCAGACCTCGGGGCAGCGTTAGATCCTGCGAGCCTGCTGCCACACTTCCCCAGTGCCGGCTCGGACAGCATCATCATCGACTGTAAGCAGACCCAATGTATCGATATTCTGCAAGCATGTGTAGGTAGGGCCTTTGGCCGATACTACACTGCCTATTTTCTGACCTAAGCAGGTGTACTCCTCTGTTCCCAATCGAGGTCCGAGCATGACGATCTTCCCCTGAACGGAGCATCTGATCGACAATGCAGGCATGATCTCACATATGAAATCCGAAAACTGTTTCGTGATCGCCCCCGGTCCGATGCTAATTGTCTATTAGCATGTCCGAGCCCATGTCCAAAGAGCGAGCGTCGTGGACGCTGTTGAACAAGCTATTGTTCATCCAATTGTCCCCAGAAGCATGTGTTGACAATTGCGCAACCCCCGGAAGCGTTTCCTCCATTGGCTAAAGATCGACCAAGCTCCGCGGAGGAAGGTTCGAAGACAACCAGGGCCGAGAAGCGGCCACCCTCCGGAATTTCCATGGATTCGCGCAGGCTTTTGTGACGGATCTGCGTGCCCGTTGAAAGCATTCTGAAGACGACTTTCTCCGGATATCAGATGTTTTGACGGAAACGTTAGAGTCTCGGTAAGATTGACTCCAAACGGTCAAGAGTGCGTGATCTTTGAGTGCTCTCGAAGAAGGTCTTGATCGAGCAGCTGTTGTCTGGAAGTTGCAATCTTTCTTCCGATATCAAGTCTCTCGTCAGAGCCCTACGTTGCTAACACTGACTAATACCCTCGCCCTGTAATGGTAGTCTTTCCTGTCTTGCGGCTTTGCCAGTGTCAATACTCAGATTGAACGAGCACATCTACTCAATGAAGCCACAGCTAGTATAACAATGATGACCAAAAGATTTACCGACTGAATGGAATTCCGCTCTTACTTCCAGTTGAGATGCTCTCGGAAAGCTATGAAGAACCCACAGGGAAGCCCTCCTTCGGACCCCTACCACCACAATCTAGTCGATCATCTTTATCATCAGTACTCGATTTTTGGCAGCACAAAGAGCTCAACTTGACCGAATTTATATCTCACACGCGCTCCTATTGCAAATGATTAAGACCAACAAGCAAACAAAGGGTAGTCTCTTTGTCTATTTGCTCTCAACAGCGGGCATCGTAGCTAGCTTGTATGCCGTGTAAACCCGGTCCGGCGGCCTTTGAGCATATTTTCCAGTCATAAAGGTGCATACCTAGGTAAATGAAGAGCCAGTGGTTCAAGCTAGGAATCTGTTCCAACACACTCAGTTTCTTATGGACAGCAATCAATTGAAAATCAACAGTACGTATCACTTTTGCGAGAGCGTCTCCGGTGGCCCATGCCAAATAATTCCAAAAGTCTCAACACCAGCATTAAACATTACGACTTGACTGAACCAAAAGACCGACTCGCAAAATGAATTACAACCAAATTGTTCTGCTCCTCATGCTCGCTTGGGTCCTCTGTTCCGAGGGGATGCCAGCCCCACTCAGAGAGTTTTACTGGGCCGTTCTGAGGGCCTTCTCTAAGCTGGCCCTCCATGTCTTGGCAGATGTTATCAAGCTCTGCTTCACATACGCCAAAACCCTCCAAGACTACGGACAAAGCCTCTGCAGCTATGGGCCATGTCCTGAGTGGGAGCCTCCCAATGTGCGTTACGCACAACAAGTCGCTTTTATTGGAGCCGGCCTGCTTCGAGGCATTGGGAACTTTCTTATGGATCAGGGGACAAGATTCATGAGCTACAGTCTCGGTACCGGTGACACTATAGGAGCAATTTACACGTGGCTTTCAGTGATCCGCGCCTGAGTTGGCCCTCCCCCTGATACGGATGGCATCTCTTCAACCATGCCCAGCTGGGCCATTTCGTCATGGTCATTAAGGGTGGAAAAAGACGTGATGATGGGATTCGGATCATTTTGCTTGGACTGTCCTCAACAAGACGCCACTTGGCCGAGATTCCTTTGTTGTGCAGACAGTTAATCCAAATGTCCAACCCCACATGTAGGCATTTTTACATTGCACTTTGTAAATATGTACTGATCTTCTTTCTCATGTGTAGAGACATTCGCTATTTTCAATTGCTTAAAGATCCCAGGAAGTGATGTTGTCTTAGAGAAACCCCAGACGCTGGAGATACTAGTTCTTTGAATTTATTGGCAGAGAAAGTACCCATTATACTGCAGCATTACTGTCTATACAAGCGGAATAAATATTAATACCGTCCATGTGAAAGAGCGTCAGGAAGGTGAAGTTGAGAATGGAAAAGAAGATTCAATGTTTCCAGCACACCGGCCACCACCCGTCCTGTCCCAACTAGGGGCAAAATGTGACAGATTGTCACTCAAGCCGGCCAGCAACGTTGAAGCAGAATAAAACAGTTGCCACTCTTCTGGCGCAAGTTACCGAAAGAGAAAAAAAAGGCAAAACCTTGGGGGATTGACAAAAAGACCCCCAGCCTAAGCCGGGGTAGAAAACCCAAGGTGAATCTTGACCATGCCATGGGGTCCCAGTGTGTGTACAAGTGATCCAAGCCACACGCACACTGAGACACAAGACCATGAGATGCGATTACCCGTGTACGAAGAGCGCGGGCTGCTGACACCGGATCAGAGCTTTAGGGTTTTGCTGGGCGACAAATGGGGAGTCGAACTCGCGGCCAACGGCAATGGCAAAGTGTGTAGTGTAAATACCTTTTTCAAGATATAAACCGCACTCGCACCTAGCTCGGCCATTCGGCATCCCCAAGTCGAATTCTGATCGAAACGCGTTGACTATTAGGCAGAATCGTGGTGGGGTGGGGGGCGAAAGGGGGGTTGGTGGTG
>JACBFG010000011.1:75788-109980 GCA_013435955.1 Diaporthe sp. HANT25 | reverse complement strand
CCCCCCCTGTGCTGCTCATCCTGTTCTGGGCTCGACGAAGGGGGACGGACGGCAGATGGGTGTCGGTGGTAGGTATGGATGTGGGGCTGGTGATGTGATGGCCGGGATGATGTCGTGCATGAATATGACATGAGTGATGGGCAGCTTGTCAAACCGACTTAGTCAACCCTTCTATTTGTCAGTCATGGCTTGCCAGTCCAGGTGGGAATGGACATAGGAATCACATCCGCCCGCCAGGCGTTACTGTTGAAGCGGGGGATAATCATATCACATTTATGCTCTTGACCGGCGGCCGCGGTGTTGCATTGCGGGCGGATGTACAGTGTATCTGTATCGTGTGTACATACACTGAGCTCATATTCATACCTGCCAGGCTCAACACATTGCGGACTTCCCTCACCGGGTATGACCGCTGGGAGGGAGGGCCAGGCATGCTCAGGGGAACTATGGAATTAGAGTAGGACTCAGGAGGCATACATGTTTCTCTGAAAACTACCGCGGTTGCAGCGCCCCGTCATAATGATTCGAAAGGTTCGAGATGCCACCTGGCTGTAACCTTGACATAGTTATGTCAAAGCATTCCTGCCCAACCCATCTGCGCTGTTCCTGGCCACAGGGTGACAACGCATGTCAGCCTCACCTGAATTGGAGAAGTATGTTTAGGGTGAATGGGCAATTTTTTTTTCCGCTTGCCCCTGATATGTGAGTCTGGATCACGATTATTCCATACTCTGGATTGTGTTACCAGTTAAGGTATGGTCAGCCTGCCAACTCAGGTGCCAGCTGTCGAGAAGGTCTTCGAGTCGATCAAGGAACCAGCGCCTGCGCTCAGGCGCACTTGTGCATAAGGTTTTCCATCGCTAACGGCGGTAACGTCAGTAATTATAGCAATGCTGGGTTACGGGGAATGCTATGGCTCCCTTTTGATCCATGTCTGCTTGGTCTTTGCAGCTGTTGCGCCATTATCACTTCTGTAGAGGACTGAGGTGATTTGGTAATTAGAGATGAACGGAAAGTAACTGGCTTTATCAGCCGCCAATGACTTGGTCATTAGAAAGTTATACGGTCACGTATGTTGGATATATGTATACGTGTATCCACAGAGTCTGTAGAATAGAAGTTCCTGGCCTGTCCCGCGTGTATCCTACGAAGACTGTTTCCATCATAAATTGGAACGTCAAAATGATTTCAGAACAATTCTTTCCGCCTACCAATCCCGATACTGGTAGCTAGTTACCTTTTTGTTCGGATTGACTCCTGCACAGGCACCAGGTGCGCGGATGGTTCAGGCCGGAACGGCCAGGGCTCATCAGGTCGAATTGCTTGCAGCCATTGTCATCCGTGAAGTCCGTATTACTATGTAAAAGGGCTTATGCTAGATAAGAGCACAGAATCAGGGGTCAGAAAAGCCACTCACAAATAGGATCGGCAGTATTCATCAGCACCTGGACCGACAGCGCTGAGTTTGTCATTCAGGTCACTGCCCAAAGGAACTGCACCAGGTTGAAGTCAGGAGTCAGTCCATGAATTCAACAAAAGGCATCGCAAAAATGAAGTGAATATACAGCCATAAATACCTACCACAGATAACAGCAGGGACGACAATAGGAACACAGTACCCGCCGAAGCCGGCATCAATGCTGCACGCAGAGGTACACGCCGTGGTTGGCGCGCTTGGTCAGGTTCCCGTCAAGGCTGTCGATAAATGTTATGGCCGGTCCGTTGAAGTTAGGATTAGCCAAAGGATGGACTTAGGGATGTCCGCGGCCGATACCTGGGCTTCCTCGACCTAGGCTGGGAGTTGCGCCAAGAGGGCGGTACGGGCGACCATAGCGGCGAGTGCGAGGATGGCTGTCAATTATATGACGAAAGGGTTATTGGTGTTTAAGAAACACTATAGAGAGGATGGGGATGAAATGTTTATTTCTGGTGGGGATCTTTAAGGGGTAATGAGACAGAGACGAACCATTTATGGGTGGTTTCGTTCTTAATCCGTATACACACGAGGTGGGTTGCGGTCCCTTCATACAATAATAAACGCTCAAAGACCCAGCTTTTAAAAGAAAAAACAATATCGATAACAGTAGCTTCAAAAAACAGCTGAACCATTTATACGGGGAGTCCAATGGCGTTTATATACCTTGTAGCATCATGCCCGGTCAGAAGACAATCTGGTGGCAAACAATGAAGGAACTATGGCATCTGTGTGTCTGGAAAACTCCAATCTGCGGCTCACCTCGTAATTAGCCTCACAGCCTCCGAGTCTGGACCGCCGAGTCAAAGAGTGTCTCGGATTTCCGACATCGAAGGGGCGATGCCCTCAATTTTGTTAGACCACTTAGTGGGCAAGAGAGAAACAGTATCTGACAGATCTCTAACTCTCTAACGATTAGGGTAGGTTGTGGTGGGAAAGGCATTTCCCCCAAATCAGCAGTTGTTATCAAGCAACCTGTGAGCTTGTCTCAATGCATCTGTCAGCGTTGGGTCAACAGGATTCATATATGAAGGTCTGCATAGTAGCTCCTGTCAGTGTCCTGTAAAGTCTAGCACGTTTGGTTCGTATGAGCTGCATGTGGTTCGACCAACGTCGGCGTTCAACAATCTACTGACCATGGATGAAACCTACGCTGCTTCCCGTTTCTATGTCATTTTTTCCTGCGTGGCACCTCCCCCCACCCCTATCACAAAAAGACAAAGTAGGACCATAGCCATTCCTGCCCAGACCATCAGGTTCCTACGAGACCACCGCAGACATTGCCCTGCGGACTATTACCACGCTAAAGCTGTGTGGGATATCACCAGAGTCATCACCATATCCCTCTCGCTTGAATATGCACGTTATGCATGCTTTGAAAAGGCGAGTCCTGCTGCTGCGCAGTGGATATTACTGGGTGAGGAAGCTAGGAAGAAGCGCCAGTCGCGGAGGACGCTGCCAGATGTTCACGGCCCTTTGTTCTTTTGTAAATTGTAATTCATATTAAGTCTATTCTCTGTCCTCCTCAAAAGCTCTCAGTCTGATCCAGGCAGCCGTCACTGGCTGCTCACGCCAGCTGGCCTCGCACCGCGCCGGGCATAGCCAGACTCGAGTGGGTATCCGCGAAGAACGCGGCCGGGTTCGCCTCGATCTGGGCAACAGTGAATCCCGCACCTGTGTCCGCACCCTCCATCATGACGCCAGTGGTGAAAGGCCCCGTCATACAGCCGACGCTGTTCATAACCCCGGCGGCAGGGTCCCCCATAGCAACAGGGTTGGGGAACGCTATCCTTGGGGGGCCGGACTGGCCCGCCGCCGCCTCGTGGATGTGTGTTGCTGTTGTCGCTGGCGAGGCGAAGTCTCCCTGGAAATTGTTGAGCGTGATGTTGTAGCAGATCGTATCGGTGGCTGCGTTGAGGCCGAAGCTGAAGGTCCCCGAAGCGCCGGCCAGGCCACCCGTGGGTGTGGTACCGTCAACGACTTGCTCAGGCGTGGCGTTGGTGAGCATGGTCGACGAGAATGAAAAGAGCCCGTTTGCGTCGGCGGGGCCACCGGCGGCGGCTGCCGGAGGAGCAGCCTCAGCAGCTGGAGGAGCAGCTTCAGGAGCAGCTACAGGAGCAACCTCAGGGGCAGCCTCGGGGGCAGCCACCGGAGGCGCCTCAGGAGCTGCAGCACCAGCGGCGCCAAGATCGATTTGGGAGATGGTGATCTGGATGGCAGAGTTGCTACCTCCACCGAGTTGAATAGGCTCAGTGGTTGTTTGCCGCACAGCGACAGGCGAGGCAGAAGCGCCCAGCGCCAGCAGAATGAGTGAAGAGATAGTTGGGTTCATCATGTTTCACGGAAACGACGGTGAGAAGTTCAAATAAAAGGAGTGTTGTGGACAATTAAACGCGTTAGAATTGAAAAGTCGCTTTTCTGCGTATCGCTCTCAAAGCAATTCTCAGGTCGCTGAAGAAATCATCCGATCAAATTCTCCAGTCCGCCCTGGCTCCTTTATTATATCATCTCTTTCCGCACCCAGCAGGCTTCAAATAATCCTGCAAAGCCCAAGACACACAAGAACGACAAGAGCTCTTCGCCCTTGATCGACCAGCCCAAAACAAGTGCGCCCAGCACGGGCGGCCGTCTCCTGAGAAATTGGCGGCAGCGATCAGGACGTGACCGGCATTTATACCAAGGCGTGAAAGTCTTGACTAACACAGAGGGGCCACTAGCGAAATGCTCCGACGCGCCGGGAACACCAGCTGCCGCACTCATGCCTGACTTGGCGGGCGGCTTGGGGGGCCACATGCTGTCTCGGGGCGGCGCACTGCCGGGGCTAGGGCTGAAACTGTCCTGTCTCCGTGTTGGCGCCGAGATGTTTGTAACTGACGTCGCCAAAGTCAACACAGAGCCCATGTTCGAGCAAGCCTCTATTGTTATTTCATATTACATGACCGCGTGTATTTCCCTGGACTGCTGTTTTGCAACCATGCTTCTGGTCAGCCTTTGGCAATAGGCCCATGCTGACTCTCGCACAATCTTGACGCCGATTATCATTGTGCGACTGCTCACAAGGAACGAGCTGAAGTCTTTTTTTTAGACTCAAAGCTCCCTGACGGAAGCTTTTAACCTTCAGATGCTTGCTTGAGAGACTCCAGCTCCCGAATTCTCCAGAAGTGGCGTTCGATCCGACTGAATCCCCAGGGCAAGGAGCTCGCCGAGCCCCGACCAGGCCATACTCGACCAAGAAGATCCAAGGAGGCCAATGAGCAAGTGCATGAGGACAAGTGCTACATGTAAAAGCAACACTGCCATTGCCAACACGACAGTCCATCACTTCGGGCTTCTGTATCCTGAAGTCAAGGCTAGTGGACGTGGACCTAGGTCGGCTCAGCCGGTTGGGTACTGGAAGCCCTGGGAGCTTTGCAGAAGCCCCCTGGTCTAAGAGGCTCGCCCGCCCAGGGACACTGCACCTACAGCCCGATGAGCCTCTCTAGATATTCCATTCCTCTCTTTCTTAGGCTGACCTACCGTTCAAATCGACATAACTTGGTGCACATCTCGAGCCTGCGTGCCTTGAGGTCCGAGTGACGCCTCTACTGGCATCCAACTTGATGACTTGAATGAGAGAGAAAAATTGGTGACGGGATTTTTGAGATCCGAAGCGCATTGAATCAAGCTGATGAGACTGCTGGGCCTGATTCGTGTAAATGTTGTGACACTACAGTAGGCAAGCACTTGAGCTGCCAAAAAGCTCCAACTCTGTGTCGTTTGGACATCTTGGGCCTTGCTAGCGGTTAGAAGTCGACACAGGGATTCAGCTGAATCCATTGTCACTGATTGCAAAGGGCCATGTTGTAGATGAAGAATATTTGTATGTTTTGTTTTCTAATGATAAAAACAAAACAGCTCCTCAGGTTCATGATCTACGCTCTCACCATTTGATGACCCCCGCCGACGACAGAATTCCCACCACCACACCACCAGCAACAGCCCCACTGAACACGAGTCCGACGCCATACCAGAAGTCTCCACACCTCTCCCGACGCTTGTTCCGACGGCGCTCCGCCTTGCATCGCCGGCATCGGCACTAGTGATGCCGATGGGCAATGCAGTCATCCTCAGCCCAACCAACTGCCTCCCAGTAGTCGTCCGAATCTTGCCTCCTCCACCAGGGGGTACGGCTACGGGCCGGCGCGGCTGGAAAGATGTTAGCGAGTGTGCAAAGGAGACACGAGAGTGTTGCCAGGGAGGGGTGTGAGGAAAGTACGACGGTTGATGCCAGGGATAAATCGTGAAGGACACAAGCCAGGAGGACCAAGTGACGCGAAGACAGACACACAATATGAAGGAAAGGGAACTCGTGAATGAGGAGAGGAGACGCGTGTAAAAGACGCGATGAGAGGTGAACTTGATGCCAAGTGGCATGGAGAAGGCAGAATCAAAAGGAATTTGGGATGCGGGGAAAGCAAGGACTCACTTTGACTACCGGCCGACCCGCTTGCCGTCCCGTGGAGGCTTGGCGTTGGCGATCGAACGACTGATTGTCTTGACTGGGAGCGAGTGATGTTTGCAGGAGGTCGGGCATCGGGAGGCGAAGAGCTGCTGCCCTGCACGTTGCGCTGCAGGGCGTCGGAACGATTGATGGAAGCGTCGGGGTCGTCGGTGAGGAGCTGGTATGCGCGTCGCGCGGTAGCGATAAACTCGAGTTCAATGGGGTTGGACATTGTTGCTGGTGTGTGGTGGAAGATGGGAATTCTGTCTGATGTTGTCGGCAGGGGCCTTTCTTGTATCTGGTGAGAGCGCATGATGAAGAGAAAAAGAAGAAAAGGAAAAGCGGGAGACGGGGAGAGAGAGGGGTTTACATATGTGGGAGACCACTGGATTCACGCGTCCGACACTGCAGTGATTGTTTACTTCGCACCTGCCTTCTCACTGCCTGCTGCTTGTGTTGGCAGTACAGCGGACACTTTGGGCAAGAGCGGCCCCTCGCCCCGTGAAAGTGTCTCCTCGCATCGCGAAATTTTGTTCCGCATATCCAGCATGAGAAATTCCTGCCTCTGAACAAAGATGGACGATGACAAAACAGAAAATGGAGTGGAGTAGACTTGTTACCAAGTACTTAGATAGATATTGATTCCGTCTGCCCACTGCCTCTCAGATATTCACGCCTCGACTTGAGAGACCCGTTGGGACCATCAGCGCGGTTATCTGCATCTACGCCTGTGTCTCGGTGTGGAATGTATCAGGGTGGGAAGGTGCTGCCTACGAGGTGTCTGGACTCACGCAGCCTGTACTTTTCCCCAAGATGAAGTAGCTGCGAATGCAGAAACCTCGTCATCCACCCGGATATTTTGCTCCGGATACATCGCCGCGGAAGGGGCTCTGCATCGAGCTCCTTTCTGTGTGAAAGGCAAAAGGACCGGATACTTCCAGCCCAAGCCAACTGAAGCATACATCATTCTTGCCTCGTGAAACTCCGCAAGATCGAGTGACCTGCCATGGAACCAGATCGAAGGCGCAAGAAAACTTCAACGCCCCATGAACGCAGAAGCCCTTCTCCCATTCAGGTCATGCCGAAGGCTGTCCAGAGCCACTTGTACCTGTGCTTGTAGGTAGACTTCTAAGTTTGGTCAGCAAGCGACAAATCGCACGGGCTGGGTCCTTTTTCGGACCTGCTTTAGCCTTGCCCATGAGTTGACTGGCGCCGATTAGGGCTACCAACGGAGGTTGCCCTGCCACGGTGTGTCTCTAAAGAAGCGCCTGCTCTGTCTGTCTTTCCATTTATCACTAGGCATGTCGGCAGGTATCCAATGGTCAGAACCTCGGTAACTACCTTGGTGCCTAGGTACCCAAGTATTCAAGACGAGTCCGTTTAGACACCACAGGCCGTCATGTTCTCCCAGCTGACACCGAGCGCATGATGATCTCAAATGAATGGCTGGTCTTTTCCTTTCTACTCTCATTTGAATGAATTCTATGTAAATAGCTCTCCTTCATCCTTGCGCCTTCGTGGGTTTCAAGCGCGCATGGTAGTTGGGTCGCATCAAGTAGTGCTCGCCACAAACTCGTCTTCTCCATTTGCATTTTGAATGTCTGACTAAACTTTCAGCTGAAGGGAAAACGTCTCAAATAAAATCTGTGCTCATTCGTTGTTGATCGGCGGTTCTCTATGCTATCCGCCTCCATGTGACCATACCTAGGTAGTGGACATTATAGCTTATGGCCCGGCTCGGTCTAAAAGATCTCAGCTCAGCCACGAGTCACTAGGGAGCTACACGCAGAGTATACATAAGTTCCTCCTGTCAAGGCGGACTCAGAGGCCCAGAACTCCTTTCTCTTGCAACGTATGATCAAACATCTCGAAGGTCAAGGAATCGGTGAGCCAGAGCGAAAAGACTGCTTCGAATAACCCTCATTCAACACCTATCGTCCACCAACGCAAGTCAACAAGATGCGTTTCGAACTTCCCGCTTTAATTTTGGGTCTTTCATGTTGCCAGCAAGCTGCAGCCCTGAACAAGACGGTGGACACAGAAAAGACTTTGCCTGAGCGTGAGTATTTCGCGTGCCCACTGTATCTCCAAGGTGGCACGGATTACTCTCGACTTGTCATTGAGTGTAGCTGACCACACCATGATAAAGTCTGCGAATATCTGCCAGATACGATCCAGGAGACGTACTTCGAGATACCCCGGGATCTTTCTACCGCACGTGGCTTGCTTTGCGCACTGAACGAGCTTGTCCAGGAGCTGGAGACAGGTTCGGGTGAAACCCCACAAGGTAGCCATAAGCGGCACCCCGGGATTGGCTGCGGTTGCACGAACTTTGGCAAGAAAAAGGACAAGAACAAGCCAAAGCCGTGTGGGTGCGGCTCAGTATAGGCATAAACCCGTCCGTAATGTCTGATTGATGTGCCACGGTGCCAAGGAGACAGTGTGGTAGTTGAACTGGAATTCTCGCAGCTTGCGGTGGATCCTGAGGTCGCTAGCGATAGGAATGCACGTTTCTGTCACCGGCTTATCTCGATCCATAAAAAGGAGACTACTGTGGAATCGATTTTGATGACTACTAAACTGCAAGAGTGTTCCGCATGTTGTTCACTTGTGACTGCGTTTAAGATTCGTTGTGAGTGCCTTGCTGTCCCTTGTAAAAGACTTGATCATGTAAGACTTATGAGATCCATCTACCTGATGTGCCAGGCACCGGAGAATGATATAAACCTCGAATAGGTTTCTACCTAGGCATTCCCTCTCTGATAGACATGAAACGGTACTGACACAGAAGTCACCTTTGGACGGAGAAGACTACAAGATACGGAAAGCTTGTAGTCAAGGTTATCAGATCTGCTCACCAGGAACTCAACATCATACGTGAACTTCGGGTGCCCAGCCTGGATACAACCCTTCAAGGCCGTATGATCATGGCTTCTGAAAGAGTACGGCCTTTCTCCCAAGAGTCGTGAGGATGATCAGCTGCCAATACTTGTCAGTATCGGATGAAATTGTTAGCCCCATCACCTGTTGACACGTGCATAGGTACAAAATACAAGAGGGGAGCAATACAGATCCGAGTCCTGGCCAAATGTCCCACTGGTTGAGAGGTACCTGCCATGCTCTAGCTATATGCGTCGGTAAACCGCAAATCAAATTTGCCACCAATCTCAGAATTAACATTTGACTTTGAGGTGAGCAAAGCTCTGGGAAAAGACGGGTTCGCGAATCTTCGGCTTTGCATGTGGATGAGTGTTGGTGAACTAGATTTGGAACAAGCCCTCCATGTCACTCCAATCCTCTGAATTTAGCTGATGGTGAGACCGTGTCAAATTCGTAGGGGAGTAAATTACATAATCGCATCAATTCGTCGACAAATACAAGGTGTAACGCAAATGGACTAGACACATTCTTTCATTCGATGCACGCAACAGTTTCTTGAATTACTCGAGTGAATCGAGCAACTCAAAAAACAACTACTAAAACCCTAGGAGACTTCTCGACAGTAGGTGTATCAAATAAGAATGTGAAGCCTTGTTCAGGGCATCTGGCAGGTACGATAGATATCGCGGTGCTCTCTGGAAATGGCTGTCCAAGATTTGAGGGGAGACCACACGGTAGACTTGTCCTATTTATTCAACGCAATTTTCTGCTGTTGGCTGAAGAAAAGTATTTTACTGTAAAAAGGTATGCTATACTATGATAAAGTCACTACTTCTTAAATTTATTCTACGTGTTGAGCAAATCTATATGGTTCATCCATCTTCTCACCGAACACATAGAAATTGGGAGACCTAGTACTTAACATTGCAAATATTAGACCCGTTTTTGTTGAATTTTGGTGAACGATGCAGGTACTGCTAACGCGTCACAAAGCGGATTCCACGTGGCATTTTGGAAGCAGTAAACCTTGTGCATTGTGTTTCGCCGGGACCAGAGGTTGACCACAATGCCGCCGGATTGAGCATTTCTTTGAGACATCTAATGAATGTCATTGAGGTCAAGAAGCCTTCTCTCAAACTGGCGTAAACCTTTTGATTCCACCTTCTGTTCACTCAAATACATCTGAAAATCTCAGTCATCTTGGGCAAAGCCGACAAAATGAACAGAAATTACGGCGTCAGGCCGACCATTTATCAAGGCCCCCCGAACACGCCGTATGCTTCTCCGCAGCGTCCTAAATTTGCCGCCTGCGACAGGCTGCCTCCGAAACCTTCTCCTCGCCGCCCTTGGACCGATTTCTTCCAAGATCTCTTCAAAATTTTCTGCGGAATCGGTATCGCAATCTTGATCATAGAATTGGTGTTACAAATAATACTTTACGACTTTCTCCAAGCTCCTGTCTCCAAGGCGAAAGGCCTAGGTCTAAGGACACATTACGATACTCTCAAGATTAAACATGACGCCGACCAAGACGCAATAACGAGGGCATGGCGTCAGAGAGCGTGGGATAATAATCCAGAAATTATCGGGAACAACCAAGAAACTCGTGAAACCTATTACTGGATCCAGCTAGCCTACATAGAGCTGTCCGACCCTCTCGCACGGTGCTACCATGACCAGTATCATGGGTTCTTACCACGAAAATTTGGTAAAGATGACCCCTGCACCCAAATATTGACGGATCTGGCAAGACAATCCAGGCTGAAGGAAGAATCATACCCAAGAGCGGATGGTCGGGAAGGATTTCCTTACGCGGACGCTGCAAGGGATAAGGCCTACGAAAAATGGAAGCAGTGGCGGGACGCCATGGCGGAGAAGAAGCAGCAGTTGGACGCGTACGGAGGCCTGGTGGGAGTGCTTCAAAAGCTTGCCAAGCGGATCGCTGCCTGGCCTTTTATCGCCCTTGGTTTCTTCTTCGGGATGCTGGAGCTGCTTGCTGAATATATTGGTGAACTAGTGGAGAGGTATGAGTGGCGGCAACGGCTCTTTCGGTCAATTTATTTGTGATTCAGGTTGATTCTTGAGTACTATTGAGTTCATTCAGCGTATACACTGTCGGACTTGGATTTAAAAGACTTTGCTTAGCCGGAATGATTGCACACGTGCAGTCCAGTCCTGAGTCCGACACCACTCATGCTTGGCTGATCATATTTTCGGTGTCGTCGTCCAACACCAGTTACACTGTTAGATGTTTGAGCGTCCTTTTGGAAAGTCGCTGCCATTGCTCGCTACATTTGAGGTTGTCCACTTGCATGTCACGTGGGTGATGCGGGTAACGTGGCAAGCTCCACTCATCCTTGCAGATAGAGGTGGATGTTCGAGGTAATTATCCGCCCAACCCTGATCAAGTTCCCTACATGTTTCTCTTTACACCCCGAAAGTTGTGAAAGGTCCCGCCCCGACTTTATGACCTCCGCCAGCCCGTCACAGGTAATAATTCTCCGTCGGACCAAAAAAATGCAATATCTTATTCGTGCCGAGCTACCAGCCATCGCTCTGCCGGGCTCGGTTTTCTACTCCCCGGCGGATGTTGAGCGATTCATCCGCGAGACTAATCTTTGTTCCAATTGTCAGACGATATTCGGTCGCAAGGACATTTGGAGAAAGCTTAGGGTAAACGACGGTGACTTGTGTTCATATGTGCACCATCCGTCCATCGACAGCCTGCAGCAATCCGCGCAGGCAGGATGTCAACTCTGCATCAAGGTCCATAAGAAATGGACTGCTTTGGACGAAGCTGACGAGTGGAAATCAGCGCAAAATCCGCTATTCTGGTTGAATTTCCACTCCTACCGGTTTGGCTACTCGCGTGTGTATAGGGAGCTTCACTTCACCGCTCGTAATTTCTCGTATACGCTCATTGAAAAAGATTGTGAGGAAAATTCTGCCACTCCATCCTTTTTATTTTTTAATTCGATTAATAAGTGTCCTGACTCTCACATACTTGCTTACAATAGTATCCTTTGACGCAAATGACTCGGAGATAAATCCTGTTCCAGAGCCAGATAGCGGTCTTGGGCTCATCAAGCACTGGGTCAATTCATGCAGACTGGGAGGTGAATCGCATGGGCAGTGTTCGCGCAAGAGTCCGTGTACCAAGCCTACGAGACTTCTTTACTTGAACCCCTACCAAAAGGATATCGTACAGCTCATTTCCATCAATCCGGAAAATCAGTACTCCTATGTGACACTGAGCTACCGGTGGGGTTCTCCCGAACCACCTAAGCTTTCCCAGCTGAAAGACGCCCATAAGCAAGGAAGACTTTCTATGGAGACACTCCAGGCGGGAGTTCAGGTGGCAGATCTACCACAGACGTTCCACGACGCTGTGCGTATAGTTCAGGAGTGTGGATTAGAATACATGTGGATCGACTCGCTCTGCATTATCCAGGACGTCACTGCAGAGGGTATCAATCTTGATTGGGAGACCGAGGCATCGAAAGTGGGCGATATATACGAGGGCGGGGTCTTGTAAGCTTCTTTCCACGTTCAGCCTCATGCATCATCGATCCATTTCCTAACACAGACTTTTCTGGGCGGCCACCAGGCTTCTCACGTCGCTTTCAGAAGAAGTACTAACTCCGCTACCATAGCAACATCGTGGCAGCAGGTTCCAGTAATTCTCACGCGGGCCTTTTTCCGCGGCAGGATCGCGTTTTATCGCCCGTAGTGAGAGTGCCGTCCGACAGCACAACGGACGGTGGTAACAAAGATACCAGGGTCCTTCACGAAAAGCAAGATGAAGATTTCGAGGCCAGCATTGTCAACTCGGAGCTTCTTTCACGAGGATGGGTTTATCAGGAAATCCTTCAGACGCCCGCCAATCTGTTTTGTACTGGGAATCAGCTCTGGTGGTCTTGCTCCTCTAGCAGCTGTTCTCAGACCTTCCCTTGGGGAATGCTCAATCTAGAAAGCAGGAACCGCACCTTTTGCGATGGTATCAGGGAACGCAAACTGGGTATAAAATCTGGAAAAGGCGGGAAAGATGCGACTTTTGCTTGGAACGACGTGATCGTGCTATATAGCCGAACTTCGGTGACAGTGCCGGATGACCGTCTGGTTGCGCTCGCAGGAATCGCCGACTTATACGTACACGAGATGCGCCTCTTGGGGAATGGAGTAGCGTGCTACCACTCCGGCGTGTGGTCGATAGGGGCCATACCCCAACTGCTTTGGCGCATAGACGGGGAGCCGCCATCTTCATATCTTCCAGCATCACGTCCTATACCATCGTGGTCTCCACTATGCCACCAAGGCGGGATCAGAGTGGAGTATCCTGTATACGAGGCCTCTCAGTATTTTGTCAAATACGTGAGTATGGCTACATCTGGGCTAGATCGCTTCGGTCGGTGTCGTACTCGAGAGGATGGTACCCTTAAGCTCCGAGGAGTGCTGATTGACATCGACTTTTCGGATGACTACGCCAGGCTGTATCCCAGAGAGTTCGAACGTTACACCGCTAATATCTGGTGGGACAATTCTGAGAATCGAAAACTAGCAAAGGCGGACGAGGGATATTCTTGGTGCGGTCTTCTTTGTGCTGGAGAAACTGGGTTGAGCTCAGACTGTTACGGAGGGCTTCTCTTGAGAGCGTGTGATGATCCATCAAGCCCGAAAAACAAGGTCAGGACATGGCAGCGCTGCGGCTACTTCAATATCGATATTCACGAGCACCATGATGTGCTCGATGGTATCTCAAGAGCTTTTGGATTCGAAAGGTACGGAATTACACTGTGCTGGGACAAGAGGACTTTAAAGCCGAAAGATACAGGTGCTTCTCAAGATTTGGAGGATGTATATATCGTCTAATGACATACGGCTTGGACTTCTTTGGTTGCACTTGCATCGGGGCTCCGGGTAATCGGGGCCCTTATACCCTAATTGGTCTGCCCTGGTCCAATTCCACAACCCTGCTCTTCTTCCTCGTCCTATTGCAGTTTAGGAATGATCTAACCAATTTCACAACAGCTCGGTTGACGCTCCTTTTTTACCTAGCTATTCTGGGAGAGAACGGGCTATCCTGTTGGTGTGAGTAGTGAAATTCAGTCAAGCATTAATTTCATTTGGGAGGAGCACTACAGGTGCAAGTCCAGTTTGGAGAAGTCCCGAGCACAACAGAGCGATCAGCAGCGCAAACACACAAGAAAATGCCCCAAACGATTTGATCATCTTCAATCTAGTTTCATGTGGAGAGTCACGGGCTTCACCCTTTAGATGCATCAGCGAGACTCAAGGACGTCATTGTATCGCGCTTTGATCGGATGAAACAGTTCGACAAAACGGACTTTGCTGCCACTAGAGTGCCTCTGTGTCGATAACCATTTTACTTTCCAATATCGGTATAAAAAATACTATCGAGGGTTTTCCTGATGCATCTCTCTAGAGGGCATTTAATTTGATACAATGGCCAATAACAGTGTTCTCAAGAGCAGCCTTGAGATCGTTAAGATCCATAGCGTCGCAACTCCGCACAAACTTCTGTTTAAATACAAGTATTTAAAATCCGAACCATTTTCCCCAGTTCAGTCTAGTGGGCTATTGAGTTGGGCAAGCCATGAGGTAGGTTAAACGCCTATAAGTAAAGTGGTCAATTCCTGCTTTCTCATGATTTCTTCCGAAACTTACATTGGGAAAGTAGTGGTTGACGGTCATCACTTCGGTTCCATTGAATGCCCCTGGAGCCACGAAGTCAACCTGGTTCAGCCAGCTGTACTTGGGAGAGTCCGTCTCCACACGACTAATGTTCTCCTTAGTGAATTGACCAAACATTCGTCTTGAAGGCATAAGATTTTGCAACACTCACACGACACCGTTCTGGTATTGACGGACAATGGCTCCACCCGTGTGTCTAGCGTACGCCCAATGACCATCGTCCAGCTTCACAACATAGGTGATGACTATTGCAGTGTCCTTGTCAGTCCTCGTATTCGAATCGTTCTTACATCAGGTTACATACGAAGCTCAAGATAATTGGTACCGGCTGTTGGTCCAGGAGTGACAATGCCGTCGTCATTTGCGCGGAGAATCTCTCCGAATTGCTGGCCTTCGGTGTCATACCAGTAGCCTCTGGCACATGACGAATCAGCATCACTACCACCAAGAAGAAAGCCCAAACGTACTCGCGACTCCACCAGCTTGCACGGAGACCAGAAGGTGTATGGATCGTGTGGTTCTGCAAAATGTTAGTGAGTCAAGAGGCTCAGCCTGTCTGAGCTGCGCTGGCTCACATTGTCCAAGTCCCAGTCTATTTTAGCTTGGAATGCTGGAATCATTTGCGGCAAGGTCGACGGAGGGGTCCATCGGAGGAGAGGTTTTGAAGACCTTCTCACAGGGGAGGGAGCGGTAGTTGGGACAGCTGATACTCCAAAACTGTAGACGAGCACCACTGCGAAGGCGACTGAAACAAGCATTTTGAATTGTGAAGTAGTCTCTTTGCGAATATTGCTTCCAAAAACTTCTATAGCATCGGCATCGACCTCGAACTTTATTACGTCCATATTTGGGAAATTTCACGTTTTATCAACATTTTACTCCCGTGCGACAACACCAAATTTGCTACACACAGCCACATCTGGCGAGCGCTGAGCTGCTCCTTTTCGACAAAGATACTGTGTTTCGCCAGGCCTTTCATCCTTCACTTTCCTAAGGCCTCACGTTTCAGCTGGGCGGGCGCCTCACTTCGCTAACCCGGTCTCCCCGTAGGCTTCGGGGGCGTCAGAAACCACCTGAAAGACCGACAATCAGGTAAAGAACCGGTGTCCTAGGCGTCTGCGCCGCATGCTCCTGCGGCTCCTGCGGCTGAGAAGTCCGAAACCAATTTGTACACTAACACCACATGAACCAACAGAACCGAAAACCACCACGTTTCTCCGATTAGTATGATCTGAGGATGTTGTGGTTTCTGTATATAGCTATCTGATCTCGCTCAGCTCCCATGAAGCCCCACTTAGGGATTTGGATTCCGTCCCAAGGGCGCGCCTTGCTAGAGCATTCGCCGTAATTTGCCCTTGGAATCGCTGAGGTCAGCGGCACATGCGCCGGTCTCATTGGCTCGCGTCACCGGTCTGAATCGTCCCGTACATGCTTTCACGTTGCACGGAACAACAACTTGGGCGCGCGTAGTCGGGAAACAGGGGATCTTTGAAATGTGCCAAGGGCGCACCTCTTGTTGATCCACCCCTTCGGAGCCGGAGTCCGCGATGAGGGGTCGTATAAATATCTTTGTCTAGGGATGAAATCCAAGTAATTCATTTTGCCCATCACGTCACCCAGAGCAATTGAGGCCTCATTTGCATCGCCAATTTGAACATCCACGAAAATCCTACACACTACTGCACTATGGTTGACGGCGGTTGTGTCTGCGGCGCGGTCCGCATAAAGACCACTGGCGAGGTCGCGGCTAAGGTGCGCCCCTATAGCAAATTTAACAACCTCATATCACGATAGCTAACAAGGCTCAGGCGCTTTGCTTTTGTCTCGACTGCCGAAAGACTACCGGCTCCGTATTCTCCACCAACATGATTGTTGCCGGCGATGGATTCTCGTTGACCAAAGGCAAACCCAAGGAGTTTAAGACGACAGCCAAGAGCGGCAAGACAGTCACATCATTCTTCTGTGGAGACTGCGGCACAACTATCTGGCGCGAGACCGAAACGTATGGTACCAACAAGATCATCAAGGCCGGCACGTTGGATGGTGATGCTTTGGAGGATGCGAAGCCACTGGCTGAGTTGTTCGTGGGGAATCGGCCTTCTTGGCTCCCCGCCATCACTGGGACTCAGCAAAACGAAGCTGCATAGATGTGGTCTGGGCAACAGATTTTGGGCGGCGGGGGCCGGAGTTTCCCGTTTCATGAGAAAAGCGCCCGGCTTTCGTTGCTTAGTCCAACATCCAACACGGGTGGCGGCGAGTGATGCTCACGGTAGTATAAGTGTATGCAGACTCGGCAATCAGCAATTATGGCAATGATATTCATGGATTCTGCGCTCCGCGACCGGCCCCCTCAATGATGTCGTCACACAATTGCGATCATACGTATACCCCTGAACCACTTTTCGTGTTACCCGAGAGATGTCAATACAAGGCTTGGGTCCTTCCGAAAAGGCTAGGAAACATGCACATAGTATGCGAGTAAGATGAGACTGCAGTAAGCACTTATGGCGCATGACGTTTCTCACTGGGCAGCCACTCGAGTCAGCCTTGGTATTCCACATTGGAAACACGATATTGTGACTAAGGTCAACTTCTGATTGTAGTGGTTTGCGTCCGGGCAAAGAGGCTTGCCCACTCCAACATTCCATCCGCGCAAACATCTTCGCTTTTCAAACACGCGGCACGGCGGCGTTGGAATCAATTTGATTATTGTGACTCAGCTCAACAGTAGCTCCAGAAATTCCTGCTGCTGAAGGATTTCACACTGCCGGAGTCTTTCTACATTGAGACCATCATTTTAAAATGGCAGGAGGCTGTAAACAACCCAAGCCTACCAGCAAATGACGCCTAGGATTCCAAGGAACATCATGTGGGAATCTAAGCCCCCCATCGACAATGAGTCGGATCCAAACCCGACTGAGCAAGCACCAGTGGCCGATGCCGTGGCCTCCAAAGACGAAATAGAGACGCCCCGAGTGGTCCCAGGTGTGGGCCCACAGAGAGAACATGAGCCTGAAGCAGAACACAGAGATTCGCAACCACCAAATGGTGGCTACGGCTGGGTCTGCACGGTGTGCGTTGCTCTGATAAATGCACACACCTGGGGCATCAATTCGTCCTATGGCGTCTTCCTCGCGCACTACCTCTCCACCGACACCTACCCCGGGGCCACATCCCTCCAATATGCCTTCGTCGGTGGGCTCTCCATCTCATGCGCCATGCTGATTTCGCCGCTGGCCACGCTTTCCACTCGCTACTTTGGCACCCAGGTCACCTTGTCTTTTGGCACTGCACTTGAGGTGGCCGGCCTGATCGGTGCATCGTTCGCATACAACATATGGCACCTCTTCCTAAGCCAAGGTGTCGCGTTTGGTATCGGCATGGGGTTTCTATTCGTGGGATCGGTTGGGATCCCTCCGCAGTGGTTCACGACCAAGAGGTCTCTTGCAAATGGTGTCAGTGCCTCTGGGTCTGGCTTCGGAGGACTGCTGTACTCGCTGGCGGCGGGAGCCATGATCGAATCCATCGGAATTGCCTGGTGCTTCCGTGTGCTGGGGATTCTCGCGCTTGCGGTCAACTCAATCTGCATCACTCTGATCCGAGATCGTCACAAGATTATCGGGTCACGGCATGCCGCCTTTGACACAAGGTTGTTCAAGCGGCCTGAGTACCTCCTGCTCAATGGCTATGGCTTCTTCTCGATGCTCGGGTACATCGCTCTGGTATTCTCATTAGCGGACTACGGAAGGAGCATCGGGCTGAACCCATCGCAAACATCTGTCGTCTCTGCAATGCTGAACCTCGGCCAGGGGCTTGGCAGGCCACCGACCGGGTACTTCTCGGACAGCATTGGACGGATCAACATGGCCGGACTGACGACGTTTGCCTGCGCATTGCTGACCTTTGTCGTCTGGATCTTTGCGAAGAGCTATGGCGTGCTGATATTCTACGCTATAATCGGTGGTACCGTGACGGGGACATTCTGGGCTACAATCGGGCCAGTCGCGGTTGAGGTGGTTGGCCTCCAGGACCTCCCTTCGGCTCTCAACCTTGAATGGCTGGTTATCGTCCTACCATGTACATTCAGCGAGCCCATTGCGCTTGAGCTTGTTGGAGATACAGGAGACTATCTGGGCACGCAACTGTTCATTGGTTTCATGTATACCGCCGCAGCTTTGTGCGTGCTATTCCTTCGGGGATGGAAAGCGGGCGAACTGAACGAGATGACGAGGGTGAAGGATGAGACAATCGGTGATATCAACAGCATGAGAGCTGGTTTGGATTCGACCGATGAAGCGGCGAGGGCTGCGGGAAGACGCACAATGTGGAGACATTTCTGGGAATGGAGGAAAGTATAGTATTTGTGATCAAGAGCCTGAGAGATCCAAAAAGGCAAGGCCACGTTCGAGAAAGTGTACTGAGATTGCAAACAATCATTCGACCAACTACAAGGCTCGAAATATGTGGCCGAATCAAGAGGGAAATTTCCAAATCATCACGGGGGCCATTTACTTCCCACAATTTACATATGTGGCAAAGGTTTCCACAGACACAAGACACCTGAACTGGCTTCGCAGGTATATCGAAACTAGTATATTAACAGTATCCGCTTTGCTCTACTGCTTGCAGTCCTCGATGCTCACATTGCTCGCAAAACGAAAGAAAAACACGAATTGATTACCTCATTCGATGCGGATTTCACTTTCTCTCCAGATTTATCTCGGCAGAAGACAGGTGCCAGGTAGTCAACCATCAATGATGAATTGACATCAGCCCACGCACCCGAGAACTGAACTTGTGGACCGACACGGGGCCCTTCCCGCCACCGCTCCTCACTGGATTCCTCGTCAACAATATGGCCAGTGAGAAGCTCACAAACAACGTGATACTGGAGACAATTTATCGGTGTGTGAAAAGTTCAATGATGCAGAACCAAGCCTTGGCTCCTCATATACTCACCTCGCTCTCATGTATGCAGTCAGCCTTTCTGAGTCCGATATAACCGAAGCAAGTGTTTTTCCGCGGAGGAAGCAATTCCCAGACAAAAGTTCATCCTGGTTTCTTAAGAATGAGTAACAAGCGCTTGGCTACAGAGACGCGTCACTGGATGTTGGTGCCCATGTTGTGGGTTAGTACTATATTGATTTAGATGACGTGAGAAGGGTCTTAGCCCAGAACAGAGCCGCAAAACGTTCTGGAAGCACTGTGGCTTAGTAAATCTGCGTTTAAGCGATCTGATTCGAGCGGACAACGGGTTGCACAATCTGGGGGCCAAGATTTGAGAAATCCCGAAGTCCGCATGACTGACGCTTACCCAGGTAATTACCAAGAGGAGGTTCGCTACCAATCCGCTGAACGTCCACGTTGTCGGCTCATCCGGCGATGTATGCCAGACGGATATGCTTGAGGGATCGGGTCAGATTGCGACTGATGAGACATTGCGAAACGTAAACACCCTCAATTGCTGCAAATTGATTGAGCGTGTCTCGGGCTTGGTCCTCATTGTCCGAAGCATGGTGGCAACCGAGCGGACTGAACAAAGAGGGTGAAGACTCACTGATCGACAAATAATTGGTGAATTAGAGAACTTCGTACTCAGGCGAATTATTGGCATGACGAAAAAATTTGGAAATATTTGCTATAGAGCTGCGCGGAGCCGCGTGTAGATCATAGTACGCATTAAGAAAATTACCCCTGTGGCTGCGCTCCTTCGGGCGCACCACAGGGGGCGCTGCTGTCATCTCACGGGGCACGCTTCGACGGCAGCCCAGAGAATCCTACAAAAGACGTTTTGGCCTCCATGCCTAATTAACCTGGTCCATTGTAGGCTGAACGTGTCGGCGGAAAGGCGCAACCAAGCGCCACCAGCGTTGGCGGTATGCAGGTACTCGGGGATGATGGTAACCAGTAAGAAAATTACGGGGCTGACTTATAACATGTAACCACAAAGAACCTTCATCGCGTACACCTGTTTCGGGTTTCTATGTTAGCAGCCATCATGGCTGAACGGCGCTTCCCGTGCTCAACATCGTAAAGATCTGTAATTCAACGCCCGAAAGCGGAGTGCATCTGAGGCAAGGCTCAAAGGAGCGCGACGTAGGAGGCATCAGTCGGTGTGGGGAAGCAAGGATGGAGTACATGATGCTGCAAGATGATTCGAAGCTATGCACATGAATGGAAGTTCGGTCTGAGACTGTCTGTCTGAAAACGCATCACTGATCAGAAGATAAAGTACCGTTCGTTGGAGAGGCGAGATGACGATCGCTTTATGAGCCTGTTTAGATGTATAAAAAGGAGGCTCCTCAGGCAAAGACGAGTGTTCTATAACTCTGAGGTCAATGATTTCACATCGCACGATAGCACAATTTCAAAATGGATACCCCTTATAATTCTACTGTCACTACCGGCAGGGCAGAGGTCGTCTCGATCCTGGTCAATGGGGCCCGAGACCTAAGCATATTCTATACATCAGCAGCGATTGCTGCCACTGCTGTCCTTCTCAGTGGATTTAAGTCTGGACGCAAAATACTAAGCCGGATATTGTGGTTCTTCGACTCCCTGCTTGGAGGTGCTCCTCATACTGTCTCCCTTCCGGGTCCTCCAGGTCTTCCTATAGTCGGCAACCTTCTCGAGGTTAGTGCTAGTTGAGTCAATGTGTTCACCCCGGCTGACCTCCTATTTAGTTGAGCAATGGCCATGTACCAAAAATTGCAGAGTGGACCAAGAAGTATGGAGATGTTATTCGAGTCTCTCTTGGTGAACGCGAAGCGGTATGAAATTCTCATACACTTGTAGACACACAAGTTTGGAACTGATCATTGATGCTCGAATTTGTAGGTTTTCATCAGCAGCAACAAGGCTCTCGCAAATACGGTCGTTAAGCAAGGTCCCGCCTACCAGTCGCGGCCAACCTTCAAGCTGTTCCACAGCGACTTCGCTTCTTCTGGGATCTGGACTGTGGGAACATCTCCCTTCAGCGACCGCCTTGTGCGAACCCGCAAGGCTCTCTCGTCGCAGATCGCCCCCCGTCTTCTACCCATTTACACCCCAGTCATCCACCCCAAGCTGAAGAAATTGTTCGGCGAGCTTCTCAACATCAGCCAGGGGCCCGCTCTTGACATGGCTGAGAAACTTCATCGCTTCGGTACCGGACAAGTCTCCGAACAGCTCATGGGCACTACTCTTGATGATGATATGGTAGGAATGCTAGCAACAAACGAGACAAATATCTGTGAGTCATTATTGAAACCGTCATAATTGCGAATGGCGTAGCTCACAACCCATCACAGTCCGCCAACGCACAATCGGTTCACCTGCTCGCGATTACATACCCATCCTGCGTGGCGCCGGCTGGATCCGTTATGTCGCCGGAAAGGCTCTTGGCATCAAGAGTTGGTCGTTCGATGAAAAGGAGGAGAACGCTCGTGAGTACCGCAAGATGCAGCAAGTCTACATCAACAAGATGGTCGGAGGCCTGAAGAAGCGCATCGAGAGCGGCGACGAGACTCCATCAATCCTTGGAAACATTCTCCGTCAGGGCCTTTTGAAAGAAGAGGAGGTCCTCTTGGCCTCTTACACTGGCAGTGAGTTCACGCGCCACCAGTGTTTCCACACTGTCGCCGAACTAACGCTTCTCCACAGTCGCTGCTGGAGTAAATCTTGGCTACTCACTTACTTGGATCATCGGCTACTTGGCAAGCAGATCCGATCTTCAGCAAAATGGGTACGAGGCAATCCGTGAAGTGTACAATGGCGAGCCACCCAAGCCGCACGAATATGACCGCGTTGAATATGTCAAGGCTCTGCATACCGTCAGTAATCCCTTAACACTGGCTTGTCACACAAGAAATAACTAAACTAATGAAATTGCAGGAGGGCTCTCGCATCTACACACCAGTGCGTCTTGGATTCCCGAGGCAGACCCTTGATGGCGCCAGCTACAACGGCCAGAAGATCCCCAAGGACATGGTATGTACATCCCTGCATGTGGTCACAGTAATCACATTCGTCTCGAAAATGCTCTGACGTTCGAACAATAGCTCGTCATCATGAACCTCATGGCAGGCAACCGCGACCCCATCGCGTTCGACCACCCCGAGGAGTTCATCCCTGAGCGCTGGCTGAACGGCCGCAAAGGCCGTACGGACCTCCCCGGAGAGGGCGGTGAGAAGCTCGGCGTGGCACATCTGACGTACGGTTGCGGCCGTCGGGTCTGCCCTGGCATTGACAGTACGTGTTGAACTAAAACCGTCACTGAGAATCAAGCAAGCTGACTTGTCTCCAACACAGTGGCCAACCGCGGTCTCTACTCAACGCTGGTGCTTCTCTTGCACTTCTTCACCTGGGAGCGCCAGCCCCTCGGCGAGGAGGAAAAGAAGCATGTGTTCCCTCCGTTCCGTGCTGAGCGTGAGTGTTCACTTGAGATGGACGCCATCAAGGACACCGCGACGCCAACTGAGGCCCAAGCCATCCCTTGGTCGGCTGGGATCAAGTTCCACTGTCGGGACCCTGAGGGCCTCCGTGCCTGGATTGATTCTGCAGAGACATAAGCTCTCACTCGGCCGCCATGAAAAGATTGAGCTGTCAGAGGCTACTGGTAAAAATTGTCGAGGCTGTCAGTTGTGAAAAGGGCTCATTCTGGTTAGGGGTAAAAGCCAAATCGTCTTGGTTCAGTCCAAGTATAAATGAGATGGTGTTAAGGCCACACCTATTTTTGTCTGGTATGAAATGTCTAAACTTGAATGACGTTCCCAGTTGGCGCTGCTGTCGTATCTTGATGATCGTAAATCAGGCACGGCCAGCGAGGCAAAAGAGTTCGGCGACCAGCGCCTACGTCTCTCATCGCGTACTTTTATCTGACAATTCCGCGGTATGCTACCAGGGAGGCTCGAACCAGCGTGCCTTGTATTTATCCCGCGGCTAGTAGCATCTCCTGCACGGAGACCCATCGCTGTGGCAAATAGACCACTTGACCTGAATGGGACTGGCAGGAGGGCCGGTATTGCTTCGAGGTGGCTGGGCTGGTTTATGAGGGCAGGGCTAGTGGAGTGAGGGGCAGAGGGATCGGACGAACTTGGGCAGTGAGTGAATGCGAGTATGACCATCTGTAAAGCTGCATGGCATCGGGCGCCCCTCTGCCTGGGACATCCTGTTGAGAAACGGCTCGTGCTCGGCAACGCACCCACATTTATATCACCTAGACGTATCGGTACGCATCTCCTTCGCCATGGAAGCTTTGGAAGATCATTATCAGTATCTTGTTGCATGTAAAAGCCCCTTCCCCGCCCCTCGAACACTATGCAGATCACTTATCATCCTTCTTCTCCGCCTTAGCAGGACGCTTGAGCAATATCTCATCCACAATGCCCATCTCCTTGGCCTCATGCGCCATCAAGTACCTGTCCCTCTCCATCATATCGTTCACCGTCTGGGCGTCATACTTGTCAAACCCAAACGACTGGTTCAGGTGCCGCCGCACGATGTCGTTGACCTGGGTACGTATCCTCTGGATCTGGGTGGCGTAGATGACGATATCGGAGGCCTGCCCCTTGGTGCCGCCTAGGGGTTGGTGCACCATGACGGAGCTGTGCGGCAGGGCGTAGCGCTTGCCGGCCTCGCCGCCCAGAAGTAGGATTGCGGCCATGGAGGCGGCGGCGCCGACGCAGACGGTCGACACGGGCGATTGGATGTAGGACATTGTGTCGTATATGGCCAGCCCGGAGCTGATCTCGCCGCCGGGGGAGTTGATGTACATGGTGATCGGTTTCTCAGGGGCGTCGGACTCGAGCCACAGCAGCTGGGCGACAATGGCAGCGGAGACGGTGTCGTCTATGGGGCCGTTGAGGCAGACTATTCGTTCCTGGGAGGAGTTGAGGATTGTCAGCCAGAAATGATCGATCTCATAATTCTAGAGGGGAGGATAAGGGAGATAAGGGAATGAGGTTGGCGGCGCACCTGTAATAACTTGGAGAAGATGTCGGCTGGTTCAAGTCCACGTATCAGTAAGATCGTCCTGCCAGCGGCGCGACAGCGAGGATCGCGAAAGTTACGACGCACATGTCCTCCAGCCACCAGACTATATCAATCAGCGGATGCCACAGGGTGTAGCCAGGCTGGCTGGGGGCGTGCTCAGGCGTACTGTGACTTCTGTGATGTATGGCATTGGAATCGAAGACGTTGGCCCCATTCGGCTGGGCATCTGGGAGAAGTTCCGCCTCCGCGCCGTCATGGGGGCAATGCCCCTGAGGAGACGCCATGCTGCCCGTTGGGTGTTCATCCCCGTGAATGTGCCGTTTGAGAGCGCTTGACCACGACGTGGACGGGTTTGTCGTGGCTGAGAAGCGAATGTTGTTGACGAGCTCGACTGCAGTATGGGGAGGTGACGTCGGACTCGGAGCCGCGGCGGGCAACCAGGCCCACCCTAAACCAGCTCCACTCCATTTTCTGTACCCGCGTCCGGCACCGATCCTAATCCTCGACGCGTCTGCTCCCGACGAACATTTCTATCTTGGGCACCTCACTTGACATCAAGTGAAGCAGCGGAGGACGCTCTGAGTCTGCAGGTCGCCCTCCACAATTGGACTGCTCCTCCAATTCTGAGAAATGAGAGGCTGTACAAGGCTGCAGCGCAGTCTCAGTCTGGCTGGTCTCAACCTGGGTCGTCCCGCAGCTCATTTTTATTCCACCGACGCCAATCCAGCGTCTTCGAAGAAAAAGACGCCGAGGCAGGCAACGAAAGAGGCATCCACAAAGTCACCCAAGGCTTTGCGCGGGAAAAGGCTGGAAAAGGAGCAAGATGGCCTGGGCTTTGACCAATGGTCCTGGTCCGAAGTGAACCTTTACGACAAAACCATACAAACAGCGGGAGGAAAACTTCCCATCTCACCCCTTGTGGATTCGACGTGGCGAGAGGCCAGAGAACGTAAGAAGACGAAGGCTCGCCCAGACAAAAACTCTCACAACCGCTTTCAGCGGCAACTGCGCCAGAACCCATATGGTACGTTGTGGAAATAGGCACCATGGTCTCCTTGCCTCCTCTCTTTCTTAGCCTCATGGTTGCCGGTCATGCTACTGACCAACCGCAGCTCAATTGCTGGCCACTCCTGTCCGGCTCTGCGGCGTCACCCGGACTCAGTTGCCAGAGGCCATGCTGCAGAGCTTCGGTCTGGTCAGGCATCCAGAGACAAATCAAGTCTGGTGGATCCCCGAGGGGCTGGACACACCACGCAAGCCGGCAAAGGGCAAGTCTGATGAGACTGAAGAGGCTGACGACCCTTCATCAGCAGCTACCAAAGAAGGAACAGGTCATGAGGCTACTTCCGTCGCTGATAGTGACTTGGCCGCCACTGCCGAGATTCAGACCAAATATCGGTACCCGAGCCATATGCTCGATCGCCATGACTTGATCGAAAACTTCGTGAACCCGAACCAGAAGTATCGTGGCAGTCACAAGAGGCTTGCCTCCCTCCCCGGTGCCCCGGCGCTGGCCAAGACAGCCCACTGGCGTCCCGATATGCACGGGATCATCCTCGATCAAAGACGGCGCCAGATCATGGAAGACCTTCTCTACCTGTCCAAGCTCTGCGAAGAGAACGGCAGGAAGTATATCATCAAAGTCACTGACGCCAAGTACGCCGCAACATACGTCCATCGAGCCGCGTTCCTCTGGCTAGGAGAGGAAAGAGCGTCAGCTTCCGAAGAGGGCGACGAGCCAGAAAAGACGGAGAAGACAGAGGTTGATCCCGAACAGTACGCAACTCTCGATATTGACGGTGACCCAACCACCACACGTCCTGTCTATAACCTACCGAAACTTTTGGGCCCCGCGAATGTCGCTCGTCTGAGGTCTGAGACTTCCATTTTCAAAGATGGATCGCTGTTCTTGTTGAGAAGCCAACGAAGCGGTGCCGTAAACAAGAGGCTTTGGAGCCTCCAAGGCTATGTGGCTCATTCCACAGAGGTGTGATGAGCATTTCAAGTTCTTGGTTGCATCAATCCGACCGAGGGCAAGCCTGGCAGCAGAAACTCGACTGCCGTTGTGGTCAGGATGGAGGTCGCTGATAAGCCAACGATCTTTGAGGCAGAAGTCTAACGACGACGGCCATTGAAGTGAAATCGAGGCAACCTGCCTCGTCCTCTTTGAGGCACTTGTGGGCCTGCACCGCGGAAGCTGACAGTGTTCTTTTCTGATTTGAGCAACAGGTCAGCATAGCCCGGCGAGGGCGGATGCCTCCTTCTCACCCGCCAAGCCCAACATGGCGTGACATGCATGTTACTCTGGAG
Source organism: Diaporthe sp. HANT25 (assembly GCA_013435955.1). NCBI lineage: Eukaryota > Fungi > Ascomycota > Sordariomycetes > Diaporthales > Diaporthaceae > Diaporthe > Diaporthe sp. HANT25. Next base: position 83,152 of record JACBFG010000011.1, on the reverse strand, counting down.
GCGGCAACCCTTGACTTAAGTCGGGTCCATTCGTTTCTCAGAATTGTCCATACTGTTTCCACCTCAATATTCTTTTCCACCATGAATCCTCCTAAACCTGCCATCGTCTTCGTGCCCGGCGCATTCAGCCGGCCCTCTGATTACGACTTGGTCTCGCACCTGCTGCGAGAGGCCGGCTATGAAGTGCACGTCGTCCACCATCCCTCCTCATCCGATGCCTTAGTCGAACCGACTCCCAGCATGTACGATGATGCCGACAACATCCACCGGCTACTGGAGGCTCTAGCCGACGAGGGCAAAGACATATTGGTAGTCATGCATTCCTATGGTGGTCTTCCAGGAACGCAAGCTTGCGAGGGCCTCGGCCGGGCTGAGCGGCTGCGCGCCTCAAAGCCGGGCGGGATCGTGCGGCTCCTTTACGTCGGGGCCGCAATCGCGCCGGTGGGCTCTTCAATGGCAGGAGTCCTACGGACCGGAATGCCGCTGCCCTCGATCGAGACCGCCCATGCCAAGCCGTCTTTATGGACGTCGATCTCTCTTGCAGTGGGAGGATTCATCCCTCTATCATGGACTGCATGGCTGTTCTCCCCATCATCACTGGTTGCCTCTGTAGAGGGCCTCTGGGCATACAACCGGAACCTGGATATCTTTACCGACTGGCTACTTGCTGATATTCCCCGAGAGGAGGCACTGAAGTACGCCATTATCTCTTCCCCGATCGCGCAGTCTGTGAAGTCCACTGTGACTCCGCTCACCTACGCTGGGTACAAGCACATCCCGTGCTCGTACATGCTCACGAAGCTGGATCGTGTGAATCCGCCTGAAGTCCAGCGAGGATTTATCGACCTAGTTGAGATGGAGAGCGGAAGACAGGTGGACGTCCACGAGTACGAAGTGGGACATTGCCCACAACTGAGCCAGCCGCTGTTGGAGGTTGAGTGTGTGAGGCGTGTGGCCGGAGAGGATGTGTAAGGCAGCATATCGTTACGGCTTGTGATGCCTATAAAACAGTCCGCACTGCCGGTTCAGTAACTAGGCATATCCACGAAAACACACAAGCAGCCTCTCGAGCTTAAAATAGTACTCTCACTTATTTATCTTCCAAATAAGTTATAGTACGGACTACTGCCGTTCGAAGCAAGCACACTGGCTCGAATGAGTTATGCAAGCCCTGGCTTGTCAGGCTTCTCTTTACTCCTGACGAATTCTTGGAGAGTGGCTCTAACGCTTTGGAGACTCAAGGTTGCCTCTGCACCGTAGCGGCCGATTGTATGTGATGACGACTCGCCCCTCAAGGTCTTGGCTAAACACGTGCCTGGCCCGCTTAGGTACTAAAGTAGACCAACCCTTCTGGAGATGCTACCAACATCTTTTCCAACTGCGCAACAGATCCAGTCGTTGCGTTCCATTGCACATTGATCACTTCTGAACTCTGCACAACATGGCTTCACGGATTGGACAAATCCTTCATGGAAATAAATGGAATTACCGTCTCGTCAAACAACTTGGCGTTGGCGACAAAACAGTTATGTCGCATGTATTCAAAGCGGAAGTTCTACCTGGCGTTGAATCTGTTGTTGACCCAAGAAAGCCATGGCATGTTCGATTAGACGGCCTTTCTAAAAAATATCATCTAACCTTCATCAGGGCCATCGTCAAGACAACCGACTCAACTCGTTGGGAATTCCTCAGACGGGAGTATGAGCAACACGTCAAACCATACATCCAAACATCAACATACTTCCGACAGATACATGATACTATCAACCTTGATAGTGCAACGAGTTTGTCACCCGAGACTCCATTTTGTCTCGTTCTTGAGTGGATGGAAACAACTCTAGCACAGCTACCCTCCGAATCATACTACCAAAACCCTTTGATCGTATATAAGATCTTCGAAACGCTCCTTGAAGGTTCTGCCCAATTGAAAAAATACGGCCAAGTCCACAGCGGTTCGTTATTTAACCCAGAGTTTCCGGAACAGAAATTTAACAAAGGAGACTTTCCCAGACTTCAAGCCTGCAAATGTTCTGATCTCTGCCATCGAGGGCTCGTCTCCTCCAAACGTCAAGATAGGAGATCTGGGACTGGGTACGTGTAAAGGGCACTAGAGCCTGCCGCTGATCCAGCTGTGCTGATTCATGATAATTACTCTGAAGTGGGACCCGAAGGTGGTAACGAAGGCTGGCTGCAACCGAATGCCTTTCGCGCCCCCGAGGTTTGGACAGGGATACGCTGCTACCACAAGGCCGACGTTTGGTCTGCTGCTGCCTTAGTCAGTCATCCCATGCCTTACATGCAGTTGAGTATCAGGCTGACCGCGAAAGGTACTACAATGGATTGATCCAGACATCCTTGGCGTCAACGATATCGAGGCGCCATTCCCGCCCATGACATGGTGTCTAGCTAAGATTATGCGTCTCTTCGATCGCGACGCCATATTGGCACCACCTCCTGCTGATGCCCCGCAGGATCTGCACAAGTGTTTTCAATGGGCAAGGCAGTTGGTGGTGGCACCCCGCCAGGATGACCCAGAGGAGCTGATCCTGCAGACTCCGTCGTATGAGCTCTGGGCGGAGCTCGCCCTGGAACAGGGAGTTCCGAAGGAGGTGCTGGATATGATACGATTTCTGGCTGTGCCCGACCCTGAGAAACGGCCTTCTGCCTTACAGGCGCTCGCCTCAGGCGAGTTCAGGGCCCTCAAGGTCGCTGCAGAATCATGGATGTTGGACAATAACTCTAGATAGTTCCCGCCTAGCTGACATAGGTTGTAAAGCAATGTCTGACCACGGAGTGATCATCATGACACGGATTACCTTTTGGAGATACCAATCACTCTCTCGACAGTGGATACAGCGTGTTGTGCATTTTAGGGACAAATCTGACATTCCTAGATGTCTGTGGAACATGCATCTTTCTTGACATCTCACTGAAACTCCTGAACCTCTTGGGCTGAAGCCAGGAAGGCCACGCAGAATGGCTCAAGCTCCGGTCCAAGTAGAAGCAGTTCTGACTGCTCACAAGGCAGAGAGTCAAAAAAACAGAGCTTGCTGCACAGAACCCACGGCCACTGCTCCCTACCATCCTTACGTGCCCGTCCCGCCGCAGCTCCCAAAGATCTACACCCGCTGCTGGAAGCGCCTCTTGGACCAGCGCCTCCACACGGCCGTCAAGATCTTTGGAATTCTTGCATTCATACTCTCCTGTGCGGCTCTGTACTCTAGCATCTGCGGCAAGGAGGACGCGCACAGGGCGATGCAGCTGGCTAAGTAGTCGGCGCTGAAAGAGTTCATAGAGTACTGCGAAAGCGTGAGTCCCTGGCACTCTCCTGAGTGACTTGTTGGGGCTCATATGGAATACTGATATGTTTGACATGGCAGTATGGGTGGCTCTGTCGGCACGATACATGTCTTTTGTTCAGAGTTGATGCAGAGGGCAACACCAACGCATATCAACCAGTCTGAGTGAGTACTGTTGACAATTTTGTATTGTAGACCTTCGAGAAGATCATTGTAAATCTTGAGGCTTCCTCTATTTTAGAGTGGTTCAGATTCCCATTCAAATGACTATTTAGCTCCTCTTCACGTTTCGTCTAGGTGCTTCTCGGATTGCCATATGGCATTAATGCTGAGGGTCCTGTGGCGCACTGGTTATGCGCTGGGCTGCCAATCTGCAGAAATACAGAGTGCGTAGATTTGACTCGTGCTAGGGCTACTAACTGCACTATATTATCTAGCACTCTTAAGGCAGTAGCTATTTAAACAGTTAAGGTTCCTCCCTAGTAAAACCCTTAAGCTATATTACCATTTAAATAAATATACTTAGGCCTCAGGGTATACTGTAATATATCTATATATAAGTTATATCTTAGCTAGCTTATAAAATAGCTAGAGTTAAGCTCTCTATACTTGTATGGCCTTAATCTTAGGTTGCTATAGTTTGGTAAGATTCTGAATACTACCTAAGAATACTTTGGAAAGCCCTATCTGGTAAAACATAGTGTAAGACAATTAACTCATTTTTTTTAATGCTAAGAGCCGAAGTATTGACACGACTCATAGGAACCTAGAGAATTTACTGCCCAGTGTTATGTTCTGAAGACTCAAGCCTTTCTTGTCGCTGCCCATTAAGTTCCCCGAGGGCTTCCTGATGGGCTGCCAAACGGAGTTGAAGACTTCTGTGCCGTGATTCTAACTAGATTCATGTATTCCATGCGACTAACTCCCCTGTCACACAAAGCTGCTTCGACCTGTCCAATCATAGAAAGCCGGCTGGAGCGTTGCGGCTCGCTCAAGTCATCAGCGTCTGCCTTGGCGGATGCTAATGCGACGACCAAGAGATGTGTGAAATGTTCTCCTGGGTCTTCCCCCTTTGGGTGTCTATTCCAGCGGCCAATAGGCATTCTTTCGATAATTGACTTTATATTTGTGAAGGGTGCTTTCTGAAGCATCTCAGTAATCTTTTTCGCATTGCTGAAAGATTTGATTCTGTTTCCCCATAAGCCTCGGCGAATCAAGACAGGGCATATTTGTACCTGGACGCATGAATTGTGTGGTATCCGTAATTCAAGAATTTCGATCTCGATCCATCCGCCTGGCCTGAGAATACTGCATTTTTTCAGGCATCGTTCTACATGTTTTTATATTGTCGGACTTCACACAGGTGGACTCACCGGTAAAGTTCTTCGGGCAACACAGACCAAACGTTAGCAGCCCAGGTCCAGTCTTGCATGTGAATCAGATCACATTGTCCGGTCCCATACAAGTCAAGCTTGTAAAGAATCTCCTCACTTGACCAATTCTCACTTGTCTCCACAGACTGAATCCGTGCCGCAGGCATGTGCTTAATAGCTATTGAGTGAGGAAGAGTTAGATTGGTGTCAGGATGCGAACATTTGAAGCGAGTCCCCCCAAACCGCTTGCGATTGAGAGCCTGCAAGAATCTTAACCTGGAGTTCATCGACATACCCATTAGAGGCCAAGTATTAGACGACCCAATGTCCAATACTTGGCATACACCTAGGGTAGGCTCCAGGACTGGCGCCAAGATCGGTCCACTGGGGAGTATTTCAAGCAACTGAACTCTGTCTGCACTCAGTTTCCGCGCATATAGACCACGGTATTCTCGATTTTCTCTTTCAAGCCTGTGATCACCGTCAGACATCTGGACTTCTGCTGTTACGTGGTTGAGCTAACCGTGTTTCACCGCCGTTATCCTCCTGGGCCTGGGAACTTTCCTCGGAGCCGGAGGCGGACTCGCCGGCGCTACAGACGCGTTGTTCAGAGCTGGAGCAGACTTCTTCGGAGCCAAGTGTACTCGCGGTATTTACTTCTCTCGGACCCTTGTCTTCGTCACTGGGGAAGAAAGTGGCACCGGAAAGAATGATGCTTTCGGTAACCAAAGTCCTAAAAGGGGCATCAACCTCAGCTGTCGGGGTCGGCTTCGCCCCCAAAATATCACCACCGGCAACAGTGCCCGTTTGACCGCTTTCGTTCACAGTCCATGACGCTTTGTCTTCCCATGAAGCGAAAGCTGCTTTTCGAGTCTTTTTGATGTTGGACAGAATTCTCACCCTCTTGAAGCTCCTCACTTCTTCAGAAAGTGATAGCTCCTCCCAACTCTCCATGGCCCGCTTTCTTTTGAGAAATGGCCCCATTTTCGGTGGCCCATTATTGAATCCTGATCGACCAAATGAGGGGCGTTGGCTCCAATAATTTGGGAGGCCCGGGATGGTCGGCTGATCAACCTCAGTGACCTCGGTGACACGGCGATACACCATACCGCATTTCATGCTATAGATCTTAGCAGACTGATAGATGATACAAAAAGGAGGATTTGCTGACCAGTGAACATCATCAGCGGTTTTCCTCTCTGATATACTACCACAGTATGGACAATGACTCTTAGACTCGGCAGTTTTGACGTCTCGTTGAAACACGAGGCTCATCAATACCGATGCTCCAGGGCGGAATGAAATCTCCCATGGTTCCTTGCCAGATATCTCTCGACTTGTTGCCCTTTCTTGGAGAACAAATTCTCGTCGCTCGATCTTATTGTGGCCTGGAAGTCCTTCGAAACGTGCGGCGAGGACAGCGTAGAAGGCGTTCCAGGATGTGATAAACTGGAGGTGGACTGGGACAACTCGGCCAAGGGGGTCCTCGAGCACGAATGGATCCTGGATGAGTGTTCTGTCCATGGAATGGCCTAAAGACTGTTGGATCGACATCACTGCCCTGTAGGTTGCCAAGTTCAATCTGAAACCTTGCCCAAGAAGAGACTTGACCGAAACTAGCAATTTTGTAAACCAGTCGAATTGCTGGGACATGGTACGAAGCATCGATGTCATGGACGAAGCAAGTGTCGAGTTATTTTGTATCTCACTGCGCAATGTATTCAGCGCCGCGTCTTGACCGGAAAGACTATGCTCGATCGAGGAGGCTGAAACCTTCTGCTTGTCAAGACCCTTGAGCGATATCATCCTGTGAATTACTTAAGCTTATACATCCTGCAACTAGTGCCTGTCAAGAGGGCACAACCTACACGTTAGCTGTGATCATCATCATATTGAGGGCATTCGAGTGCCCAGCGAGTTCGCTTCTAAATCTTGACACGGTGTCTTTCGCCAGGAGCTGCCACTTGATCTTGGTTCCAGCCCGTCTCAGGATACCTGTGCGAGAGTCCTTGGACAGAGAGGAGTCATATTTCTTCAGATGAGCTTCAAAGGCCTCGAGCGTCTTCCGGCAGTCATTGACGAGTTTTGAGCATTCTTGTTGGACAGAAATGGAACTTGATGCATCTCTCCAAGATCGGGTGAACAATTCAACTTCGAGTAGAGAGCATTCCAGTGACCGTATCTCAGTAATTAGTCCTTGATACTCAGCGGATGAGCCTGTCGAATCGTCCAGAGCTTTGACAATGGACTTAGCGAGTAGGCAAACTGTGATGATGTCGCCAACTGATCCGAAGGTGACTGAAGACATTGCGCCGTTCTAGGATAGCGATCACAATGAAGAGATTCTGAGAGATATTTCACTGTTGAGAAAAGCGAAAGAGAGCAGAAGTATCTTCGATGAAAAGATCAAGCCAGTCGTGCACCGACGTCAGGCTAGGCGATGAAGAATGCATGGTAGTCAGCCCAAGGGTCAGCCTGAGGCAGTGCTCAAGAAGACTGTGCCCCTCACTTATCGTGCATAAGCGCTGTGTAACATCACATTGTCCGCCTGCCCAAGTGTGAAGGTACATGCATGTCCTATCATAGGGCATCACTACCCCGACGCACTTACTTAGGCATGTGCTTCCTGCAATGTCGCACACACGTACTGGCGTTTACGCGGCGCCGACCCGCAGATATCTTGAGGTATTGA
>JACBFG010000011.1:43845-75755 GCA_013435955.1 Diaporthe sp. HANT25 | reverse complement strand
GGGGGGGGGTGGGAGGATTTGCCAACATGCCAATCCACAAGACCAACATGGGACTGAGCCTAGGGAAACATCAACCTTCTTCCAGTCAACGGTCCGAGACGAGACAGGGGTTGAAGTACCCTCAGAAGAGCGTACAAGCCGCACTTCATGGCTTCCATACAACAACACAGTCGTGCAGGCAGTGCGAACCCGCGCAGCACGCTTCCAGGGATACCTACCTACGTCGCACATCGAGGACCTCCAGGTAACCAAGTACCAGGCCGGCCAGCAGTACACGCCGCACCTGGACCCCGTGTCCGGCGACGAGGGCACGGATCGGGTCACGACCATCTTCGCCATCCTCGCGGACAGCTGCGACGGCGGCGGCGGCGGGCACTGCGGCACGCAGTTCCCGGAGATCCTGATCGACTGGGCCGCCGAGGACCCGCGCTGGTGCGAGGTGGTTGACTGCGCCGAGAAGGCGCTGACGATCCGGCCGCGGGCGGGCAACGCTGTGTTCTGGAGGAACCGGAGGGATGATGGGTCGATCCACCCCAAGGCGCTTCATGCTGGGCTGCCGATCCAGGGAGGTGTCAAAATTGGACTTAATATATGGACTGATGGTGAGCCTCGGTGGGGAGACACTGGATAGATTGTGAGGAACAGGTGGCAACTCAAGGAGCGGGAGAAAGGAGAAGCTAGACCCTCAGGGTACGTCTTGCAACCCCGTTATGATGGTCTATGAAAGGCGGCACTGCCCTCAAATATTCTGTTTATCTTCATAAATATGGGTATTATTTATATGGCTGGTATATGATAACGACGGCTAGATTGGTAGGAGTAAACATCCGCTGTAAACAAAACGCTGATATGAACCACCAAATCGCCTCCACGTGAGGCTGTCCAATATCTGGAGGATATAGCCTCAATACAGCCTCCTCACGATCTTCCTGGTAGGCCCATGATCCCTCAGGTCCCTAATCAGCTGCAAATGCCTCAGCTTGGACTTCTCAGGGAAACAGCGGTGCCAGATGAGATCCTTAAGCCAATGATCCCTCCCAAACGACTTCTCCAGCTCGTCCGCCACCGTACTCGAGCTCTCCTGCAGCAGCTCCCTCAGCCCGGGCACCCCCTCCTTCTGCACGACCTCGTACATCAGCTTGAAGGTGTGGAACAGCGGGTGGTTGTTGTGGTTCCGCGCGCTGGCGTAGGCAGCGAGGAACTTCCACACGGCGAGCGCGATCCTCGAGTCGTCCTGCCAGCACCTGCTCTGGCGGTGGAAGAAGAAGTAGAAGGACGACGTGGCGTCCATGGACCCGAAGTACGTGTTCATCGACCAGAAGGCCTGGTTCAGCGCCGCGACGCCCTGGGCGCCCTCGCCCTGCCGGATCAGCCGCGCCGACTCGATCAGGTTCGACAGGTGGGGGAAGTCGGTGACGCGCCACGTGAAGACCGTCGCCTGCAGGCCGAAGGCGCTCTCCTGCTCCTCCTGCCGCCACAGCAGGAAGGCCCGCTTGAAGCTCATGACCAGCGAGTCCTGGAAGCGCAGGCGGTCGGGCAGGCGCAGGTCCTCGGGGAGGTCGAGAGGCGGGGTGCGGCACCGCACGTGCACGAGCGAGTCCTCGGCCACGCCGGTGGAGAAGTCGACCAGGTCGTACTCGGTCATGCCCTTGCGCTGGAGGTAGTTCTGCAGGTTGACGTCCTTGCCGTTGCGGGTGAACTGGGACAGCTTGCCGGCTGCGTCGCGCTGGAATTTCGTCTTGAGGATTTGGGAGACTACTTTCTCGGTGTTGTTCTTGACGAAGCCCCACTGCTTGAAGCGGGCTTTGTACATCCTCTGACTGCTCATGGTTAGCATCGCCGTCGGCTGCAGGAAAAACCAGAGCAGGAGCTTACGTTGCCGGGAACTTGTGTTCCGTCTCCATCGTTCTGATGACTTCCCTCAGCGGCTTCCCTTCTTCGATGTACAACTTCTGGATGACGGGCTTGTGTCTCTCCCACACGTCAGATGCATAGTGGCCTCGTTTTGAGTTAGCTGATTGGGTCTTGAAGACTGTCTGAGATCCACGCCGTGCTTTGACCGGAGAGTCCCGGCGCACAGGTGAAGGTCGCGTGGCGGCAAGCGGCTCGGGGGGAGGAGGTGCTATCGCTGCCCGTTGGATGGGAGTGCTATCGTAGAAGGGCGTCGCGTATTCCTCGAACTCTATCGTCGGGGTGGGTGCCCTGCGGCGCTTCTCGACGCGGACTGGTACCGGTAGTGGCTGGACCGGAACTCCGTCGACCGGCGTGGCATATTCGGGGAACTCTATCGTGGGCGTAGGGGCTCGCTGCCGTCGGGGAGGGGCGGCTTGGGTAGGAATCGGAACCGGGGCATGTATCGGGGCGGGCGCGTGGATTGTCGCAGCGGGTATGGCTTCTACTGATGGCATGACCTCGCTGACTGGCGCAGTCGGAGGGATCTCCTCTACCCAACCGGTCGTCCATGTATTGTTGGGAGGATATTGCTGCTGGAACTGCTGCTGCGGCGGGGCAAAGGAGTTGTCAACTCGTGTAGGAGACGGAGACTGTATGGGGAATGTCTGGGCATCTTGCAGGCCAGCGAAGGCGTTGTGGCCCTGAAAGTCCCAGGTCGGCGTCGCATTCGTCTGCCAGTCGGAAAACACGGGCGCGGTCGTGTTGAGCATGCCATTAGTCGGCCACGGCTGAAGAGCCTCCATCCACATCATGTTGTCGGGCTGGCATTGCCATTCCGCTGCCTGAAAGTGCGAATGTGCGGCGGGCAGGTCGGGCGCGGGTATGGCGAAGTTCATGGACGCGTAATATGGGTTGATTTGCTGCACGACCTCCTCGTAGACTTCATCCTGCTCCCTCTCGTTCGGTTGATACGGCTGCGTCGACATCGGGTCCATGATACCTGGAGGGAATTGGTGATACGGCCGTGACTTTGTCGCCATTTTCTCGTGGCTTCATGTGTTGTAGTGCGCGGTCACGGCCAAGATTGCCCCTCCACACACGCGCAGGCAACCACGAAACACCGTCCTGGATTTGTCAGATTGCCTCCTTTTTCAGCTCGTGTTACCGTGCGGCGCGGTGCGGTGGTTCTCGGCGTTAGGCTTGTCGGATCTCGCGTGTCTGTGTTCCTGTACGATCGCGTAAATCCTGCCTTTCTCAGGGTCCTGGTCGGTCCCTGATCATGATCGAAGGTAGTTGGCAGTTGGCAAGTCTCTCGCGATGCCGGACAGCGGCACGGCAGATGGGGCTCGATGTCATCTTGGGAGGATCGAGGGTGTGGTGGGCAATGGCGCGGGCATGGGTACTTAGTTGGAACGGGTGCGGATACGCATTTGCTTGGGCGGGTCGATAGCTCGTCGTCGAGGACCGGGGACGGCACGGGGAAGGAGGACGCTATGCCCAAAGTAGCCCAGAGCTGAACCTACAAAAGTACCGTTCATCGTCTTGGCGTCGTGCATCCCAGCATATTGGTATTTCCCCATTCCTGTCATGCATGTGATTGGCCCCTCTGGCGCCATCCCGCCGGTTCACCCCACGAGGGAAATGTCGTACAGATCTCATATCCTGGGGCACCCTGAATCTACTTGTCTGCCAGTCTGCATGTACGGTCCAAGACATTGGCTGCACGCCTCACTTCTCAACATTTGTCTGGGGGAGGAGACGATCTTCGCCCCGTCTCGTGGGGGATGGGAAAAGATGTGCAGAGCCCGTCAGCCCACTTCAGGGGTCCAGAGAATCGAAGGATTGAGGGGCAACTTGCTTCTTTTTTACGTGTCGTGCATGACGGGCGGGATTGCATTGCATCACATCCACCCCCTCTGCCCCTGCAGCTTAGACGTGCCTCAGTTTCTTGCCTCCGAGACCTCTTGAGACATGGTCTTGTCTATCTGCCAACCTACCAGATACAGCTTAGAGATGAGGTATTCGCGGCCTGGCTGACATTGCACGACGTCGACGCTCCAATCAACCAGCCCGTATATCAAGCGCTTGATCCAAGGAACCTGCCCGTATACTCCCTTCCAAGGTTCGTTGTCATGTTTTTGTGTGACATCAGAAGGATCAACAGACATCATCAGGATCACGAGTGCCCTGAGTCTACCGCCCTACGGCCCCCAACGCCCTGGATGGAATGCTGGTGCCTCCCGGCAATCGCGGATGGCTCGCGTGGCCGACAAGGTTGTCGATCCCGATGAGATCACATCTCACCTCATGGGCCAATGCTTCATTGGTTTCTGTGGATCCAATTGGCCCACGTCTTCGATACCTATGTGACATTTGATTTTCCAATGAGACATCGTCTTAGTCCCAGCGCTGACATTCCATGGTAAATTTGCACAAAAGTCTCAAAGTCGTAAACAGGAGCTTATGGAGTCCGCGGACGTGCTCACCATCGAAACACTCTGCCCTTAATTAGCTGTGGTGTTACAATAGTTTCACCTCATTCATTTACACCAACAGTGGAAATATTTGAAGGCAAGACAAGCAGTATTTCCTTCGTAATGTAGTTGAGAAAATCGGAAACGCGAATATGGTGTCCGGTGCGGCCGAAGACATCTTCCAGCAAGACCTGCAGAGGTGGGTGTAAAAGGTGGGCAGAAATACGGACAAAATCTACCAAGTATCTCCACAAACATGATTTATCAGCCATAAAGATATCAAGTTTGGCAGAGTCTGAACAGATCTGGCGCCACGGGAATACGGACGGTTGGATAAGGTGTCATGGCAGAGTTGTCTCATTCCCTATGCACGTATTATTGCCGGGTAACTTCCTGTATTTTTAAAGCATATCTCTTAGACCAATGTGAAATAAAACAATGACAAATGTAACCGTGTAATGTAGGATGTATCCCATTACAAAGGAAATGCCGACTTATATGCCATGCCGGGAAAGCAATGCTGGGACGCAGCGTAGGCTGTCCGGGCTTCCAACCCTTCTCATGTCATTGCTCGTAACCAACAGTACCTCACTGATTTGGATACATAACTAGCTATTGAGGAATATCACACAAAAAATGAATGCTCACGGTATGTCATTGAATACCAGCATGTCAATATCCAGATCAAAACGATTGGGTCGGAACGAGTCTATGGTCACGACCCACCCCGAATGGGCTGCATTCCTGTGTCGTATTTTCATCAGTCTCCAGCAATGACCGAGAATCAGATGAATGTATGTCCTTTTGCAACCCATATCTAGCTATGGGCCCAGAACGCAAGTTTCCGAGAGCCTGCTTCAATAGACACATGGCCAGCCACGATGTGATCGCCGTGTCAGGCGAGGCGCAAAACCGATTCCCCTCAGCCTTGCAGTCGCAACTCATCATCTTGCATGAAAAAGCGTCGTCCTCATTTACTGTGCAAGGCCTGACACCAAAGGAGAACTGTACACATGCCAGCGACAGGTTCCACGCAGTATCCCTCGGGGTACTGCCAGGTAGAATCTTTGACGAGGCAGAGATGCCGTCTGCAGCAACACCCAACAAATGTGTTCACGAAAGAGGGCGCTGCACTCATGATCAGTAGGCCGAGGATGTTGCTTCTAGCTGACTCTGGATTTCGGGGCCGATAGACTTTCAATTGGTCTTCAAGAAGTCCCAAGGATTCCCGGACTGGCCAACAGGGGGCATTGATGAGCTGTTTATGGCTGCGGTGAGAAATTGCCACAACATCCGGCCTTGTCTCATGATTGTCCATCTAGAATTGGGCCGTAGTCGCTGTGGACTCCCCGTCGCTGGCGTCAAGAATCTCAGCTGCACCAGTAATGCGATTCACAACGTGTAAAAGCTTTATGTGGGGATTCCACTAACCATCACGTCAGCAACCGCGCGCCAGAGGAATTTATATTCCGCGCCCAGCGTCATTCCGTCTGCTAAGCTTTCAAACGCCGCTGCAAAGGCCGAACACCCCTCTTAACTACCCTCGGACCTAATTCAAATTGATCCGGCTGAACTGCATTGACAATTTGTCAGTCAGTAACTTTTCACCAAAATCCAACCTCAACCACACACGCACACCTAAAGTTCTATAATAATCAAACGCACCCGCTCATAACTTCTCACCATGTCACATCTGACGTACACAACCCCGGCCGGCCATGGCCAGGATAACCTGAAGAACTACAAATACAACCAGGTCGTCCGCGTCGGCGATGTCCTCCACATCTCAGGCCAGGGTATGTTCAATCTTAGATGCCCGACATGACAAGCCATATGCCAAGAACAGGCTAACATATATCGCTCCCAGGCGGTTGGGTCTACGAGACCGGCGTGATCCACGAAGACATTGAGGATCAGATCGACCAGGCCTTTGCCAACATCGACCACATCCTCAAGGAGGCCGGCGGCAAGGGCTGGGAGCAGGTGTTCAGGGTCAATTCCTACCATATCCCTCTGGATGACAAAGCGCTGGCGGCTATGGTCCGGAATTTTGACAAGTGGATGCCCAACCACAAGTCGCTTTGGACATGTGTTGGGGTTGTCAAGCTTGGTGACAAGGATATGAAGGTGGAGATCGAGGTGCAAGCTCATGACCCTCAAGACTCCAAGGGGGCTTAAGCATTTAGCAGCCAGTTTTGGTGATGACCTGCAGTAATGAGAAGATTTCAGGTCCTTTCAAAGTACCGATGGTGTCTGAACTGCTTCTAGCTTAGCCCCAGCATATGTGCGGAGTGGAGGACTTGGATGTAAATCTCGCTGTATGCCACTCGAATTTTGGGGATCTAATAGCGTACAGGCCTCTCCCACACACACACAGTGCAAATGCAGAAGTGGTACACACGTGCCAGTTGAGTTCAAAGGTGCTACCTCTAGAAGCAGGCTGTGATGAGTCTTCCACACCGTGCCCAGAATTGCCATACGTTATCTGCTCTAATGCGGTCAATATAGTAAAGGAATGTCATTGGCGAGGTCTCGCAAGGTGGCCTGCACCGCTTGCCCGTTCCACAAATCGGCCGTTTCTGTATGACAGTACCTGATATGTTGCAGACACTGCCACTTCCACAGCAGTACATTGTTGGTACACGATGGTCGCCGGCGGCTAAAAGAGTGACTTGATTCGCTGCTTCATTCTGCCCGCATAATAATCTAACAAGACAGTCGTGCTGACAGAGGGGTGAGTCTCCATACTGAACCGCTGCCTAGACCCCGCTCCCGGCTTCCCACTCACACCCTTCACCTCCTCTGCGCTCTAATCAATCTTTTTTTCATTGTCATCGCTGGAGATCCGATACAGATAGAGGCTTCACCTTGTCTTTAAGCTCTTCTTCTCTGGTAAAAGGCAAGATGTCTGGCTTGGAGCCACTAGCCGCATTAGGTCTTGTCTGCAACATCCTCCAGCTCATCGAAGTTGGGTCTCAGACCTATGAACTCATCAAGGTTGTGTATCAGAATGGATCAATCGATGAGAGCCTCAGCCAGAAGGCTATCATCCTGGGAAATATCTCAGAAGGCATCAAGCCGGTCAATCGCCCTGCCAAGAAGCACGAGCAGCAACTTGTGGAAACGGCTGAAAGTTGCACCAGAGCCGCGCGTCAACTAAGAGAGGAGATCATACACCTGGTTGGAAATGCAAAGAAAGGGAAGTTGTCATTCGCTCTGAAGGTCGCCTTCAAGACTTTGTGGCGCAAGCCGCGCCTGGAAAGACTCAAGAATGAGTTAGATGAAGCTGATAAGCTGATGCAAACTGGCCTACTTGTCCGGATAATGTGAGATACCAAACTTTCTTCGTTTAACAAAAGCCCTCATGTCAGATTCAAGATCATCGGCCAGCACTGATGGCCACCTTAAGGTGCTATCATCCGTTACGGTGTACGTGCTAACTGACTCGAATCTTTGCTACAGGTCGACCATCGACGACACCGAGCTGGACTTGACCAATCTTGCCGCAGACGTCCGCTCCTTCGTACGACAGTATCGGAAGGGGCACCGTGACACAAAGAGATTGATATCTCGTGAGGCTCTGGAGACAAGAATGCATCTTTCAACCACGATCGAAGGCACCAATGAAGCCATAGAGAAAGTGGGCCAAAGTCTAGGCAACTTGACGTTGAACATGGGCTTTCAGGTCGACCAAGCCAAACGCGAACGCCTGCTACAGAGCCTCAAGTACCCGGGTTTCAATGAGCGTCGCAATGAAGTCCGCGAAGCACATACCGACACTTTTCAATGGGTCTTTGCTGGCGACGGTGAAGAATCAGCTGAGTCGGATTCTGAGTCGGATTCTGAGTCGGATTCTGAGCCGGATTCTAAGCCGAATTCTGAGCCGGGTTCTGAGCCGGGTTCTGAGCCGGGTTCTGAGTTAGATTTTGAGTCGGATTCTGAGTCGCAACTTGAGTCGGATCCTGAGATCAACATGGTCAAGTGGGATAGTTTCTCGAATTGGCTCAAGTCGACAGACACAGTCTATTGGATCAGTGGGAAGCCTGGTTCTGGAAAGTCGACACTGGTCAAGTACATTCTGGCTGATCCACAAACACAACAGTGCCTAGATATCTGGGCCCCAGGGTGTCTACTTGTCTCGCACTACTTCTGGCGGCCAGGGAGTCCGATGCAGCGCAGTATCAAAGGCTTCTTCTGCTCATTGCTGTTTCAACTACTAGATAACAGCGAGACAGCCCTTGGGAAGCTTATGAAATCGGCATCAGGGTCAAGCACAAAGGGCGATGTTACAGATTGGTCTCTTGAAGAACTCAAGTCTACAGTTCTGAGCACCATGGAGGCTTACGACCGCCCTATATGTGTGTTCCTCGACGGACTGGACGAGTTATATCCTGAACAACCTCTGAATCTTCTTGAAATAATCAGGAAACTCTCCGCGGCCGGGAAGACCAAGATGTGTCTAGCAAGCCGACCAGAGCCCCCGCTGCAACGACGCCTGTACAACATGCCACAGCTTCGGCTTCAGGATCTAACTGCTTCAGATCTAACACGATATGTCCATGACAATATTCACGTATCCAATTTCGGAAACCTCGACAAATATGAGACGTTCGCGAAAGAACTTGTGTGGCAAGCTGAAGGGGTGTTTTTGTGGCTTGTCCTCGTAACGAAGAGCGTCCGGAACGGATTCGACAATGGGGATTCTTTTGAAATTATCAAGGAAAGAGTCGACAATTTGAAGGACGGAGACCTTGAAAGTCTGTACAAAGACATGTGGGACAGAGCTTCTAAAGACAACCCCGATGCATACCGACGGACCGCTGCTCTGTATTTCAGGATCATGCTTCTCTACAGCCATGAACGCAACTCCCACCTGCAAATCCATGGAGAGAATCTTGGTGTGTTCACTATGATGTTAGCGACGACTGAATTTGCGGAGAAGACACTTGAAGCCGCGCTCCAGCCTGTCAATCTTGTGCCAGAAGAAAAGATGTTGCAGAGCTGCAAAGAGGTCGAGAGAATTGCAGAGATTTATTGTTTCGGGCTTCTCGAGGTCTCTCGTCAGAACTATTATGAAGGAAGCACGGCAATGGTTGGCTGGTACAGAGGCAAATATGACAAATTGCTTGTCTACGCGAAGGCTGAACCAGTATTGGTTTTCATTCACAGAACCGCGGTCGATTTCCTCGTGGATACACCACAAGGGCGAGAGATCCTAAGCTATGACAACGCTTCCGAGTCCTCCCATGCGATTAAATTAGTGACGGCCAATTTAGCGTACGCCGATCTGTTCTGTGTTTTGCGGTGTGAAGGTAGCGAGGCTTTTCGCCACCTCCGTAGCATCGACAGTGTACGCCAGGCCTATACCGAAGCAGAAGGATCATTGACTTCCGACTACACACGAATGATGATGCACTGCAAAAGACTCTGTGATTTTGAAAAGGTCTTCGTGAACTTCGATCGCCTTGAGTCTTGTGTTTGCAGTGGCATGGATTTCTTCAAGACGGTAGCGATGCACAGTGAGAGGTGCCTGGACATATTGGAGGATCAAATCAAGACGCTAGACAAGGGAACTCTATCCGAAATCCTGCAAATATTATGCGACCCAACCGGACGCCGATTCTGGATTCGTGTCCCACGCTTTGACGTGGACGTTCTGCGGCTTATCAATCTGCTGTTGTTGGAAGGTGCTGATGCCAATTGGCATGGGACTACTGCTTTTGCTGGGTCAGCAAGAGGTGCTAGGCCATACGTGTGTCAGTGGACACCTTTCGTGGCTTTTTTGTCGCGAGCACTGGATCATGCACAATGTTATAGAAAGCTGGCGGCCTACGAATCGCAAGCAGAGCTCTTAAAGAATGAGTTATCGATCACACTCCAAACTTTTATCCGCTGCGGGGCCGACCTCGACGCAATGGTCGCCGTATTCTTCAGGGCGTCAGGCGTCCAGCCTAGCACTGCTGGGTCGCGGAAGACTCGACAGACTCTTCGATACGGAACTTTACGTCCTAGAGATTTTCAATCCTTCGAAAGGCGCCTAGCCGAAAGGCGCCTAGCTTTTGAATATGGGTACGTCTGCTCCTTTCCGGCGCACAATATTCTCAACCTAGCGCTTTCCGAATGGGAACCTCTGCGACAACTCCCCAACGAAGAAAAGCCCATTGCAGACTTTAGGTCATCCGTTGCATATTACAATACCTGCAATGCCAGAAGAAGGTATCAGAATGTGCTTCTGAGGTTGGAGACCATCGCCGCCTTTGATCACAGATCTCAAGTATGGAGATGGTGCACGCCTCCACAAGAACATCAAGATCAGATCGGAAAGGAATTGCTGAGCCTTATACTATTTTCGGGAAGATCTTTGGATACTTCCCAGAGAACGCCAAGCGTAGGGACACAAGCAATTGGGTACAAGACATTGGCATCGATGCTTTGTGGGCCTCATTGGGCCGAGACGGGGTCAGGCACACGCGAGAAAGTCTTGGAACACTTGGTAGAACTCGGAGTGTTTGCTAGAGATAGCAACCCCCGTGAGTTTCACACTGTTGAAGAATGGCTGCAGCTAAAGGGAATTTCAACACAACTTGAGTGAGGGAATATGGACTTTGGATGGCAAGAGGTTAACATGTATGGAACACGAAAAGCAGACCATCTAATTCTGACACTAAAGTCGTGCCTAAAATGTGACGTGTAAAAGTTTCGTGGGTGAATCTAGTGTGCTGAGTGAGTCGAAGCTTCTCCAGGTCCTGCATCGTGACTTCGCTTCTTGCGCACATTCTACACATACGTAGCGTCTATGAGGCTACCTGGGTACTTTCTTATACTTAGACAACCAGAACAATGGTTAAGCTTATTGGGTGTTTTGGCTCGTAGACCCTCAGCAAACCTCGTCTTCTTCCTCCGTTCTGTCCACCCAACCCTTCCTCTCGTGGACTTAGGCGGCGTTTGAGCCAGAAGCTCCAAACTCTCAATATCACATCTCATCAAATTTGATCTCGGACTCTGTTGCTTGGGTGCGCTAGCCTTAAGCCTTGAAGATTTTGCACCTCTCTACTTGCGATCATGTTGAGGTCCGTGTTTGCTGCTGTTCGGTTCCAGCTTGGACGCTGGCTTGATTGGCGTAAGTCATCTGCCCCAACGATGCATCTAGATTTGACTCACTTGCGTGGCAAGGTATCGAGACGATCCCATCACTCTTTAGTTGTACACTGGATGAGCTCACCAATGGGCTTGACGCTGGTGATTTCACGTCCGTACAGTTAGTTCGTGCCTACAAGGCTAGGTCCGACGAGGTGAATAACACCTTCCATGCTGTGATTCAGTGGGACCCAGACTCGGAGACGATAGCACGCGCTCTTGATGAGGAGAGACGCGTGAACGGTCCCAGAAGGCAAGTCACTCATCTTCATCCGCTTGCTGTACCCTCGATCTAACCGAGTTGACGGATTTTATAGCGTCCTGCATGGCATCCCGAACATCTTAAAAGACAACATTATGACCCACGACAGTACTGAGACCACCTGCGGCTCAACCGTTCTCCTCGGCATCCGATCTTCTTTCGAAGCTCCGGCCGTGCAGAGACTTCGTAGAGCGGGCGTGATCATCCTGGGCAAAGCCAACATGACAGAGTTTGCAGGCTTTCGGTCTACCACTGGTACGACTGCCTGGAGCCCGCGTGGAGGGCAAGCAGCCGGTATCTTCTACCCGAGCATGAAAGCATTCGGAAGCAGCTCTGGGTCCGCCATTTCAGTTGGGCTCGGAACTGATTTTGCAAGCCTGGGCACAGAGGTACGTTCGAAAGATGCAGAAATGTTACGATCCCTCGTCCCGATGGAACAGTCTAACCGGAAACCAGACGATTTCGAGCATCGTGTCGCCTGCAGAGAGAAGCTGCGTCGTAGGGTTGAAGCCTACCAGAGGCCTTATGAATTGGGAAGGAATCATTCCTGTCTCACCAACGCAAGATACAGTGGGCCCGTTGGCAAAGACGGTCAAGGACGTGGCGCATATCCTCTCGATCATCGCAGAGCCCAAGAGCCGACCTTTGACTACGTCAAAGATCTGAGTTGTCCTCTTACAATGGACTTGCATATCGGAGTCCTCCGAAAGCCCGAAGACACGTTCGATAAACCCAGACTTGAAGCTTTCGACGATGCTCTCGCCCGGCTTTTCGCACCACCGGTGCCACCATCATCGATCCTGTAGCCATCCCGGGACTCGAGGAATATGGCAATCTCTCGAACGCCGAGAAATCGGTTGTCTTGGATACGGAGTTCAAATTTGTAATGGAGGAATTCCTGTCTAATCTTGCAGTCAATCCGAGAAACATCAGGACGCTGGGCCAACTCGTTGAGGCGATCAAGCATGAGCCATCCAAGCGTTTCCCGGAATGGAACGTTGAGGTCATGGAGCGAGCGAATCGTACATCAGTTCATTCACCCACATACATCAAGATGCGGGAAAGACAAGAATACTTCGCATGCGAGGGCGGCATCGAAGGGGCTTTGGACAGGAGTGGCTGTCACGTTCTCCTGGCTCCGGCAGGCTCCCTCACGGTCCAAGGCTTCGCCGCAATGGCGGGCTCACCAGCCATAAGCGTCCCGAGAGGTTTCTATCCGCCAGAAACTGAGGTATTGACCGATGAGCAGACTGGTCAGGTTGTCATTGGTCCAAATGTTCCGTGAGTCTTGCGGTCCAAGTGTTCTGCAATTGCTGTGGTCTAACTAAGGCAGGTTCTCTGTTTATCTCTATGCTCGACGATTCGAAGACGCTCAACTGCTCCGGGTAGCGCACGCATTTGAATCGTTAACAGGGATTAGCAGGAAGCGGAAACCGTACCGAGTCCCTGAGATCGACCTGATCAATTTTGTCCAAGACTCGACGCTGTAACTCACAGGCTAATATCTTGAACGGATTCATTTCTTCCTGGACCAAGATCGACGAATAATTTCTCAAGTTAGAGATAGACCTCGGGACTAGGATAATGTGGTAGGGTTTGACAAAAGCTGAGCAAAACTGCTAGATTTCCATCAGACGCAAACTCACTTACCTGAGAAAGAATTACCGTGAACCTATGATATTGCTTCCATTATAACAGAACTCGGAGATTCGCACCCGCAAAAGCAGATGGTACACCAGTACATAGCTTGCTTATGATTACAATTTTTACACACACACCACAAACACTTAGCCGATTCATGCACCCAACTAGGTTTTCAAAGTCTATGTCTGGGTGTGTTGTGTATTGGGTCTGGGTGTGTTAGGTCTGGGTGTGTTAGGCCTGGGTAGGTGTAAGTGCGTGTGGTGGGTATATGAATTGTCCGTGGGCTAGCAAGTTATGTACGGGTGTACCATCCAGTTTTGCGGATGCGAACATTCGATTTCTTTTAACAACCAGCTGACAGCTCTCTCACACCTGAGAGCGACCTCTGTGACATCGAAATACTTTGAAACCATCTCGTCAAGCTGAATATCCTCAAACTGGTCGAGACAGGTCTTCCGCAAAGGTGGTGCGTCGGATGCATCGATTTCCGCGGCTTGGGGTGTGACCCGATTGCAAGCAGCAGCAGAGTTGGTAAGCTGACGCGCGCACACAAACGTAGGCTGTGCCTTGGGGTTGGCTGAATAGACACCAGGAATAGATCCGCTGGTCAGGCATAGCCCCCAAATTTATCATAGCCTGTTTCGAAGTGGCCGTTTGGGTCGCATGTGGAATTGTTTATTTGGAAACCGAACACAGAAATAATTACTGTGAGAGAACCGACAAGACGCGCAGAGTCTCACAAACGTAGTCAATCATGGGATAGTTATATAAGTCGTCGAACTTCTTTCATTATGCCTTACCTCCATGTCTGGTCTTTCATCTGCAAGAAATCTTCTTTTACTCCTTCTCCAGAATGAACAGAAACAAGAAAAGACTATTTATCGGAGTCTACCCGAGCGAGCGCCCTGGAACGTAAGTATGCTGAATTGGTCTCCTACCTCGGCAGTTGAACTCGAATATTGACCCCACCGCATAGATACCACTGGGCTCTCTTGACCGGACCAAAGAACGAGAACGGCCCTGTGAAAGGAAAACGATATCACGCCATCAACCCGAAGCCCAAGCCCGGTGCCAAAAAGTGGGAATTTGAACCGGGAGACCTCCAAGACGTCCGCAGCACCACTAAACTCCTCGCGCGTGTCACGGTCGCAAAGATTGTGAACGAGAAACGCTTGATCAAGTTAATCTCGGACCCTAACAAGGTCCCCGTGGACCCACCGAACTGGAAGGGCAAGGAAGAAGGCACCGAGCCGAAGTGGACGTGTAGGATTTGGGAAATTGCCGCGTTGGAGGCCATAATGGCTGACGGCAAGTGTGTCGGTACTAATGCGCTTGGCGATATCGATGGGAAGGACGGAGTCATCGAGAAGACCAAAGCTTTCGTTGAGCGGATGAAACAGAATAGGCGGTACGCTGAGGGCACGGATATGTTGGCGCCAAAGCCTTTGCTCGACCTATTGACTGGGAACGAGACCTATGTTTGAGGCGTGGTCCTGGCAGGAGGGTGTTTGTGGGATGAAGTTCGTGCTTTTATAGATGAAAAGAGAGATTCGCACCTGCAAAAACAGAGGGTACACCGGTACACAACTTGCTCGCTTATACCAATTTCAACAACACCACACACACACACACACACACACACACAGACGTGGATATTAGGTTTGGGTGTGTTAGGTCTGCGTGTGTCAGGTCTGGGTGTGTTAGGTCTGGGTGTGTTAGGTCTGGGTGTGTTAAGTCTGGGTATTGGGTCTAGGAAGGTATGTGAATTGGCTATGGGTGAGCGAGTTATGTACCGGTGTACCCTCCATTTTTGCCGGTGCGAACCTCTTTTTTCTTATAGATCGTGCGGATGAAACTTTTCAGAAGATGTTTCCCCACCAACGGAACCGTACTTTCTCCATCTTCAACTCGTCCGGTAGGGGGCTGAGGAACTTGTCAATGCTGTCATCCCAGACTGGGTTGACAAGTTCGCTTCCGATCTTGAGTGACGTGTATTCCCAATAGTGGGGATACCATCCTGCCATCTCCCAGTCAATGATGCTGACGATCTTGTCGTCCCTGACAAGGATATTGGAGGGATTCAAGTCTCCATGCGTGAATACCGGCGGAGGCCAAGGGCCATCCTGTCTCGCAATCATCTCGTCCACATTATCCGAGTCCGCCTGCTCCAGGTTCTCAGCCTGACCCTGCTCAAGTCCGTCCCTGAGCCACCTGTGAAAATCCTGAATGGTTCTGAAAGGCCCGAATCGTACCGGCGGCGGGTCGCGACTCTGTCGGAAGTCTTGCAGTGCTCCGCCAGTGCAGCTGCCAACGGCGAAGTCGCTTGGTGGCTGGAGTGCCCGTAGTTCCTCAACCATCTGTCGCAATTGGTCCAGCAGGCTCGCAATGGTCTGATCGGAGAGACGGTACCAGACTTTACGCAGTTCTTCGCCTTGGACTTTTTCCATGACGATGTAAGCTACACCACCCCAGACAAACGCGCTGAGGACTCTGGGAACCGGTATGCTTGTATTTTTGGCGATGAATTTCATCGTGACCGCTTCGTCAAGGCGTACGTCATCCCCAGTCTTGACGATCATGTCGCGCGAGAGTTGGTACGCATGGCCGACTTGTGGCCCACGGCGGCGTCGGAAAATAGACGAGATGCGACCAGATGCGGCATGAAACTTCAACAAAGAAATAGTGAGAAGCCGCCAGTAGAGCGTATCGTTCACACCAGAAACCTCGAGGCCTGCGGCCACCTCATCTTTGCCAGCAGCATCTGGCACACTCATCGAAACTCAGTAAAACGGGGAACGTTTGGAGAGGGCAAGGACATGACCGCATCCGGGCTTCGAAATCGAAGCTCTCACTCGTAATCCCGGAGCATGATGGTATTGCTCAACAAGACCAAGTATGGGCAACTGTAAGGACAATTGGTGTCTTGCAGATTGATGAGTTGAGAGTGCATCAGCTTCCGTTTTCCGGGCTGAGGTTGTGTTATTTTAGGCCCAAGAGCTTACGTGAGGTCAGGAGCTCCTCACCCGCCCTGCCGCCGCATCGAGTACACGCGGATGTGACGTGTGAGGATACGGAAGGCGGTATGTGGCGGCAGAATCCCGTCACGTATAGCGACATCACCGGTTTGGTTCTTCAACATGCTATAATCTCCTACTTCGATATTAGATTTGAAGATAGAATGAATCACATGTTCTTGACTGCGGTGTGTGGTGACCGTTGATTCGTTGCTATAAAAGGGGATAATGATCCCACCGCAGCAGCATTCGTCTACTGCTGCAAAAACGCGTCCCACTCAAAGTCGTCACCCATCATGTCCGTATCGAACGCGAATTGGTCCCCAATCATGGTCTCAAGCGTATGCTCCAAGCCAAAACCCAGCGAAGCTGACATCGCGTCCACCGCGCCCGCGCCTTGTTGTTCTTCACCTCCCACTGGGTAGTCGTCCCTCGGCTGGTAGTGCAAGCTGGACTGCCCCGCTGTCGTTGATGTCCCCGAACCCTGCGCGTTTCCGCGGTTCTCCCTCGAGGGTTCTTTTCCACGTCGCCTGTCATTTCTATCAGGAGGGGGTTGGTCTCGGCCGACGTCGACGTCAGTCCTTCGGGAGTTCTTGACGAGCTTTATCAGATTCAGCCGTATCCTCCGTGCCGTATCCCACGATATGGAGAGCTCGTCTAGCACGTCCAGGCATATTTTGAGGTCGTCAGTGCTGAAGGCTGACGAAGGCACGTCGGCCGAGCGGGCCTTGGCATTGCGTAGGAATACAAGAGCGGCCGAGAGGGTGCAATGAGTGACGGTGATTGGACTCCGACGGAAGCTGCCAAAGATGCGGCGATACTTGCGCGCCGTGCCGCAGATCTGCTTGGCCGAGGACTGTAGAAGGACTTCGGCCTTTTGGAAGTCCTCTTTGAATTTGGGGTCGACATTTTTGGCCGACTCTATGGCTTTGTTAGTGGCCATAGGGGCCAAGAAAGGGCGTGCGAGCAGGATGCAGGCAGTGGAGTAGACCATATGAAGAGTGAAGGCCTGGGGAAGAGAGTTGTCATCTAAGCGGTCCAGGCGCAGCTCAGGTGGTAGGTCATATGTCCATGTCTTGAGCTTGAGGCAGCATAAGTCGAAGAAGGCTGATCGCAGGCTCCCCTGGCACTTTGGCTTTGGCATATACCTGTAAGAGATGGCAGGGTACAAGGTTAGTCAAGACCTCAACACAAGTCATGCACTTCTAACTTTACTTACAAAGACACCATGATATCCTCCAATATGTGGCAGAGTCGGGTGAGGGCATGTAGCAGCAACATCAACGTTCGCGGACTTCGTGAGTCTGCTGATGATTCCACTGAGGCGACTTCCTGCTCCGGAATGGATGGCCATGCAACAAAGCCTTGGGCGTCCTATACAGCTTGTCAGCACTAATATGACTGGGACAGAATGAGGTAGACCTACTAGCAGCGTGCAGACTCTTCCGGTATAAGCAGCAGCAAGCTTGTCGTCGCAATACATGGACCAGTACAGCACCCGTCTTAGCTCTACTTCTTCAGCCGATATCGAATCTGATCCAGAGACTCGTTGGGCATCGAGGTTGATTCCTAAATCAAGGGCAAGCTGTTTTGCCATCCCCTGCCGTAGCCACGCAGTTGCGTCGGCTCCTGAGGACTTTACAGCGATTCAGCGTCACGCATTCTTTTCGAAGTTGTTTGCATGAGGGAGGACTCACCACACTGAGTATACTCAAGAGATATAGGGACTGTATCGTGGTGATGCTTGGATATTTCAGCTCGTAGGAGAGATAGACCTCTGCCCGCTCAAAAAAGAATCGGCCAGCAGTATCTGCCTTGTCTGGGTCAGCACGCACTTCAGGGCGGTCTGTGAAGCGAGATCCTAGGGCGAGGATGCAGTTTTCGAGAAGAGGACTCCAAAAGCGACCCTTCGTTCTCAGACTTTCCCGATAGATTTTCTCATCGACGACAAGCAGCCAGGGGTTCTGCCATGTGAAGTACAAGTTCACCAGCTCTGACTTGAGCTCTTCCGAGATGGGAACTCCGCTATCGTCTGCTAATAGCCGCCTGTTCATCTCGGCGCGTGGGTTGACAGCGGCCGAGTCGGCCGGTACCGCTTGTGACTGTGGCGAAGGAACGCCTGGGCTCTGCGCCGGCGCAGAATCGGACATGAACTGCAGACGTCCACTGGTGGGGCCGTAGTAGCGGAACTCGCCATCGCCCTCATAGTTGAGCGCCTCCTCGGTGGACAGGGCGCCTTCAAATGCAGCACAGAGAGCCTCAAAGTCGGGTGAAGTCTCGCCATGACCAGGATCCAGGTGAGCCGGTAGAGAGCCATTTTCAACCAGATTCGGGTGGCTGGTGGACAGAGCGGCCAGCGAGGCATCAA
This sequence comes from Diaporthe sp. HANT25, assembly GCA_013435955.1. Lineage (NCBI taxonomy): Eukaryota > Fungi > Ascomycota > Sordariomycetes > Diaporthales > Diaporthaceae > Diaporthe > Diaporthe sp. HANT25. Next base: position 56,963 of record JACBFG010000011.1, on the reverse strand, counting down.
TGTCGATGGAGTGGTTGCGCAGGACCTGCTCAAGGGCGCGGATGCGACGGCGGAGGAGGTCGACGTAGGTCTTGGAAGCGGGCTTGCGGCCGTCTTCCCCTCCTGCGTACTTGCATGCTTGGCCGCGACTGATGCATCGGGTACATGCCGGACGAGTGCCGTCACACTGAGAGGATGTCAGCGATGGTAGCAGGGGAAGGTTGCACAGACAAATGAGCTCGGCCGAGATTCGGTGTCTGGGTAGAGGTAAAGGTCATGGGATGGTTTGACGTCTCCTAAGAATAAGGACGTTGCAACTCACGAACCTTTGCTCGACGGCGGCGACATTCCTCGCAGGCACGAGACGTATACTTGCGCTTCGGTTGCTCAGATGCAGGCGACTTCATTCGATGGGTGTTCATCTTGAGGGGGCTTCCATTTCGGCGGTGACTTGCGGAGATTTGTCACAGACTTGGAGGCCCTATCAAATGTCAAGAGATGGTTCTGTGACATGACTCAGCCAGCCACTAACAGAGCTTGAACCCCAAGCCCAGCTCCATTGAGGGAGCAGCCACAGGCCCGATATACTAGTGGATAGGGAAACTACAAGCGTTAGGCTGAATGAGAGAGGACATGTATTTTGTGATAGGGAAAAAAATATAGAAAAAAAAAAAAAAGAATTCAATTCAGTACGAGTGCCTTTACATATTTCAATTAGATCAAGAACCTAAAGCGATTTCTATGCAAAGGTAACCTTGCCGATCACCTCCGCAGTTTGCTCAGGGGCAGTGAAGTTAGGGGCATGCGAGGGAGCTAAGTCGACTCTGAATTTCTGCACCTTCTGACTGACTTTCTCTAAACCTTGGCCTACTTCTTCCTGCTCAATTCAGCACAAGCCAAATCATTCTTCATGTCAGTGCAAGACACTAGCGCTTCCTGCCAGCAACCATTCAGTTCCATGCTAACATGATCTTTCGTGTAGGCCGCGGTGAACTCGCTCAGACGTGATGTGACTAGTTGACCCCGGCACTTTGGGTTTGAGAAACGCGTCACAGGATTCAGTTCGAAGCCCATGCTGGGTCAATCACTTTCATGAAGCCTATGAGTGGCATCATCTCGCCTTGTAATAATGAAGTGTCCACTGAGATAGAAGCAAGGTCCGTCATGCAATGGTCTGATAGCGCTCATAATACGACAGCCCTCGAAGGCATCGAAATTGTAGGCACCAGCATCGAGGCTGCATCCTGAACAGCCAGTGAAAGTCTTTCATTCATTTTTATGAATGATGCCAACCATCCTCAAAAAGCACTTTCTAGATATGTAGATTATCAATCTACAATATTGGTGAGCTTTGCTCGATCAGCAACATTTATAATCCTCTTCAAAGATCCAGAGATTTCAAGTTTGTGTAAGATCCTTATTGCCTTAAAATTGAGTGGCAAATTTCACGACATCAATTGCGATCACAGTCGCTTACATTGGGACTCATGGGACAATAGCAACGATCGAAGGAGTCAAGTGATCCGGCCGCCGAGTGAGTAGATGTCTTCTGCGACATGAAGAGAGTTACGGACATCCTCTACTATGCAGACAATATGTCGTGTATCGACAGCCACAGTCCTGAGCGATTCATTGGCTGTTGGTCATCAGCAGCCAGTAATAACAAGATCTGAACTAGATCATAAATACTGTCCGTTCGAAAAGATCCAGAACTCCAATGTGGAAAAGCTGTGGAGGTGAAAAGCCCAGTAATGTTGATCGACGATGTCTCATATATCGCCAGCGTCGCACATCATCCATGAAAGAATAAAAATTGCAATTAATTGTCATTTAGTCAAGCACACACTTTCTGATTAGAAAGACGAAAGTTAATACTTGGCAGGGTTCTGTCAAAGCCGTTCTCTTGCCCCATGCCTGGACTTTGTGTGTTCACATATAATTCCACACAGACGTCTGAATTCAGCCCAGCTGGCTGTCCAAGCCTCGACCGAGGTCTCAAGAAGATGTTGTGCCGTTTGCATGACACGGAGGTCATATTCCAAGCCGTTATGGACTATTCTCTCATCGGACAAGACCTCCGAAAGGGAAACGTGAATCAAATCGCGTAGACTGCGTGTGGATCGGGAGACACCATCCCCATCACATACTACAGGGGAGAAAGGAGGTCGAAGGAGCAGCGAGGTATCCACCTATCCACTTACACAACTACCTTGACCTCTGGGGTTGCTTGAAATGGACTAGTTGAAGTTCGCTTCGTAGATTTCATTGCTCTATTACGCCAACCTTTCCTTGCATCATGTACGTACCTGGTCCACCCAAGTGCCTATGATTGGAACAATACAACCAACGTGTTATATGCCGATAAGCGCAAATAGAGATATATTGCGGCGTTCCTCACACTTTGTCTCTTGAGTCTCGGACACCAAATTCCCTCAATTGCTCTAGTCTTCGAAATCAAATCACTAATCATGGCACACACAGTGGTTCTCTCAGAAACCCCCCTACTGCAAGCATCTTATGCCGAGCCTATTGATGTTGCAAAAGAAGCGCTCGTAGACATAATTCCCATCGATCCTGATGACTGCCCAACCCCTGGTTCTGGAAATACCAGAACACATACTTTCGATGTCGTAGACTCGAAAACCGAGCCGGCAGAGGAGATCTTCAACATCAGCCTCCTCGACTGCATCATGCCTCAGATGTACGTCCCAATAACCTGCACATACGGAATCGGCAATGGTGTCGACATTGAGGCTGTAATAGCGGACCTGTGTTCGGGGCTCAAGAGGCTACTGTCGGATTACCGGTTCCTGGCAGGATCGGTTTTCGAGACGGATGCCGGCATGTGCTTCGTCAAACGCGGACCGTCGCATGCAAGATTCACCGTGCACATCGAGGACCATACTCAGGGAAAGTTTCCATCTTACGACGAGCTGGTAAAGCGACACTTCCCTGTTACTGAGCTCGACGTTCGCATGCTACCACCAAGCTTCGAGCCAAGTCCTATTAGTTCTGCAGCAGAGGGCAATCCCGCTATGCTCGTGCAGTTCAACATTATCAAGGGCGGCCTGGTCATCGGCGCGGTATTCCATCACCTCCTCATCGACGCGAAAGGCTTGGATGCCGTGATGGCCCACTGGGCAGCGCACACTCGCGCGCTGAGGACACGCACTTCACCCCCTCAATTCGATCCATCCGACCTCAAAGTCCCTCGCCTACACCAAGCCACACCAGACATCTTCGACGAGACCAAGCAGCCAATACTCTCCCTCAAGTACGCACCAAACGCACCTCCAACTTCAGACATCCCGCCCTCAGCAATGGACCAGCACATCTGGCACATCCCAGCCAGCAAGCTCGCAGCCCTGAAAGCATCAGCCGGCCCCAAGGCCCCAGGCGACGCCTGGGTGTCGACAAACGACTGCATCACAGCTCTCATGTGGCGCGCAGTCACGCGCTCCCGCCTCGCGATGCACAACATCGCAGACCCCCTGGCGGACAACCGCCCCGTGGCGCTGGAGAACTCCCTGGACGTGCGGGCCTCGATCCCCGGCGGCGTGCCCCCGGCGTACCCGGGCAACGTGGTCATGTTTTCCAAGGCCGTGATGCCGCTGAGCGAGCTTGTACGCCCGGATACCTTCCGCGCCGTCGCGGTTAACGTGCGCGAGACGGTCGAGAGGTTCCGCGCCTGGCCGCTGGTCGAGCGGGCCATCGACTGGATCGCCTCCGTCCCGCGGGGCGCGGACGTCGCGATGGACGTCGACGTCGTCATGGGGCTGGATGCGCTCGTGACGAGCTGGCGGGTCCTGCGAGCGTACGAGAGGTGGGACTTTGGCTTTGGCCCGCTGGGGGCGCTGAGGTGGGCCACGCCGGTGTTTGATGGTTATGGGTTTTTGTATCCTACTCGGCCTAATGCGGGCGCCGATGAGGGGGTGGAGATCTATCTGGGGCTGGAGAAAGGCTGTATGGAGAGGCTGCTCAGGGACGAGGAACTATCAAGTTGGGCTGAGGTTAGAGACTAATGGGATGAGCCAACTGTAACTTTCGCATGTCTCAAGTGCTTGCTTGAGGATTTTTTAGAATTGCTGTTCGAGTGGGATTTCTAGAATTGAGGGAAAACGCGCATCTTCCAGCTATCGCTAGTCCATCTATCAATTGATACCATGCCTTCCAAGTAGCGTAGAGCTGAAGCTTTGATCTATTGATGTCTTATTTGTCTCATCGCGTTACTCTTTAGGAACATGCCTCATCAATAAATCAGGAACGCTGCTCCACAGACTGAAACCCAGAAACCTTCTTCTCAGAGCTTCTCCCACCGGATGCCGTGTTCTGGGTGGTCTCTGGGTGCATCCAAGCGTACTCGGGGCCGGTTGTATCCAAGTATGAGTCCACCTGCCAGCTACCCTCGGGATCCTGTTGAGCACTGACTGTCTTCTCCTCCACGCGCTCTTTACTCTTGAGTCGTGAAAAAAGGGCAGTCTTCTGGCTACTGACGAAAGGAGAAATTCTTTCCCTGACGAGATGTCTAACAGCAGGGAGACAGCAGATGACGAAGCAGCATGTTAACTCGGCTTCAAATGAGTACGCTGTAGCCCATATTATGGACTGATAGGCATACACATCGAGATCTGATGGCAAATCAGATACTCATATCATTAGTATTTGTCTCGGAGGATTGCAGATCAGACAATGTGACCTACCTGGGTCTGCGAGCCGGTCTTGTATGCGCCAAATGATAAAGCGGAATAGTGCTGTCAAGAACGTGCTACCACCAATTGTCAGGACAGGCCCGAGCGACTCTTCTCATGAATATAAGGGTCAAACTTACAAAACTCCAGTAGCGAATGTCCCAATAAGACTCATTTTTTGTGAGACCTTCATCTGCAGCTTCCATATCGAAACTGCGGGGATGATGATCAGCCACAAGTCCAACGCGGCATTCAGAGCTGGGTTAGCACCGGAGCCATCCCAAACGTCGTTCATGACACAGTTCTCATCGCGATTGAAATCAAACTGGCAAGCAAAAGGCCTGAACACAAAGAAGGAGGCAAAGATGTACGCCAATGCCAACAATATGTTGAAGATATGCGTCCCCCAGAGGACCCATCTCAGCGTATTATTAGTCGTGTCGAAGATGCGCTGGTAAAGGAATATGATGGACGCTTTACAGAGTCCAAGTGTTATGGGATATAGCTCAGCTTTAGCGAAATTCAATTTCAGGAAAATGGGTGCTTTCCAGAAATCTAAATCCCAAAGGTGCGCATAGTAGCCGTACTAGTGACCCACTGCACATAAGTTAGCACGCGGCTGGCCTTCGGGATGGGTGCTGAGCTACTTAGCATCGAGACAACGAATGATGGGATCAGGAGGACCTGTTTCTTATTGTCAGCCCCAGTATCCAAGTACACTCGGTGGAGAATGGTCTGACTGACATAGGCTGCAACACAAGAGGTATCGTCCCTGCCCCATGGACTCAAGCCTAGAAGCCGTGTCGTAATCCTTGGGACGAAAAATGCAGTCTGCACCACGAATGTTATAATGGCTGTCAATCCTTCCTGGGCATCGAAGGTGGAGATATCGCGTTCAAAGCCGCAGTCTTCCCATAGTAACCGCTGGCTCGCTGCAAGTAGACAGTCAGTCAATGGGCGTCATCATGGCCATTGTCCCAGTTTCAGGAGATGTTACATGCACATACTAAAGAAGTCCGTGCTGAGAAGACAATTGTCAATGTAGCAGTCCGACATTTCTGGCCAGCTTGTGTTCGCGCACCCGCATCCGCGGTACCCATTCCCGTCGCAAAAAGTTCTCCAACAGTTGATCTGAGTTTCGTATATCAGAATAAGATACATATAAAATACAGCAAGCTGATTTACCTACAGCACATTCCGGCGATTCGACTTCACTGATATCCCTGGAGAGTGTCGGACAAACCAGGAGACAAAGAGCAGTAAGAGCCGCGAGCCTGCTGAAAAACCTCATTTTGAACTGTAACAAGAGGGAAATAGGAGAGGCAACACCCTGAAGTCTTGCTCAGTATCGTGAAATTCTCAATATGGCATCGTCTGACCAAGGAACAGAGAGGCAAAGGACGCAAGGTTTATAGAGCCTAGCGCCCGTGGAGCTTCAGGTGCCCTGTTGGTGCTGCAGGTGTTGGTTCTTCAAGTTCTTCAGGTGGCCTTGGCGACCCCCACTGCCAGCAACACTCCAGCCCGCTGCGCCCATGACAGTCCCACACCGGCAGTCGTGAATCCTTTCGACATTGATTAACAACATGGTAAAGGTCTCAAACTTGACTCCATGCTCATCGATGGCATCTAGTTGAATCCACGGCTTCGCATGCTGAAGAAGGCTACGGAAGGCTCTCAGTTGGCCCGAGGCTTTCTGAGTGAATGAATGGAAATTAGCCACTCGGGTCAGGCGTACAGTGGGACGTGGCTTTCTTTGTGGGCCGTCTTCTAGGCGTCTTGTGCGATAGGATACCATGCCGCCTTCAGCGTGTAAGGATTCAAATGCTTGCCTTTTTCAAGAATGCGGAGATTCGCACCCCCAAAAACGGAGATTCGCACCCGCAAAACTTAGTCAGCACCTCTTAGCCAATCAGAGCCTGCCCAACCTTGCCACACCACCCCCAAGTGCCTTTTTCAGCTATAACTACCAGTGCCATTGCCACCAAACTCAACACCACTAAACTTAACACCACCCCATACATTAACAAACCACTAAATTAACTAATTACTTATTATAATTAATTAATTTAGTATTAGAAATAGTATCTAGCTAGTTAGAAATCATTTCTTTAACATTATAGTGATAGCGTAGGTCTTAGATTACTCTGGTCTTGAGGCGTAATAGTGGGTATTAGGCCTCTATTTGCACTAGGGGTGGATTTTGCTGACTAAGTTTTGGGGGTGCGAATCTCCGTTTTTGGGGGTGCGAATCTCCGCATTCTTTTTCAAACGTCCCTTGACGAGATAATCTAGCTGCAAAGAACACAGATCTTCAATAATTCTGGAGACGCCCCATGTTTCTCAACATGAAGTGAACACAGGAGCCTCTCTGATCAGGAAGATCTCGCCACACGCTCGCCGATCATGAAATGTGTGAGACAGAAACATTTGTGATCCTTACAAGCTCACGGCGCTGTACCGTCTATATGCATCTGTTCACTTTGAAATCCACTACCAGGACCAACACGACAAGTCAAAAACCCACCCAAGAGGCGTGGACGGTAATGAGGTGTACCGCTGTGGTGGTAAAAGGCCTTTTCCGGCCGACACTGGACAGCGAAGGTACACAAGATTCCAAGATGCAAGACATGTCGCTGTGAGAGAAAAAGGATAGGGTAGACGAGTGTTGTGTTTGTGTAAGAGGTATTCTATCGACGAATTTGTTTCTGGCTGCCTTGACAGTATTCGCCGCTGGTATCGTAGGTGTATTCATAATAAGCTCAACTGGTACGTCCTATCCAATTTCTATCATACTAATGAGATGCAAAGAGCACAAAGCTTGACACTATTCTAAGAGATGAAAGCTTGGGTAATTGAGAACTTGCTTCGTACACAATGGCAGCCCCATAACAGGTCTTCAATTTGCCAAATGTGGCTTCAACTGCCCAGTGTAGTCAGGATACCCAAACTTGGTCAAGTCATTCCCACTCTGGGCCACCTCAGCAAACCAAGCTCCAGCATCCTTCAAAAAATGTCCTACCACCTCGCCATCGCTCAGGTCAAACGGCTCAAAGCCCTTGCCGATTGCCCGCATCTGGGACCACGCGCCAAGCCCAGACATCGCGAGCTCCTCCTCAAACGGAGGCAGCGCTTTGATGGCACCCTTGGCACGCCCGGCCAGCAGTTCCCGTGCAAGCGCGGGCTCTTGAACGGCCGGCCTCGCGATGCCGACGCCGTCGACGACATCTAGGGCTGCGGCCATGGCGCCTGCTGACCTCAGTCCGCCGGTGATGAAGACTTTTGTCTTGCGCTCATCAGCAGGCCCAAGGGCGGGCACGACGCGCTCAGCAAATTCGAGGAAGAATGCTTCTCGGGCCTTGGTGCTGTCCATCTTACGATCAAACCCAAAGTCCTCGAGCGTGCCGCCGCTCAACTCCAGATAGTCGACCCCGGCGTCCTGCTGCAGCCCAGCCGCCAGCTCAGCCGCATCGTCCACGGTAAGCCCGCCGGCCTGGAACTCGACCGAGTTGAGTTTCACGGCGAGGATGAAGCCGGGCCTCGTCCTCGCGCGCACGGCCGCGCACACCTCGCTCACAATACGCAGCCGGTTCGCGATGCTGTCGCTGCCGTACGCATCAGTGCGCTTGTTTGTGGTCGGGCTGAGGAACTGGGCGAGCAGGTACCCATGCGCGGCGTGCACCTCGATGCCGTCGAAACCGGCTGCCTCGAGGAACTCGGCTGCATGAGCGAAGGCGTCGACGACGTGGGCGATCTCGTCTGTAGTGGCTGCTCGGGTGGGCGGAAATGTCATGCCGGCATGTGGCTCTGTGAGGGAGATCGGGTTAATGAGTCCCTGTGTTGCATATCTTTTAGTATGTTTGATGTGGACTCACCGAGCTGGACAGCAGACGCAGAGATGGATTCCTTGATCATCTTTGATGGGATTTGCCGCCCGGGGTGGTTCAATTGGCCTATCACCAAGGCGCCGTGGGCTTTGGCTGCCACAGCTACCGACTTGAATCTTTCGAAGCGCTCTCCCTCCAGTGGAGCTTCAGGTGGTATAGCAGCATCGCCGGCAGCACTCATGTGCTTCGAGTCAATCATGATGTTGCCTGTCTGAATGATTCCCCATCCGCCTTCGCCCCATCTTCATTCGTGTCAGCCTGCCTGGTATCACTGTAGAGGGCAGAGTCGGAGTTTCTTACCGTCGGTAAAGCTCAACGTACTCGTCTGTAGGAACCCCACGAGCTTTCAAGTCGTTGACATCCCAGGTCGACAGGCCCTCAGACATGGCACTCTTTAACAGGCGGTTGGGAGCAGACTTGAGAGACTGCCCAAATGATAAAGGCTGAGTGAGCACCGACACATCGACATCACCACGGTACTCATATCTTCGTGCAGGCATTTTGTCTCCACGATCTTACAAGTATGATTGACGTTGGATGTTCGTTGGGTGATTGCAGATGCTGAATTTTCTGCAATACTTTGAGGGCATGTGGCCGCTTTATATCACGCGGCGTCACCATTGAGTCCTCTTGTTAATCACATCAGGAGGCATGGTCGCTGGCCTGGGTATTGAGCTCAATCTTCACAAGCTCTCGTCAAGAGGCGTACGGAGCTTCGGCCATTCTTGACCCTGCAAGGCCGAGCATGTACGGTATTCTGACAAATGCATACTTGATGTATGAGCATAAGTGCGGTGTTCGGTTGATCTAGCTGTCAGTGATAGACCCATTCATCCGCGTGAGGCCTAAATGTCTCCGGCACGGCGTGTGGTATAAGCATGGACCGTAGCAAAGCCCTGGTGCCGTTTTTGTTAACGCCGAAGGAGGATCGAGTCTCGGCCGGTTGGTTCCTCCGTGTCCCCTGGCTGGGCTGACGGCCCGCTGTGACTAGTGGAGTGTTGATACTCTTTCGGACGGGGAGAGCAAAGAATATACGGAGTAGTGTTTCATGAGTCACACCGATAGATTTTGTCCCTTAGGATCACAAAGTGTTTGGCTAGAAGGGTGTATGCTAGCATTGCCAAGCTTACTGAATGTCAATAGGCAATGAACAAACCTGCAATGACCTACGCAGCATTTACATGTTAGGTATATTGGCGCTACTGTCATTTCGTGCAGGAACTATACAAAACCAATTCGGACAGCACTGCATAATCATCTATCAGTAGGCGAGATTCAAGTCCTATCAATTGATTCAATGGAGGAACGTATGGCCAGTCAATAGCTCAAGGTGCAAAGTCCAGGCTTCTTCGTGGCCCCCAAGCCACCTTGCTCATGCATGTTGACCGTCCACGGAAAGGTTGACAGGAACTTAACCAATCAGACTACGGGCTGCCTCTCTTTAGCGCGACTCCACTAATTGTAGCTGAACAGAGATATCGAATAAGATTTGCAGCTGAATTCGTTGCCTGGCTGTGATGCATGTTACCTGCCCTTACCTGCATGAAGGTGTAACTGCCAGAGTGTGGCTTTTCATTTGCCGCACAGCCTGATATTTGCTGTCTTGCCCCTTTATCTTTCTTGTACACGCCAACTGGAAACCCGGCTTGACCTCTAATTGTACTGTCTAGTTCTTATAACGTTGTGAATGCTGTTGAAATTGTTTGTTGCCAGCTTCTCGTCTCCGCATTCTGAATAGTCACTAAGCAGACACACGAGCCGTTCTCAACTATTTCAAACGATGGATTATCTGCCGCTGCCGATGCATCCAACCAGCCTCAAGCTCGAAATCAGCCTTCAAGACTCCGGGCTGTACGACGAGGAGGATTTCTTGGAGTATCCAGAACATCAAGGATGGGGAAAACGAACGCCTGAAGAGTGGCTGCTGTTGTTCGCCCATCCAACACGGGACTTCGCTGCCTTTTTCGAAAGGTGGCTACTACTGGGACCCATATTTACAGCCTTCAGCAAGCTGCCCAATTTCAGATTAACCGACTTCTTCATCAAGACGGATTTTTCGAAGGGAGAAGATGACCCTGAGAAAGTTGACTGCATGATGTTCACAGCAGCTCGACTTCCTGGGTTGCTTGGCCAGCTCCGCTCGCTGGCGCTGGGGGAGGCGGAAAACGACTCTCCAGATGACTCCCTGCAACATTTCGCTCTCATACACACCGCGCTGTTAGAGATGCATAGTCTAAATGGCAGTCTGTCTTTTGCAGTTGGCGACACAGAAGATAGCGACTAAATGAAGGAGTACCCATTTCCCATGTCTCTGGCAGACATGATCCGCAAGCTGCATTTACCTGATCCCCGAAGGGTTGAAGTCTCCATTGTCAGTGAAATGGTGATAGAATTCCTTTACACAGGCCTTTTGAGAATTTCGTCGGAGAAACGCGACGGTGACCGGCAGAAAGATGGCCAAGACATTAAAAATCGGGATACGGGCCCATACAAACACGATCCTGAATTTGGCGCCTCGATGAGGGCTGGACAGTTGCACAGTGGTATGTGGCGCATGTTCCGGGATAAGGGCTGGTGTCCGTCAGACATGACCCGCTTGTTTGCCCGGTTCGGTCCCAATGGTCTTTACTACATCTACAACATGTCTAGGCCAAGACCTGACGACGAGCACCCGATGATACGGAAGAGAGAAGCTCATATTCCAGCGTCAACGAAGCAATCAACGACGCCGATATCTTCAAACCCGATTCATGAAGGTGGTCAAGTGGAAAGGCTGTGCTCGACATCTGGGTGTCCGCATCGGCAATTGCAGGACACGACATACACAACGCAGCACGCTGAAGGCTGTCCAGGCTGCAGCGATGCCGTAGCAGATCAGAACGAGCTTGTCCGCATTCTTGAGGACCGGAAGCTGCCCCTCATTATGTCTATTGATGAGGATGAAGAGACTTCTGACATTACGCTTGTTGAGAGCGATTTGGACGAGCCACTGGCCTATATCGCTCTTTCGCATGTGTGGTCGGATGGGCTGGGTAATGTCCAGCGTAATGCAATACCGCTTTGCCAACTGCGCCGGCTCAGCAAGATGGTCAGAAGCATGTCGGGGCCATGCGAAAACACTGTGCTCTTCTGGCTTGACACGGTCTGTGTGCCGCCGGACTCGGCCAAGCAATTCGAGAATGCGCAACAGATCGCCATGAGCAGCATGCGCGATGTTTATCAGCTGGCTACCGGCGTGCTGGTGCTTGATTCGTGGCTCTTTGGCAGCCAAACCAACGACGATGACTTGGAGACAGTGACCAAGATATTGTCGTGCGCCTGGAACTCCCGTCTCTGGACGTTTCAAGAAGGCGCCTTAGCAAAGAGGCTATACTTCCAGTTCAGAAACATCGTATACGACTTGGACGAAGGTTTTGAAAGGCTACACCTGCAAGGGTCGTTCGCTACAGAGAGGAGGATCGTTATGAACGCTGCTCTTCTCCCATGCCTAGACGTCCTCTACTTTGACCTCCGCGGCTTCCGCCGGCGCACGTCTTGGGAGGAAAAGCTCGAGGTCGCCGCCTCCGCCCTCGCGACCCGTACCACCAGCGTCTCCACGGACGAGGCCCTCTGCATTGCTGTGCTGCTGGATCTAGACGTAGAGGAGATCGCGCGCACCTCTCCGCCACTCAGATTTCAACGCCTCTGGGAAATGCTGCCCGGCTGCCCACGGCAACTTGTTTTCACAAAAAAGCCCACTCTCGAAAGCCATGGCCTACACTGGGCGCCAAGGAGCTTCCTCATGCAGCCGATGACCATCAACGAGACGGGTGGCGTGTTTTTCCATAGGGAAGGGCGCGCCGAGGCCTACAAAAACTCTCTGGCACCGCGATACGAGGACGGTGTGCTTGTACAGGCGTCGGGGATACGGGCTCTTGTTGGAGGCGGGCCTGATTCAGCGCCGCTTGAGAGAAACCTCTTTCTCAAATTGGGCCCTCAATTTTGGTACTTACTCAAGCGGGTTCCTGAGATTGATACAAGACCTGAGGATTTGGTGCATGGCTGTATCGAGATTGCTTTTAGTTATTGACGGAGATGATTATAGGCTTGTCACGGAGGCTGTCCAGTTGCCGAGGACCTTGTTCTCAGGTATGATTGTTCGCATCGATCGGAATCCGGAAATGGAGCTAGACGGTATCATTCGCTGCACAAAGTTATTTCCTGCCATTGCAGTGCCCATGACGGACACGGCGTTCCTGGCGTACTTGGAAGGCATGTTACCTGAGGTGCCCAATGGGCTTGGGACTGGCATGAGTGTTGCACGCTTGGATCCAGATACTGGCTACCTGCAGTATGTGTTGGGCAGAAGGGTTAACAAGGAGCAGTTGTGGTGTATACGGTGATCCTTTTTCGTGGATCCAATAGCGATTACTGCTGTGAATTTAGTACCATGAGTGAGTTGACATTAGTGAGCCTCAATGATCACACCTTTACCTGTGGTTTTTCTAGTTCTAGAGAAGAAATTGGATTTGCTTAGGTGTGTGAGGTCTAGGTGTATTAGGTCTGTATGTGTGGGAGTGTTAGGTTC
>JACBFG010000011.1:376-43837 GCA_013435955.1 Diaporthe sp. HANT25 | reverse complement strand
GTATTAGGTCTGGAAGTGTGGGAGTGTTAGGTCTGGATATGCTAGGTCTGGGTAGGTATAAGTATATATGTATGGAAGGTATATGAGTTGGCTATGGGTAAGTAATGTGCGGGTGTACCATCCGTTTTTGCGGGTGCGAATATCCGATTCCCTAGGGAAAGGCCATGCTTGCTCTATTCAATTTACCTAGGCAGATTTCCAAGGCTACAATGGTCGGGGGTGGGGAAGGCCCGGGGTGCAGCTGCCTGCTACACCAGGCAACACCGGCTCTGATGGACTCGGTCCTGTTCGCCAACGTGAATTCATCCCCTCTAAGTAACTTGACATGAAAAATTCACAGAGCTCTCCACCTGGACAGTTACAAAATCGAAAGCCCACTTGTAATTGTCATCAGTCAATACCATTGTCTCTAAATATTCAAATTTCAGGATTTGTCCCCTCCCCTGACCCCGTCGACCGTAGGCAGCCAGCATACAAGCACACTCCAACAGGCATCCAAGCGACACCACGACCAAGCCGCATTCCCACGATGGGTCAGCGTCATCAAATCTTCATCATCGCAAAGCCCGGGGGCCAGCAGTACCACTCCCTTGCTGCCGTACACAACCAATGTGAGAACTACTAGTAGGCCCACAGAATGCTGCCAGTGGCAATCTCCTGGTTGCATCACTAACTTGAGCACACAAGGGCTTTACGGCATCTCGGCACTTTCAACTTGCTGGCGTCTCCTGAAGATATTCTCCGACGAGGCCAACAGAGCAGCTATCCAGCAAGAAGTCGCCTTCGCGGCCGATTTCTTCGGCAATGCGTCGGCGGATGAGATCAAGGCGCTGTGTGCTCGCAACAGAATGCATGAAGCGCAGATGGCCGTCCCATGTCCTTTCCCGTTCATCACAACTTGCTTAATTGTGGGCGCATCTTGCAATCCAGATTCCGGCAGCAGTACCTCAGTGGACGAGGAGGACTTCGGGATGAGGTACGACGAAGGTGACAACAACAATGGTAATTATGGCTTGTCGTTTGATGCAGAGGCATCCAGTTCCTGATTTTGAGGTGCAGAACGCTTACATGAGGCTGCAGGCATCACGATCCTAGATATCACCGACCTCAGCAACGTCCGCTACTGCTTTGTGGACTACTTTGGCATGGAGTCGGAGGGAGAGGTGCCATTGCACACCCCCTTGAATGGATGGACCTACCTGAGGGCATACTACAACGACGACGATGAAATCGTTCTCAGAAACAAGCTCGTGACTGATGGGCTTGAGAAATATGCTCTTGTTGAGTTGAGCGCACTTGCAGGTCAGTCGAGGAAATACCCACGCAGACAATTCTGACCTCGGCATCGACTAAGGCCTCCTAAGAATGTTTCAATATTGGAAGCCATATGCTGACAACAAGTTACTAGACTGCTGGCCGGAAGGTGATTGGCAGATTAGTGCAGGCGCAGGCGAAACCGAGGTCGGGATTTCCCGCGGAGACACCAACAAGAAAGCAGTGCCATCACTTCGGTCCCTTTCCCAGGATAAGCTGTTCCAGGAGTTGTTATCGAGCGAAGGCCCCCCGGACCTGACACTACTGGACAGCCCCATGCTCTTTTCTGGATTTACACGCGACATGCAGCGCTATCTGATCGAGAACACCGATGCGCTCTCCAAGTCTCCTGCTGCAGTCGAGATCCTCGAGAAGGCATTTGCGAGCGAGAAGCAGTTCGATTTCACTCCCTTCCACCACAAGCTAGCAGCAGATGACCTCATCGCGTTCGCAGGTAGCGAGGCTTTGAGAAATATCAAGACTGTCAACCTCTCCGGCTTCGACTCCAAGAGAGACATTTGGACTGTGATTGCCATCGTGCAACAGCTCAAACTTGATAGCATGGTCTTGCTCTCTCGCCCCAATCGGTTGATCGAGGATCCGTGGGAGGTGCTAGAGGCTCTCGCAAAGTATTCCAGTCGCCCTCTGGTACTCCAGAAGCTGGTGCTGGGCTCCGCTTTCTCCAGAAGTATCCGGCAAAACTTTTGGGCACGTCAGACACGCACCACAATAGATTCTGGGTTTTGGAAGACTTTTCCTGTAATCCAGCTACTTTACCAGGGCCCAACGCAATTCCGCTTAACCTACGAATACGAAAGGCCCTGGATGACGGACTTCTTCCTGGGTGACGCCTTTCTCAGCCCAGTCCGCTTCGTCACCGGCCTTCTCAATGTCATCAAGGGCAAGTTCAAAGACCCCTGGCAAGGCGGAATGAATCGTGGGGAACTCGACGTGCCTCTGACTTTTGCCTGTGCCCCCTCCTCCTTCGAAGCTTTGGCAGCGGCCACTGAAGTGAGCCCGATACCAGCAGAGGCTTTCGCCCGCGGAAAGCAGGAGTACCACTCGAGATACGGCGCAAAGTCGACCGTCCCAATCCGGGACCTTGACCCCGAGGGCTGGACTGTGGTTCTGGTACACACAGCCACCCAGGAGTCCGTGGCCGGCTGCCGTCAGTTGCCGACCAACCGTCGATTTCAAGTGGCATTGGTGCGCTCCAGGGACCGCCCTGTACCTCTCATTGAGTCAACGATCAATCCGGATAAGCTCGAGATTGTCGACCTGAGGGGATTCCTGCAGCTCACTGCTCCCGAGTACGTGGGTGAGCTTCAGGCCTGCCTGTCGGAGCTCACTGCCTGGGCCCAGACCGGAGAGGAGCTTGTCAGCCAACTGACAGTTGGTGAGGTTGTCACGACGCTGCAGGCATTTGTGGATGGGCCAGGTGAGCGCAACACTGACGTTTATTAATGTCAGTGGGCCAGAAGCCAATGACGTTCATTTTGACGGTCTGATGATTCTGTCAAGAAATATGGATAGGTACGTCAGTATAGGTCGAGTCTGAAAGAGACGAGCTTAGATTTAGAAATCGGATATTCGTACCCGCAAAAACGGATGGTACACCCGTACATTACTTGCTTACTCACAGCCAATTCATATACCTACCACACATACATACTTATACCTACCCAGACCTAACACATCCAGACCTAATATACCCACACACTCAGACCTAACATACCCAGACCTAACACACCCAGACCTAACATACCCAGACCTAATACACTCAGACCTAACACACCTAGACCTAACACACCTAGACCTAATATACCCAGACCTAATATACCTAAACCTAATATACTCAGACCTAATATACCTAGACCTAATATACCTAAACCTAATATACCTAGACCTAATATACCCTAGACTTAGAAAACCCAGGTAGGTATATTTATTAGCTAAGTATTTGTGGTATGTGTGTGTGTGTGTGTGTGAAAATTATAATAACGAGCAAGCTATGTGCGGGTGTACCATCCGTTTTTGCCGGTGCGAATATCCGATTTCTAGATTTAAGCATGCCAGACCGCGAGGCACGGTGTGCCCTGAATTCTGCTGCGTCTGAGACACTTCGCATCAAAAGTGAGGATTCATTTCCGTGAAGTACGTTGTTCAGCACATACAAGAAGAACCAGATGAGGAATAACTGCCCATTTCACATACTATCTCGTAATATCATTTAGAGCTCTCCCATGTTTGTTGTCGTCGAAAAGCCAAGTGTGTCGTCCCCTGGCCAGCTCCAGAGCCGCTTGATGCAACACAAAGCCAGTGTCCAATGAGAGAGGCCATGATTACAGCTGATGTGGGGCTGCAGGGGTGTGCGGGTGGAAATCCGGGGCCGATGTCGCTGAGCTCCCCCAGAAATTATTACGGCCAGTGTTTTGCAGGTGTGTCCCTGTGATTGTCCCTGTGATCTCGAGGTGAGGGCAAAGAATTGGATTTCGTCTCAAGCGTCGGGTCTAATTGTGCTTGTGGCCTTCGAGTCATCTCCGACTAGACCGCCACCCCACCTCCAATCCCGCATGGAAAGGTGCAGATAGGAATACCACTTTTGATTCTTCTCTGCCTTGACTTCCAGCCTACTTTGTCCAGTTTTCTCTTGTCACTCGTGCGACCATCTAGTCAGTCGGTGCTTGAGTCAACGTCGTCATGTCGCTGCCCTCACTCCTCAGGGCCAGGGCCCCACGAGCCCTCGCAGCAGGCCGCTATCTGGCCTCCAATGGCCAAGCGTATGTGCTCTACCATCCCGTCCAGCTCCAATTGAGTCATCATGTGAACATTGGGTATCTGTAGCTGACAGCTCGCCTCAATGCAGCCGCCTCCTCTCCACGACCCCAGCCCGCTATGCCGACGACAAGCTCAACAAGGTCTCGGCCAACATCACACAGCCCAAGTCGCAGGGCGCCTCCCAGGCCATGCTCTACGCGACCGGGCTGAACGAGGAGGACATGAACAAGGCCCAGGTCGGCATCTCGTCCGTGTGGTACGAGGGCAACCCGTGCAACATGCACCTGATGGACCTGTCAAATCTTGTCAGGCAGTCCGTGGCAAAGGCTGGTCTCGTGCCCTACCGCTTCAACACCATCGGTGTGTCAGACGGTATCAGCATGGGTACCACTGGCATGCGCTACTCCCTGCAGAGCCGTGAGATCATCGCCGACAGTATCGAGACGGTCATGAACGGGCAGTGGTACGACGCCAACGTCTCCCTGCCCGGTTGCGACAAGAACATGCCCGGTGTCCTGATGGCGATGGGTCGTGTCAACCGGCCCAGCATTATGGTCTACGGAGGATCCATCAAGCCTGGTTGCTCCAAGGGCAAGGACCTTGACATCGTCTCGGCCTTCCAGGCCTATGGCCAGTACATCACCGGCGAGATTGACGAGAAGGAGCGGTTCGACATCATCCGGAACGCCTGCCCCGGCGCTGGTGCTTGTGGCGGTATGTACACTGCCAACACCATGGCCAGTGCCATTGAGACCATGGGCATGACCCTGCCCGGAAGCAGCAGTTTCCCCGCCGTCAGCGACGCCAAGAAGGCAGAGTGTGAAGCTGTTGGCCCTGCTATCAGGAACCTGCTCAAGGAGGACATCCGGCCTAGTGATATCCTGACGCGACAGTCTTTTGAGAACGCCATGGTCCTGATTAGCATCCTCGGTGGTAGCACCAACGCCGTGCTGCACCTTATCCCTATCGCCGATGCCGTCGGTGTCAAGTTGACAATCGACGACTTCCAGACCGTCTCCGACCGCACCCCTCTCCTGGCTGACCTGAAGCCCTCGGGCAAGTACGTCTTCGAGGACCTGTACAACGCTGGTGGAATCCCAGCGCTGCTCAAGTTCCTGCTGAAGGAGGGTGTCATTGACGGATCGGGCATGACCGTTACCGGCAAGACGATGAAACAGAACCTCGAGGCATTCAAGGACCTCCCCTCGGACCAGGCCATCATCCGCCCGCTCAGCAACCCGATCAAGCCCAACGGGCACATCCAGATCCTGCGCGGTTCCCTGGCACCCGGCGGCTCCGTGGCCAAGATCACAGGCAAGGAGGGCCTGCGGTTCGAGGGCAAGGCGCGCGTGTACGACAAGGAGGACGACTTCATCCAGTCCCTCGAGCGGGGCGAGATCAAGAAGGGCGAGAAGACGGTGGTGATCATCCGGTACGAGGGCCCCAAGGGCGGTCCCGGCATGCCCGAGATGCTCAAGCCCAGCTCGGCCATCATGGGCGCCGGGCTCGGCCAGGACGTCGCCCTGCTGACCGACGGCCGCTTCTCTGGCGGCAGCCACGGCTTCATCATCGGCCACGTCGTGCCTGAGGCCATGGAGGGCGGTCCCATCGCGCTCGCCAAGGACGGCGACCGCATCGTCATCGACGCCGACAAGCGCGTCATTGACCTCGAGGTCGCCGACGAGGAGCTCGCGGCCCGCCGCAAGGCGTGGGTGCGGCCCCAGAACCGCGTGCTCCGCGGCACCCTGGCTAAGTACGCCACCCTGGTCAGCGATGCCAGCCAGGGCTGTGTCACCGACGACAAGCTGCTGAAGCTGTCATGAGGTGGTGGGTATATGGATGGCGTGCGCTCATGTGGGGGTGTGTATTGTAGATACCATGATAATTCTAGGCGTTCAAAATTGGGGCGTAAATGCGAAAGCGCTCTTTCTCAACATTCCCAACGTGTTCTCTGCGCCCATCTCATGGCAGGGCGTTTTACAAGCCCGTGTGATCGTTATTATTGATTTTGTTCATCTCGACATACAAAACAGACATTTTGGATCTCCGTGGAGGGTCATAAAACCAAACAACCGACGAAGCATACTAGACTCGCGGGGAGATATCTAAGAGAAACAGAACCGTCGTATAGACCCAAAACACCTCAGCCATGCATTTTTCGGAAAATAGCCACCCTCACACTCCTCACTCGTAACACCTCCTGGTCCCACATCTGCATCGGACCATTACAACGCACTAACCCCCAGCTCGAATATTCCTCCTACTTCTTTTTCCAGGCCTCGACAAACTTGGCCTTATCCTCAACGGTAAGGCCGACCCTCTTATTCCGCCCGAGCCTCGCGAGGTTCTCCGCGACCCGGTCCAGCACCCGCCTCTCCTCGGCCGTGATCTTGGTTGACTCGTCGCCGGCCCCAGCCCTACCCCCGTCCGACCGGCTCGGCACATCAACACCCGATGCCTCGCTGACGCCGTTGACGGCGCCGGCGGTGTTGTAGACTGCCTCGGCGATGCGGATGCGCATGACGTGCGTGGGGCGGCTGAGCAAGCGCCACAGGAAGCTTGCCCAGGCGCCCGGGACGGGCGTCGTGATGGCGGGCGAGGCGTAGCGGATGCTGACGGGGAAGATCTTGACGCTCGCGGGCGCGGCGAGCAGGCTCGGGCTGAAGGGGAGGATGCCCTGGCCGTTGGTGGTGGCGCACTCGGGGAAGACGGCGACGACGCGGCCCGGGTTCTCGGCGAGGATGGCGTCGAGGGTGGTCAGGTCGGCGGCAGGTGGGGGCCCGGTGCGCAGCTGCTGGGGGCTCAGTGCGTGCCAGATGGCGCCCCAGAGGCCGACCCTGGACACCCTGCGGCTGCGCGGGTAGCTGATCGTGAAGATGGGGTCGAAGACGGCGGCGAGGTAGACGGCGTCGACGGGGCTGGTGAAGCTCGCGGCGATGACGGATGCGGGCGGGGCCGAGGGCATGCGGCCCGGTGGCTGCTGCGAGAGGGAGCCGCGCTTGACGCCGTCGAGCTGGAGGTCGCCCCACCAGATCTGGGGGATGGCGAGGAGGGCCCAGACCAGCAGCTTGCTGAGGGCCTGGGGCAGGAAGGGGATGTGCTGGGCCAGCAGGAAGTAGAAGGCCACGTAGGAGATGAGGAACGGCAGGCGGAAGACGAAGAGGGTCAGGTGCAGCAGCTTGGCCGGGGTGCTGGAGGGCGAGCTGTGCGGGATGAAGGGGGAGATGCCGGAGCCTGGGGGATTATGAGCAGTCAGTTGCTGTTGACGTTGAAGTTGTTATTAACGTTGGATAGGATGGCAAAGGAACGGACATACCTCTGTCACGGAACTGGGAGAACTTCTCCATGGTTGGCGACGGGGAGAACGGTTGCGACCGGTTGCGCTGAGCTGTACTGGGATGTCCAGAAAGGGAGAGATCCAAAATAGGTGCAGACGATATTCCAAAGAGCAGCAGATGACAATAGTGCAGCTCACTTCATGTCAGACAAAGAGCGCATAGAAGCGCAAGCAGCACGCAAGACAAGATGATGGATGCAACGGAAGTCTTCAAAAGCTCAGTCGAATCAACAAGAAGGAAGGGATCGTCATGACTGACTATCGGACCATTTTATTGTGCACAGGTCGAGCCTTGCCGAGCAGAGCAGAGCTGGAGCTTTGCTGACTGGTGGGCGAGCGAGGGAGGGAGGGTAGGAGCTGAGTGAGACTGAGCTGGCTGCTGCTGCTGGCATGTGAAAAAGTGGCCACGTGCAGGATGAGGAGGGGCAGGTACGGTGGATGGCAAAGAAGGGTTCGGGTTCGGGCCGCGAGGAGCAAGCTCAAGCTCATGCATTTGTTGCCGTGACATCCTGTCGGTACCACTGATATGGCGCATGTTGACTGCCCCGACATGGTCTTCATGAGCATCTCATTGGTGTGTCTCATGCATGTGAAGGCCACGATAGTACAAACCGTTTTCTTACTGAAAATCGTGAAACTGTGACGAGACAAGAATGTACTCGGTCTGGCTCTCTTTCCTTTCCTCATGGTGGCAGCAGTACTAATTTGAGAAACGCCAAGCCTGTACAGTCTCATTCTAGTATATTCTTTCGCATCATGGAGTTGAAAGACACAGAACCATGCCTTATGGTCAATGGTGAGAACGAGTGCTCTGCAAAGGTAGCAAGCTCCCAAGGTACACAATAGAGGAGGTGCATGGCAAGCAGCCAAGCGCCCCCCACCTTCCCGCAACGTGCAGGGGCGGGTCCCATGCAGCCAATCGACCCCGATTCTCATCTGCACCCACCTCGTTGCTCCTGGCAACCGCCAAATCCCGCGTAAATAATTGCAAAGTGCACGTCAGGATTTCAGGCCCTGCGCCGACGAGTCCGCCAGCCAACCAACAACTCCACCTCAAACCCGGCTCAACTTGCTCTGACCAGCACCACTCAGATGCTCCATGCCCTCGAGGAGGACCCCCCCTATCTAGACCCTGCACGCCGACCTCCCCGCCCACGGACTGATACAAGTTGCTCATCCTGCCTGCCTCAACTTCTCCGCTGAACGGGGCATCGCTCCTCGCTTCCATCTTCCTGTTCCATCTCGTCCTCCCCCGCCAGCGCATCATTACCCACTACACCATGGAAGAGAGAACAGAAAGCGCGGTATGCAGGAACCCAATTGCGATCCCATGCCTCAGTCGCACATAGCTAATCTCACTGTCGTCCCCTCCAGCAGATGCGCGCCTCCCAGCTGCGCCCTCCAGGGAGCAGACTGCCCGCGCCAAACGTGCGACCACCGACCCTCAACGAGATGTCCGACTCCCAGAACAACGTCAGATCTCAGCCCTCGATGCTCCCGCAGTCCGGCATCAAGCGGCCTCAGTCCAACAGCGGTACGCCATCTAACGAGCATTGACGGTGCTGCTCATCGCTGACCAGACAATAGTCTCGCAAGCACTGCCTGACCCGAAAGCACGAAAGACTCTGATGGAGAGGGCCGGCGAATTCCCTAGCAAGCCATCCATTACCGCTACTCCTGCCCCAAGGGCCGCCAACAAAGGTGTCTCGCTCGCCTCACAAACTGGGGTAAGTTCTGCAGCCTGTCTTGATATCAAACAATAAGTTTCTTTGAGCGCTTTTTTGGCTCGGATTATGATTGCCCATACCGGGAACCCATCTTGCGCTTATTGATATGCCTGGATCTCGCGCAATCTCTCCCTATTCAAGTTTTGTTCCGGCAAAATATCACGAGACCTCACCAAGATGAGGTTTCCTCCGTTCCCCAAACAGCTGCTTCGTGCCGCGACCACCTCGCTGCGGGATGCACGGCTCGAGGAAACCTGCCCAATCGACAACGGAACCACAGAGCTTGACGAGTTCTGTGTCGTAGACCAGTATGACCTTGAAGGACTCTGCGGGACCATCGAGCTGCGTTATGACGCTGAAGTCTGTCTTCGAAGTTCGCAAAGGCCTGCTTGGCCAGCAAATCTTGACATGACACCGTGACTAACTCTGCATGCAACAGATCAAGCCACCATCAACCGCGATGCCTCTGACACGCCACCAATCGTCAAAATCCTTGTCTTCTCGGCTCCCTCCCAGCGGCTTCGCTCAGAGTGTCGGTCCGAACGTCAGCCGGCCTGGCACCATGATCGGACGTTCGAAGACTTCCATGTCCTTTCATCACTCGACAGACACTAAACAGCGCCCAAATGCGAGCCGCATCCGACCTCAGACGTCCATGAACAACCACGCAGTGGAGGATGACGGGCAACCACACGGAAAGCAGAATTGTACGATGCTGCCCCTTTCTTTACGATCTTCGTCCCAATCCGCTCCCAATGCTTTGCCAGAAAGAAGACTCAGAAAGGCTGCCTCAGTTCAATACATGGGACCACGAGCCTCAGCGCCAGGAAGAGATTTCTCTATCAGCACCATGATGGGCAAATTGAGTCTCAACGACGAGCGTCCAAACGGTATTCTTCTCTCCCGGGATCAAGCGATTTCGACCAAAGAGAACTGTCCCCCCAGTCCGAGTTCCTTGCGTCAATCAGACTCTCTACTGGAAAACGTCACCCTCAGGCCGGCTCAGTCGCGCAGAGAAGACGGCACAGCAACCCCAGTCACCCGCCCGGAGGATTCTAGGGCCAGCATAATGGCGCCGCCCAAGACTCCTCCTCGATCTGCGCAACATGCTCTGGATATGCTGGACAAGTTCGAGAACACTCTACACGCTTCTACTAGGAAGTGCCCAGAGTCTCCTCCAAGATCTCCTTCAAAAATTCAGAAATTTCTAACTAGGGATTCTAATCTGACTACATTCACAGCTTGGGACGTGGACGAGCGCCTCGTGGAAGTAGAGGCTCAATTCAAGGCCATGAAAGAGGTTATGAACGGCTCTCTGACCGACAAGAAAGCCATGGAAGAGGTGATCGAAATGGCAAAAACGAGAGGTAGGCGTTCTACGGATGAACGGAAATGCTTTGGGCGTAGCAACTGACACTTCACAGCGAACGACCTCGAGCGCGAACGAAATCGATTAGACGAGAGGAATGCGGGTTTGCAAAGCGAAATCGATGGCATGAGACAGCAATTGCAATCAGTAACACTGGACCTGGAGCAAGAACGGAGGTCCTACAAGTATGAGCTCGAGGACAAGGCTCGGGAGCATCGCAGTGAATTGGACCAGCTTCGAAGAACCCTGGAGGACCAGACCGACCGCCTAAGCAGGCAGCACCAGGAAGAGCTGGACGCTTTGAAGAGGCACTACCGGGTTGAGCTGGAAGACGAGAAACTTCAGGCCGCCCGCGAGGTTGAGGAACTCAGATCGAAGCTTGGCTCTGAACAGGATGGCCTCAACCTCGCCCTCCACAACAAAGATCGCGAAATCCAAAGCACTCGAGCGGAGATGGATATTCTGAACGCGGACCTCGATCGAGAACGCGTCCAGAAGACCCACTTGCAGAAACAGATCGATGATCTCATCGGCACCAACACGACGCTCGAAAGCACTGTACGCTCGCTGCAAGCCCAGGTACACTTCTTGGAATCAGACAGCAAGCAGCAGTCAGACTCGTTTGCTGAGATGGAGGCGAGGATGCAAGAAGCTTTGATTGCTGCGGATGAGGCGCGGCAAAAGCTGATCAAGGAGGAGACTGAACGACGAGTCCTGTTCAACAAGTACCAAGAATTGAAAGGCAACATCCGGGTTATGTGCAGGGTCCGGCCGGTTGTTGAAGACTCCGAAGGCACAGCAGCGGAGCTGGACTTCCCTGACGACAAGACATCAGCTCAAATCTGCGTCAAAGGACCCGAGGAGAGGAATGCCCTGGGTAAGACCAGCAGCAAGACTTACCCATTCGAGTTCGACCGCGTCTTTACTCCTCAAATACACAACGAAGAGGTCTTTGGCGAGATCGCGCAATTGGTGCAAAGTGCCTTGGACGGCTACAACGTGTGCATCTTCTGTTACGGTCAAACTGGTTCGGGCAAGACATACACGATGTCATCGCCAGACGGTATGATCCCACGAGCGACCAAGATGATCTACGACACGGTAAACAAGCTGAAAGAGAAATCTTGGACGTACACCATGGAGGGCAACTTTGTCGAGGTGTATAACGAGGAGCTGCATGATCTGCTGACCTCAGCCAAGGAAGCCGAGGGCAAGAGGAAACCGGAGATCCGCCATGACGAGGCTCGCAGAACCACGACGGTGGTCAACTGCAAGAGCGTGTCGCTTGACTCGGAGGACACCGTCGAGCAGATGCTCAAGCATGCGCAGAACAACCGCTCTGTGGCAGCCACGAAGGCCAACGAGCGATCGTCCCGGTCACACTCGGTGTTCATCCTTAAGCTGATCGGCGAGAACTCGGCAACGCACGAGCGGTGCGAGGGCACGCTCAACCTCGTGGACCTGGCTGGTTCAGAGCGACTCAAACACTCGGGTGCCGAGGGCGACCGCATGAAGGAGACGCAGAACATCAACAAGAGTCTGACGTGTCTGGGCGATGTGATCGAGGCGCTGGGCAAAGGCAACGGTCATATCCCATACCGGAACTCGCAGCTGACGTACCTCCTCAAGAATTCGCTGGGTGGCAACTCCAAGACCCTCATGTTTGTGATGGTGTCGCCTCTCGAGGCACATCTCAAGGAGACGCTGACCAGCTTGAGATTTGCTACCAAGGTAAGCCGATTTCTTTTCTGGTGAAATCTGAGCGAGGCTAATTGGACACAGGTGCACAACACCCACATTGGCACGGCCAAAGCGACGAAGAAGACCAAGGATCGTATCGGCGACTCATGATGACAATAATGATGATGAAATTATATCGAAGTTGATTTCGAAGACGCCCCGCTGTACATGGGAATCCCCAGAACATAGCGGACGGGGAGAGAAAGATAGGACTGTCGGGGGTGGATGTTTTGTAAAAACCGAGGAGTAAGGGCGTCGACCGATGATACCAAAGGAGTTCCGCCAATATTCCCGTTTTCTTCTTTTTCCTAATATCGGGCGGGGGTTTCATTTTCTTACCGTCGCGATGATGACTCCCTTCTTCCCCTCTGACGACCTGCACCAGCCAGCCGCTTTATATCTAGGTGGTGGATTCATGACTGTTTGTGTTTTTGTTGCTTTTGAACCATTGGAGTTCAGGATAGGATTTCAATGTCATGGATACGTAAATACATTCATAACGAGGGTGTGGTTCGTAATCCTTGTACTTGCTTGGGCGGTTCAGTGACTGTGAGAGGTGGCAATGGACAGTAGGATGGCACTTGTGAGTATTTGTGCAAGCTAGGGGAGGCTCACAGCGAGGGGTGGTGGTCGCATTGGACTTTGGACTTGACAACGGGGGGTCCGAAGTGCGTGAAGCGTGCTTGAAGGGATTCCGGTTCCTTGATCAATATATGTAGATTTCTGTTCATTGCGGAGCGGATCTATAGCGAGGAGCGTGTCTAGGAAACACAGAGCGAGCTGAGATAAATGGATCCGGGTAGCGAGTAGACCTTGTACTCCGTGAACAAGGCCAGTAAGGAAAGGTGTAGCTTGGTTTAGAACAATGTATACACTACTTAAATACTTGGTCCTCGTGAAGTTTACGCATGCTTCCCATCTGTGAGACCGTCTCCATGTGTTGTGAGATTCTCTGATATTTACTGACGTGGTTGAGTTGTCTCAACGCAATGAGCACAGGGTGTGAGCCCAATGTTAAGAAACCTACTGTCCTTTCAACATGCACTCGTCTCTTCGCTTCCTCCCGTCCTCTTATTTTCTGTCTTCTCCGCCCATCCCAATGCCTCGATATCTGACAACGAATGGGGTGAAAGTCCAACTACAAACACGTAACCGGGCCGGTCGTCGCCGATGTCGTTTACCAGATAGGCCTGTTACAGTAGAAATTGTGTTGGCAATCTACGAAAATTATCCGATGCAGCCATCCCTTCCCTTCTGACGGAATGGCTCGACGGATATACCCGATCGACGTCTGTTGATGTTCGGGATGCTTGCCGATGCTTCGGTCACACGTGATAACGTGTTTGTACCGCGTTTGTGTCACTTTTGGGCAAGTGACTATAAAGGCGTAGCGTTCATTACGCTGTAGTGAACAGATTTTCGAGGATTTGAACATTCCCGGCCGATGACTATGTGCAAATACATAACGGACTCGGTGCCGGCCTTGAGCGCAGCCTACTTCCCTGCTACAAAGCAGTATCAACGAATGCTTGGGGATGCCTGGGCCACATATTCCGTTCAATTTTGTCGCCCGACGTGAACTTACTGCGAATCCAGCTAACTATTCCAACCAGCTTTAGGTCGATGTTTTCATGATCACAATTGTGAGCAAAGGTATTCAATCAAATCCCTTTTTCTAGCGATCAGCCGAGGAAGCAATCACTGCATCCTAGCTAGACAGGACCAGATGATCTAAAACTCGGGAATCACGGTCCCGGCGTTCCTTTTCTCAGCCAACGCGAGGATGGCATTTCCTGCATAAAGGTCCGTCATGCTGACCCCGACGCTCTTATAAACGAGGAGACCATCCTCGAGCCACCGTACGAGCTCTGAGTTGTCCGCCCGCCTCTTGAGCTCCTCGACCTCACCGACCTCGACAAGGTTCTCAGCCTTGAGCTTGCTCGCGACCACCTCACCAGCGTGGTCTGAAGTCCCCTCTCGGTCGTCAACAAGCACCACGCCGCCGGGTCTCCCTTCCCACTGGAAGCCGAGCTCGGGGTGGCCGACGACATGCTGCAGTAGAGACGGGTCCAGCTCGATCATGTTCGGCTGCCACGAGCCGACGGCCGACACGTAAGGTTGACGCTCCCTATTCTCCCCCGTCACATACTTGGCAGGAAATAGTGGTGTTGTCGTCCCCACCGTGCAGAAGACAGCATCGGCAACAGCCAGGTTGCCCTGGAGCCAGGCGTCATAGTCCTCCCGGGAAGGGTCCACGTACTCCAACTTGGCCGCCGACTTCCAACGCTCGCCGTTCTCCTTTCCGAGCTTCTCAATCAACTGCCTTCCACGGTCTGCAGAACGGTTCACTACGCTCACTGAGCGGATCTCGTCGCCCCTGAGCGCCAGGGCGAGGCGCAGGTGCCACAGGGCCTGCTTTCCCGCGCCGAAGACAACGATATTGTCAGTACGGCGGCGCCACAGCCAGGGTATGAGGGCGCTGAGCGAGGTCCGGTAGCCCGTGACCTCCTCGGCGTTGAGCACGCCCGCGGGCAGGCCGTCCTGGTCGCAGAGGGCGATCATGCCGTGCAGGCCGGAGCCGGCGGCCGGGGACGAGGGCGATGGGGAGACGATGACCTTGGCGCCGACGTTGTTGGGGGACGTGAAGAGCCTAAACAGGCACCTCTGGCCCTCGGGCCGGTTCACGATCCCGGCTGGGGGCTGGTGTTGCCGCTCCTGGCCCGTGGAGAAGTTGACTAGGCATTGTGCCAGGGTGTCGCGGAAGCCGAGTATGTCTGCCCGCGGGAGGTTGATCAGGATGTCGTGCACAGCGCTGTCGCTGAGGACCCGGAAGCTGCCCATTGTCTCTGTGTATTCCCGCTCGGGGCCGCCGGTAAAGTTGTAGATCGTAAGAGGGTGTGGATTATTTACTGCGTGCCAATGTTGTCTCAGGGCCAGCAGCGATTCAACTTTTCGAGTCTCGGATTTAAATAAATTGAGATCATGCGAACTCTCTTGGGGTCAGCTGGCGTCCTTCTGGACATACATCCACTCACATGAAATAGTGATATTTAATACAAGTCGAATTTGATGTTTGACTCAATAAGCAACAGCGCTGAGCCCCGGTATTCTGGTCCTGCCGATAGTAACCTTGCCCCGAGTTACTCCCGCCTGTCAGCCGATGTTCGGGGGCGCATGCCAAGGCGCTACGGCACACCTGCATGCTAACCGCTGTGGACCCATGACTTACAGAGTCGGACGACGTTAGGACCCGACGACCCTCAGGTACTTCAACTTCACGGGTCTGTTAATCCAAATAGCTGAACCGCATCCCGCAAGTTTTAACAAAGTGATACTTTCTGATATAGCATGACTATCACTGCAAGTCAATATGCCGGCCGGAAGACCGCCTGCAGTTGGTGATCCGGCTAAGCATTATATAGCCGTGCCGTCACCGGTTTGCTTGAAGCACCATAGGCAACCAAAAACCACAGTCCTTACTATTTACAATTTTCAAACTCTTCTCGTAGTGACTATATTATCCTACTATTGAATTTCAAACTGACACCATGACGTTCGGGCGGACCTTTAACGTTGTCGGTGCCCACGTCGGCGGCGAGGTCTGTGATGTCGTCACCGGCGGAGTCCTCGACGTTCCGGGAAAGACCATGTTTGAGAAGATGATGTACTTCTGGAAAAAAGAAGACCAACTACGCAATTTGCTGCTGAACGAGCCGCGGGGCTCTTCTGCAATGTGCGCCAACCTGCTGCTCCCCCGCTGCAACCCGGAGGCCGATGCCGGGTTTATTATTATGGAGCACGAGGAATACCCCCCTATGTCCGGCGCCAACACCATCGCCGTATCTACGGTACTCCTCGAGACGGGCATGGTGCCCATGAAGGAGCCGACCACGACGCTGAAGCTGGATGCACCCGCAGGCCTGGTGACGGTCACGGCGGACTGTGCCGGAGGAAAGGCTAGATCGGTGGAGTTTCGCAACGTTCCGGCCTTCGTATGGGGCCTGGATGTGGAAATTGACGTCCCGGGTTTTGAACACAAGGTGAAGGTCAACATTGCCTACGGAGGTATGTGGTACGTTCTGGTGGACGCCGCATCAGTCGGCCTTGAGATCGAGAGCGCCAACGGCACCCAGCTGGTCGACGTGGGGGAGCGCATCAAGCGTGCAGTTCAGGCTCAGACGGATCCCGTCCACCCGGAGAACCCCGAGATCCGCGGCGTCACTGTCCTCGAGTTCACCGCGCCCCTGCGGAGGACTGAGGAGGGCGGTAAGCTAATAGCCTCCAACACCGTCGTCGTGTCCCCGGGCCGCCTGGATCGCAGCCCCTGCGGTACCGGGACTTGCGCCAGGCTCGCCGTGCTGCACGCACGGAGCCAGCTTGGCGTGGGCCAGTCATTTCAGCACAGGAGCATCACCGGCGCCGAGTTCGTCGGGACGGTCTACGCGGCGGCCAAGGTTGGGGAGTATGATGCCATCATCCCCGCGGTCAGGGGCACTGCCTTTATCACGGCCTTCAAGCAGGTTATCCTCCACCCTGAGGATCCGTTCCCAGAGGGTCTCAGGGTCGGCGACAAGTGGCACGTTAGTTAAGACGCCGACAGTTTTGGTCGTACGATCAGGAATGGGGGTTTTGAGATGAGTGGGATGGAATAACGTATATACTCTGCTGTAAGGCTCATCTAAGATACTCTTTTCTGTACGTCGTACAATGCCCTTCGATGGCACAGTCATGCCCAGCTGCCTGAAACCTATTCAGTTATGGTTGAGTTCCTGTATTTGAGCCTCGGATCTATGCTGAGTGATCAATCGATCTAGCCAGTAACGCATGGCACGTGTACAGGCCACCGTACAAGTCAAAATTCTTTTGTCGAAGTAAAATATAGAGTAGGATTTGAGTGATAATACAAACTATGTCGTGAAGATATTCTAAGCTCGTAACTGAGATGTGTACGTGCTTAGCCTGGAAAACAGAGAAAAACAAGTTATGTACCATCTATGTGTAACTAAATAGGGCACCCAGGAAAGGCATACAATACAGCGCCTTGTTTCAAGTATCCGAATATCCTTTCTCCTTTTATCTGCCCACACGTTGCGGCTAAGCACCTAAGTCTATCGTGCTGGCGCTATGCACAAGGGTGGGTTACATACGAAATCCTTTTTCGTCCCTAGTGTGTCAGCTGCGCGTAGCTGCACTCCAATAAAGACTCAGTCTTGGCCTAGACACGTCTCATTCCAGTGAACTTTCTGCAACACACGGAACGTTGAAACTCATTATGGCAGATGCCCAGGCTCAAGCTGACGTGGAGCAGGCTCCCGGCAAGCAGCCTGAGTACAACCACGATTCAAGCCATCCGCCGCGAGATGATGGGCACCTTCACCCTCCTGACCCCACGAACAATATCATTGCGGATAAGGTTGTTGTGCTTAGCTTCCGAAATCTCCAATTGAAGCGCATTGGAGCTCTTCAAGACAAGCTGATTGCCTTTTCCCTGGCGAGGGAGCCTTTGCCTCCTGATCATGCCGACCGGGTGGACTCAACTCTGGAGGCTTATGGTGAGTAATTATACGCCCTACCTCTAAAGCCGTGCTCATTAAATTTCGCTAATTTTCGCTCAGCACAAGCATTGAGGGACTATGAAACACTTTCAGTGAACGCAGTCCGCACCATTCCTATCGGCGCTCGCTTGGTCGGCAGCATGGGAATCGCTGGTGAGGAGCGTGGAACCACACGCCTTGAAAGATTAGGTGATAGAGTGGCTAGGCTTGTATTGAAAATGGTCCCAGGGCTAGAAGCATACTCAGCCTTCTTTGGCGTCCTCAGTACTGTCGTGGGGTCGTCCTTTGAGCGGGAGCTTCTCACGAGGAGTTTCCAAATACTATCTCGACAAGGCTCTATCAGTATCGGTCCATCGTCGGTAATCGACTTCATGGAAGGATCGTGTGGAGATCTGGGCTTCCGCGAGCTTGACCAGCAAGGGAGGGTGCGAAGAGCAGAGAGGCAAGCTCTTACTCAACGCATATTCATGGGTGTATTCGGCGGGATTGCTTTGATATGCCCAGTCCTCGTCATGGTTCTTTACCCATCTCGAAATACCAACCTCATTACCGTATCGGTCGCGACGATTCTGTTTGCTTCTCTTTTGGCTATTGGGGCTTCTGATAGTACTGGGAAGGACGTATTAGCCGCGACTGCAGCTTATACGGCTGTGCTGGTTGTGTTTTTCGGGACAAGTGGGAGCTAAACATAGGAAGTGTTGTTATGGATAGAACGGTTGGTTCCCAATTTTTTTGGACATTCAATATTTCTTATTCCAGCTGGAAAGAAAGTCTAAGCATGTATGACCACTAAATACATAGACGTTCGATCTGCAAGTTAGTTTCGAGAGTGACGGACCACACTTTGTTACACGCAGAACTGAACGACAGCCACAAGCCTGAAATATGGGACAATCGGTGTATGGATAAGGAGTCTGTCCCGGTTCCGCGGCTTTTGCTCGGCCTGCCTCACATCACTTCATTGGCAAGGCATTCTCGGACCCACATGCAATCTTCGCTGTCGTACTGTATTGACCATTACGTTGCTCCGCAGCTGACATCTGTTATATTCTTGCTCCAATTTGTCTGTCTTGTGTCAGTTAGGGGCGAATCTGTATTTGCAAAATCGGGTGTAGCATCGGTGCGATCGGGTCGATAGCGCCGAAATTGACTAGTTATGTCCGTGGCCGAACTTTGTGTCCCAACCACCTAGGAGACTTGGCCATTTATACGGAAACATCAAACAGCCTCAGCAAATAGTATTTACACCCTGTCTTCTATTGACTCTCATTGAACAGCTTACAGTTGCAATAGCTCGTGGCTGTTGGATGAAAGTTAGTTAGCTCTTGTGTCTCAATATTGTATGAAATACCACGGGGACTATTGCGCGGCCCTGGGAGCTTCATTTGACCTGAATATTATCGGGGTATAACATTAAAAACGCCAAGTCCTCGGTCTTCGGATGAAAATCAAGGGCGAGAAAGCAATATCCACAATACAGATGACAAACCAATCTCTCATGGTGGGTGGAATCAAGCCGTCTCCGAAACGAGGAACTTTGTAATGCATTGCACATGGCTCATATAAGAAGACACCAACGATTACCCTTTTGAACGTGATTTCTGGTCAAGTACCATGTGAGCGAATACAGCCCCTGAGAATTCTCCAGAGTCGCAAGCACCAACGCATATACAGAAGTGAGGCCGAATCAGAAATCATTCATTCATCAGATCATGGCTGCCAAAATTTCTCTTTTAACCCTTGGGCTTGACTTTGACTGGTCAAAAGAGCATCGACCAATGCTTGTTGGTCCAAAGCCCGACGACATAATCGGCGCCCTGCAAGAAGCCTTCGCTCAAATCGAGAAGCTCCCTGGACTCTATTTGAAGATGGAGCTCTTCGCGCCAGATTCCGAAGGCAAGATCGGGGAGCAAGTATACGAGCTCATTCGAAATGGCCCGCCGGCTGGTAGTGGAGCAGGCAAGACGTGGGATGGGGTCCTCCTCGGGTTCGGGATTCGATCAGATGTCCCGCTGACTCCGACGTTTGAGGAGTTGGTGAACTATATTAAGGACACTGTTCCTTCGGCGAGGTTAATGTTTTCGGGGATGCCTGATGACCAGTTGCCTTGCGTTCTGAGACACTTCCCTCACCTCAAAGCGAGTGCCTCCACATCCTGAGTGCACGGGGTATTTCAAGCGTTCGGAGGCCGACGGGAGCGAACAGCCGACACCAACATAACTTATAGCAACATTATCAAAGTATGATATTAAGTTCCAGTTCTTAGGCCCACATAAATACAGCCAAGGCAGAAAAAGCAGCCAAGATTACAAATCTCTCCGTTTTTGTTGCTCCTATCACCCTCCTAGCATAGCAAGAGCACAAGATTCAGAGACTTTTTGGCCAATCGGTAGTCTCAATACCGACGCTCATCGGACCACCATGGGGAACTAGGACCTCGTAACGAGCGCATATAGTACTCGGATGGCCATCTTATTTGTATGAGAAGGTCAATGACCTTAGATAGCTATATGATGCTACTATATGTGCCATCTCTCCAATGACTTAAGGCTTGCCTCAACTTTTCAAAGGAAATGGGAATGTATGTACGAGGCAATTCCAGGACCATCAACACCCGTTTGATAGGGCCAGATACGTCAACTTCCTCATACCGATCGTCTTGTTCAATATGCTGAATTGCTGGTGCAGTGCTTTCCAAGGACCTGCTAAGCCTTGTGGTGAATCTCACAACTAACGTTATGCAAGATAACGCACTTGGGCCTGCCACTCAGCCAATTTCTTTGGGCGAACATGCAACTTTCGAGACATCAGGTATACAAGAACATTTTTTGATGTCAAAGATAAGTTGGTGGCGTCAGAAAGGGGATTGGGCTCTTCCGTAAAGCAATCCCTCGCCTCATGCAGCATTGTCACTGTCACCGTCGGCAGGAGGCCCACTCTGATGTTGCACAATGACCTCAGCCAGCCAACAACGACTCTAACCCACCTAGGCAACCAAACAATTTCGCAAGGGTCCCAGAGATTTCAAGATATGACTGGTCTCTTTCATATCCCACAGGAGACCCTTTGAATCCTACCATCCCTGCGTCCTTTCTTTCATTGTAAACATTTCCCCCGACCGTGTTTGCACACCACAAATGGGCCCGTAGGCCACCCAACACATTTCCAGCCCCGCCGTCAACATCAACAACCACAATGGCCTACGTTCCGCCCGCGCTCCGGAAGAAAGCGCAAGGTTCTGCACTCAATGGAACAACACATGGGACAATAGCGGAGGCTGCGGGGTCTCACGAGAACCTACCGCCTGACACGGCCCCTCCCGGGTCTATCGCGGGGCCACCCTTCTCCCAAGCGGACATCCACCATCACTACTGGCCTCCTCGATTCACCGATGAGGGCCCTTCTACTACCTCCATGAGCCTCGCATCCACTAGCACCCTCAACGCGTCAGCACAAGCTCCCGACAAACTGAAATACATCATGCTCTTTGGTGGCGCGAATCCCCGCTGGTCCTCACACGGTATCATCTTCGTCAAGTCGAAGCTGCACATCCTACCTGGTGGCGAGAAATTCAAGGATGACCTGCAACCAGAATACGATGAGAAGGGAGAGTCACCAGACGGTGTCGAAGACAACAGAGGCGGATCAACCGAGCCCGATCAACACACAGGCGCGTCTACTGGTGACTACGCCCTTGATTCCAGAACGCAGGGCTCCCCCAGCCCGGACTTCGACACAGATGACGAGCCCAAGTCCGAACAGCCGTATTCCCCTGACCTATCTCTTTACGATATTGAGCCCATTGCCGTCTTTGAACAGGTGTCACGGTGGCAGATCGGCCCGTTTCGCTTCGCTGGCTACTACAAGATCGTCAGCCTCGAGTACCTCGCACCTCACAGCCGGGAGCTGTTCCAATTGCTCGAGCAGAAGTTCACCACAACCGACAAATTTGGTCGCACCAAGCAGCGGCAGCGGAGTGCCGCGTCTTGGAGGGGCAGTATGCGCCATCGATGGGCCGTCATCAGCTTGGAGAAAGATGAAGACGCCGACGCCAGCCAGCCTCCGCCGAAGATTGAGGCTGGGGATTCTGATGCCACTTCTCCCAGAAAGAGCGTCAATGAGTTGCTAAAGGAGTTGAGAATGAAGGACTGAGAAATCTCGAAGTATCTCATTGGTCCACAGTTGCAACGAAGTCAATAATACGCTGCTACTTTCTTGCGAATTTACAAAATTGATCAATTAGCCGGAGAATCTGTGTTTTCGAATTATTTTTGAATGATGTCATTCCGTCGTGGTCGAATGCCCAGCGAATACGCATAAATACACGTGTAGTTCCTTGCACTAGTGGAACGAAGACACAGAGACAGCTGTCTTCGAGACACTCTCAGGACTAGGATATCCAGGCATCAAATCAGCGGCAGGCACGCGACACCGAAAAGCCTTTCTGCTTACGCAAGCTCTCATTGGCAATTCAATCGAGCATCGTGTGATGTGAGTGAGATCTGCATTGATGAATGGAAGGTGAGGCGTGGCATTCAAGGAATATGCTTCCATCGTTCCGATAAAGGCAGCGAATCCACAAGCGCCTCCTGGTCCGTCGTGAACCTAAAGACAGCACTCTATCAACTTGCTCTCCCATTCTTACACAATCATTTCCATTCTGACAACCGAGCGACGTGCGCACT
The DNA here is from genome assembly GCA_013435955.1 of Diaporthe sp. HANT25. Classification (NCBI taxonomy): domain Eukaryota; kingdom Fungi; phylum Ascomycota; class Sordariomycetes; order Diaporthales; family Diaporthaceae; genus Diaporthe; species Diaporthe sp. HANT25. Next base: position 21,332 of record JACBFG010000011.1, on the reverse strand, counting down.
GTTTCTGTTAGAACCGACGAACAAGTTCACTGAAATCTGCTTGCACGCCCAAATCCTGCCCAAAAGCTGATCCTCAAGCAAAATTCACGTCTTGCAATCACCGTTGACGCAGGTATCATGAGCCTTACAGCGGTAAGTATCTCTCCCAAAACTCAAGAGCCTCGGTCATTTCTCCCAGAGATCGGTCATCTATTATACGCAGCAGGTGATCGACCGCGGGAAAGACTAATAAAAGCCGACAGTCAAGTATCATTCTTTTCGTCCTCGCCGTATTCCTCCCACCGGCCGCAGTTTTGATCGCCAGGGGATGTGGTGCGCACTTCTGCCTCAACATACTACTCACCTTGCTCGGTTGGCTGCCCGGCCTGCTGCACGCATGGTATGTGGTCGCTAGGCAAGACAGGATCGAGAGGATGCGGAGGTATGAGGGTTACTATGGTATGCAACGACGGCGGCCTGCCTACCGTTGATTCTTTGTCTGACAGGGACTCCTGCAGGTCGGTGAAAGCAGACTTTGAGGTTCGTGCTTGGGGCTAATGCGAGTTAGGCGGTATATACCATGAAGGACATAGGCGCCTGAGGACAGGGCATGGTTTTTAGTTTTGGTCATTGGCTCTGGTCACACAATACGGTCTCTTTCCAACATTCGACCAGGATTGGAAAGTCATAGCGAAATTTAACGAGATTTCTATGCACTCAAAGGTGAAGCGAACACTCCTTGACCTAATATGATCAGAAGCAGATTCACAACATCATCCAAGAGTCACCGCAACAACAGCCCGTAAAGCTTTTGAAAAACGGCTAGACAGCTGAGACGCTTAAAGCGGATGTAGAATCGATCAAGAATAGTATCAAGTCGGCACAGTGGTCGCATTCCAATTGCAGCTCATAGTCCGGGACAGTCAGAGGGTGTAAGTTCTTGGAAAGTAAGCCGCATTTCAGCTCTATCAGTTCTCTCAGTCACAATACTGTTGTGTCGCATCTCAATACACAATCGTATTAGCGCTGAAAGGTTGCAGAGTGCTATGGCCAGGTTGGAGCAGTATGTCAGATGGTTAGCCCAATCGCCTTGGTAGCTGTCTGCAAGCGAGCTGCTTGCAGCTTGCTGGGGGCTGTGAGTGCTAATTTTGGCGAAGCGAACCCACTTCTTGTACATGGTGTCATTATCCAAGGATTTGCTATTGCTGCACTCCATATTATCTGCTGTCGCTGTCTTCAGCTTGATCCTGTGCTTCCCGGAAACGCTCTCAGCTGGGCACGATGCCATCACCCTCACGAATCAAAAGGACGCCTGGGCCGCCCCAAGAGTTGCGGCTAAAATTCTGCTTAATTATATCCCACAGCACTCAATATTTTGGGGTCCAGAACTGAATATACAATCTTCAGGACAAGGCTGAGCTATGCAATGCCTGCAAACATGGCACCCTTTTCCCCGATGGCATGTGAAGAACTGAAAAGTACAAAAGTCCTCCATGTTGGTAAGACAGAGTCGCACAATTTATCTTTCGTGAGACTACTCCAATTCCTCTTTTCCCACTTAATCAAAGCCCATTTTTACCGGTAAAAATATTCAGTTCCTCAGACCATAAAAAACACAAGTATGGTTCCTGCTCAGCCTCTGCCTTCAGACCATCCCATGGCTGCCGCCCCAGGGGATCTTGACAGCATTCAACACAATGTTCCAACAACCGGCCAGGTTTCAATCTCTGGTGTTCGAACTCAGCGGTCATCTGACTTAGGCGGTGATACTCAGCCACTAAGTCCTGTGCCTCAAGCAGCCTCCCCTGACGATACCACTCAATCATGTGACCATGATGAACCGATATCAGTTGGTGTTTCCGGGCAAAGAGAAAACCAGCGAGACGAGCTATCGCAGATTCTGGATCATGATGCCCTCGAAAAAGCTAGTCAGTCGTCGACAAACACAAGCCAGGCGACACTCACCGGAGGAGTTCATTCTACGCAACAAACATCTCCGAGTTCTTCGCCGAAGGTTGACTCGGCCTCTTTTGATTCTGAAAGCCTTGTGCACGATTTCAATGAAACAAAGATGACATCAAGGCTTCCTATTTCTGAGTCACTAGGTCTTTGGGCTTGTGCGATTATCGCAGGTGGAACTGCTCTCACTCTTGCAGTCCTTGGCTTCTTGTTCTTCCTGTGGTTCGGAGAAGGTCCGGCAGGTGGGGAGAGTGCGACTTATGTCTGGCGAAAGATCATGGTCAACGAGTCGTGGCCCGCGCAAACTATCACGATCTGCGCCATCGTGGTGCGAACTGTTGCGGCTGCGCAGGCTGCTGTGTGCACGTCTCTGGTTGCCGCTTTGCTCCTCGAACGACGTCGACTGCCGTTGTCAAAGGTCGTCCCGGTTTCTATCAAGAGAGGTTTCAACGACGGCCCATTCGATCTTGTTTGCGAAGTTCTATCGTGGAAGCATCTCCGACAACTTCTCTGTGTGGAGATCGGTCTCCTCCTAACGATAACCATGGTGACCTTTGGCACTCAATTCACCTCCACTATACTCCTGTCTAGCTTCGACACAACGACATTGGTACAATTTCCCCAACGCTTGCAACACAACATCCTTCTTTCCGCCGAAGCAGGGAAAAACGCTACGCACATGAATTCATTTTCTCAGTTTCCGCCTTCTTATGCGACATTCGGCGAACTGGAAACATCTGACATGCCCGATCCTAACCCGCAAGGCATCTCAGACACCGGGGTGAAGCTTCGGTCATTCGTACCTTTCCAAGAGAAAGAGCGTCTGAAGCTTCGCGCCTATAGAGGACCGGCATTCTCCGAGAAGACGCAGGTCATGTGTATGAGGCCCAACATGGATGCACAGATTTCATGGGTTCAAACCACTTCAGAACACGGCACTATGCCTTCAACTTCAATGTCAGGTATGATTTCATATGAAAACACATTTGATGAAGCTGGTTTGGGTGATTGGACCCCTTGTTCATCTTCCCAAAGTTCAGACGGCAGCAGTCAGACTGTTTGTCTGCCATTGAACTTTACCTGCACCCTGCCATCGAGGGTCACAAACTTTACAAGCCCCCTTCCGGTCATAGCATTGTGTCATCTGCCTGCAGAAGTAGTTGAAAATGCCGGCCACATTAATGCCGAAGGATATATGCAACATTGGAACACGTCAAGTCCACTTTGGTCAGCAAACGCAAATCCTTGGGTTTACCTCACTTTGTCAACCAACATGACCGTGGAAGCCGTGGTCGAGGAACTCGGGCCCAGAAACAATTCTTCAGTATCTTTGAACACTCCACTAGCAAAGGCTGGGGAATGGCAAACATACGAGGTTCTCCCAACAATGGCTCTAAATGTTAGCTTATGTTTTGCTGGGTTGCAAGCAGATGTGTACAGTGTGTCAATGTCTAGCATGACCGACCCAAAAGAACCTGAAGTTCGATGGGACCCCGTGCACGGCGAGGACGGGGCGGAGCAGGGACAACTTTTCATGGGTGCGACTGGCTCCCGCCCAAACGCAGCGGACAGAGGAATACTGTCCATTTCGGACTTTGGGAAGCCAGATGACCTAGAAACTGAGGATGTTGACTCTAGCTCGCGTGCCCTCTGGAACGGCCCCTCCGGGTTCACCGGCATGTTTGCGAGCCAGGCAGGCGGAAGTTGGATTATGTGCAATGATTGTGCTTTCGATGGATGGACGATTCCGCCTGATATTGCAGCATTGTTCTCAAGGACCATACACAACACAGGCCGGGCAGGTTGGGCTATCCAGAATTTTCTGACTACGTACACGGAGAGCTGGTACGCGCAGATCCTGCCCCAGTTCGACGTGGCTGCCGACATCGATGTCACCTTTTCCACACAGGTACGGATACCAAGGCACTGGGGAGGATTGATTGTGGCTCTGGTCATGATCATCGTGAACTTGGTCTGCGTCTGGGCCATCACAGTGCTGTATGTCATGCACACAAGATATTCACGCCAGGGCAATGTGTGGCATACTGTGTCGCAGATTATGTCAGAGGATACGAGACTCATTCTGGAACAAAGTAATCAACTCATGGACAAGGACGTTGAAAAGCGGTTGAAGATGGATGACTGCCTGGTATTTCTTGGGAAATCAAGGGGTTCTGATAAGGTCTCTGTGCTCAGACCTTAGACATGTCGTTTTCATGATTTGGCGTGGGAACACAAGGGTACTAACCCTATGATAGAGCGCAAAGCCAGTGAGCAAGCAGGGAAAAGATGGGCGGGGAGTAAGGTATAGTCACGCGTGCGCAGGCTGGACTGTCCGTATTGTGAGCAGACCTAGTCTGACCACTACAGTTTGGCCACAATCACACATGTACTCATAGAAGGATTCTCTATGTTCGTCATGTAGGCTATCACAATACGTCTCACATGTTTTAATACCGTGCTATAGCAAGTATGGCGATGAAGGGTACAATTTACGGGCAAGAGAATCAAAGCTAGACGGATTGTAAATCTATTTCATGTGCCCCATTCTCCGGCGCCGGGCTCATTCAAGCTGTGCTCCTCATGTTCCTAAACTTATACTTCGCAGCTGCAGTCCCCGACGATGTCGAGTTGCTCGCCGCATTGATCGCATCCAGGACAGCATAGTAAGCCGGCTTCTTCTGGTAGTCCTCATCCCAAAGCAGCGCCTCACCCTCTCCAGGGAAGACCCCAGGAATCCACGAGTACTTGTCTGTCGCACCCCAGATGGTGATTCCAATGCAGCGCGCGTTGTTGAGGCACGACTGAAAAACATCGACATACACATCCGCCTGCACGGCCAGCTTCTCGGTCAGGTTACCAGCCGAAGTGTTGAACCGCACGTCAAGCTCCGTGTAAGCAACATCAACGCCCAGGTCCGTGTACAGCGCGAGCGTGCTCTCGAGCGTGGACAGCCCCGGCGCCACGCCGCCTCCCGAGGAGGTCGTGGGCTCCGATGTGAGATGGCCCTGCAGGCCGACGCCGTCGATGCGCGCGCCGTAGGACTGGACGAGCTGGACGATGCGGGCGGCGCCCTGGGCCTTGTCGGAGCCGTACTCGAGGTTGTAGTCGTTGTAGAAGAGGCGGGCATCCGGGTCGGCGGCCTGGGCGTACTGGAAGGCGATGGGAATATACGCCTCCCCGATGGTCTCGAGGAAGACGTTGTCGCGGTAGGTGCCGTCTTCGTTGAGGGCTGGCGAATGTGAGTTAGTCTCATGACTCTAATATGTAGATGAGTACCAGTAGCAGCTTACCCTCATTGACAACATCCCACTGGTCACAGACACCCTTATACCTCCCCACAACGGTATCGATGTGAGTCTTCACCACCTCAAGCAGAGTGGCATTGTCGAACCCGCCCCCGGATACCCACGTCGGCAATTGGCTGTACCAGACAAGCGTGTGGCAGCGGATCTTCTGGCCGTTCTCGGTGGCGAACGCGACCACGGCGTCGGCGTCGTCGAAGGTGAAGTTCCCTTGAGTGGGCTCCGTCGACTCCCACTTCATGGCATTCTCAGGCGTGATGGAGCCGAACTCAGTCCGGATAATATCCTCCTCCTGGGTATCGTCACGGATCGTGAGGGCGGTTCCAACATACTCCTTGCCAGCGGCCTTGAAGGCGGCGTCAAGAGTTGTTGGAGCCTGGCGGGCGGTCTTTCGTGTGCTGTTGAGTGGTGTGAGTCGCGTGGCGTTGCATTGACTGGGGAGCATGAACTTACGGGACCGTGCCGGCGGATGTGGAGGCGCCGAGGGCCAGGGCCGAGAGAAGGATCTTGGAATGCATCTTGACGATAGATTGCACTTTGGGGCGCCCGTGAATCTCACTCTGGTTGTGTGTGACTGGCAATAAAAATGCTGTGAGAAGAGTGGTTGTTATTTATGTTCGATCACTACGACGCTCAACTTCCGTACCACCGTGCCATCGCCACGCGCGTCCCCTTGGCTCGTGCTACTACATCAGCCTTAAGAACCAAGATGTTGGTAATTAGGCTCAACCGAGATTGCTCTGGATGCGACCTTGGGGGATGTGTAGCAGCTAGAGTGCCCAGTAGTCCCACCCCTCAGAGCTCTTCTTCCGTTAGTTACCACTTCTGTAGTCGACCTCGGCTGCATTGGGCCCAGTGAGATGGAAAGGGGTCGGATCCCCGGAAAATTAGCGCTGGATTGTGTTTAGGCTAAATAGCGAAGACTTGGGGCAAAGACGCTAGCCAATGGATAATTGTCAGGAGGCGCGGGACGGATGGAAGACCTTGGCGCGGACGGACTGTATTTAAGATTTGGCTGACATTCCACCGTGGAGTTCACTCCAGTATACATGTCGTCAACGTCACAATTTGCATCTGATGGCTTTTATCAGCTGCAGAGTGTGCAATGGCAGTCTTTGCGCGTGACGTAGAGTGCTGAATGAATTGGGAATGTTAGCTTCGGAATTTTACCGAGATTTTCTGGGCTGTCACCAAGAAGTGTCATTATTACCCTCACAAGTGGATTATGAAGCCACATTTGTGCCATGTCAAGAGCCGTCGCTCCTTGATTTCATTGACAGACTTGCACACCGTCTAAGCCTCTGATGCAATAATTTAGAATGTTGCTCTGAACGAAGTACCTCTTCCCAATGTCGCAAATTTTACAAGTAAACATTGTTAACGTTAAGTCATTCTAGACATACCCTCGACATATCCTCCTTCGTTATTCCCGCCGCCGCTTCGCCATACATCACACCATGCACATAGGCTTCTCCCAGAAACCCAAGCTTCTCCCTCGCTTCCCCCTCACCTTGCTCCTTTCTTCGTAGCAGATATGGTGTCCTGCTTCCAGCCACCAGCCACACCCCATCTCCTGGCCTAACAGACTGGGGCCCAAGACCCAGTCGTCCAGCTCTGGTCCGGAAGAGACACCGCTTCCGATAGACCCTGACTATGTGGAGACGGACGCTGGACTCGTCATCGAGCGTTTTGCAGGCTGATGGGTCACCGTGGTACTTGCACCATTGCCACATGGCCCCTGTCAGTTTGTCTTGAGCCGGAATTTCGTCGAGCGTGGGAAGGTATCTCAGCTCTCCTTGATTCTTGGACGCATTTTCGAGAGATCTCTGGTGGCCAAGCATGTATAACAAGGACTGCTTGAGGCCCGGGATCGAGGTGGTGTCCGTGGGGTCTTCATTCCCAACATTTATCATTGAGGTTCTGGCACTTGCTCTGTCGTCCTCCCCGTGGCCGGATGCATTGTTCTTCAAATCGCTGTCCGATAATTCTCCATAGTCGCCAAACCACCTGCCAATCCGAAGTTGGCTGATGCGTTTCATAACAGCTTTCTGTTTCAATGACAATGACTCTGTCGACCCAAAGATACTCTGGGTACGCAGCGCCTTGGTCAGGCGGCTTGGGGCGTCGACCTGCTCCCGAATCTCTGAACTAGGCTCACCATTTGGAGAAATTCGGTAGAGATTAAAGTCGTGTTTGGGGTCGTGCTCAAGCTTGCCATCGCGGAAACACTCCCAGCAAAGGTCGAAGTCCTCGCAATCTTCGCAGTGCCAGTCACCGGCTCCAAGTTCCCGATCACAAGCATCGCAGGTCCAATAGGTCCCGGCATCCCCAGACTCTTCCCCAGAGCTAGATCCAGCTTCTGAACCCGGTTCAGATGCTTCTTCTTCTTCAGCCAATGGGTTGACTTTGCCCTCAAGGAAGGGATCAGATTCTTGATCTGACTCATGAGTTGCTTCCTCTTCCTCTTCTTGTGTTTTCCTGATTCTGCAAGCCAGCTCCCAGGCGATGAATTCGCGAAAGGAAACAGCGCTTTGCTCTCTGGTGTTCTTGTCACATCCCTGCCACAGTCGATCCACCGTAAGGGTCCTGAACAACATCTGGACCGGGCTCTCGCCATCTTTGGGCTTAACGGTCTCGAGAAGTTGAAACCACGACTCCACGTCAACATCCAAATCCGCTGGCATGTCGTCCGGGTCTATATCAGCCCATCCGGGTTCCACAGCCTCGACAACGTCAATCTCAGCCCCGAGGACATGGAGGTTACCTTTTCCTTCGCCAGGTCCTAACACGGGCTCAAGCGTCTTTGCAGCCCTGAAGGACCTGCGCCAGATGCGGTTTGTCGTGAGTGGGTTGCTGAAGTCCGGAACCCATGACGGCAACTCAGGCATCTTGCCCTGTTGGCCGCTGTAATACGGATCCTGGACATACGAAAGACCCTCCAGAGGCTCCAGAATGCCCGCAAGACCATCCCCTCGGTTATACATAGAGTCTCGTCCTGAACCACGGATAAAAATGTGGGCCACTTGAGTATAGAGATCCTCGACTGGGGAGGTATAGTCAATCGTGATCTTGTCCTCTGGGGCCAGAGGTGCAGCAAGGCTCATGATGGCGTAGATTTTGTCGCGTGGGTCTTTGCTCTCGAAGGACCATGTAGCTGCTATCAGCAGAGGGAGACTCACTTTTTCTCGTCAGCGATTCAATATGCCAGCAAAGACTTAAGTGTACTCACATCGGTCTGCTTTTCGAACACAAGGTGCCTCACAGCCCTTGCGGTGCAGAATAGGATCGACGATATCCCATTCGTCCTTATTCCTCGCCGTTCGCAATCGGATCTCAGCGAGTCTCCAAGCCTCGCTGCCATCACCGCCCTTTCCGTCCTGTGTTGTCCAGCCCTTGTCCATCTTCCACACGCTCGAAGGACGGAAGAAGCCCAGATGAGCGAGGAGGCACAGGAACTTTAGGACCTCGTGCCATTCGAGTTCCGTTTTGCCCATGAACATCCTGATCTTAGCAGCAAGGCTAAGTTCTTGGATGCACCAAACTCTTGTAAACCATGATCGCAGAAACGTGCTGAGGATGAGCCGGATATCGTTGATGGTAAAAATGCCGTCATCGGGCATGACCCAGTCAAGAGCGCGGTCCTCGAGGAACTCGAGGAGTGAGACCGACCCTGTGATACTCGGATGGTTAGAAATAATGACTTGCAACCCGAGAACTCGGGAATTCTTTTCGCAGCTGGGGCCATTTCATTACTCACACTGATCCTTCAGCTCTTTGAGCCTCTTGGCTTTCTTGTTCACGCGCCGAATCACATCCTTTAGATCCGGGGTTGACCACACATTTCTTAGCAGCCGGAAAATCATCTGACTATCGTCCCCAAGCCATACAATGACACAGCTTGCCTTGCTGTAGATCTGGGGCATGATCTGCACCTGTGCGCTCCGTTCTTCCAGGTCAGCCTGGTTGATGCATATCGCATCAACCCAGAAGTACCCGCTGCCGGCACCTTTACCTTCATTTCCCATCTCTTCGTCTGAGTCCGAGTCCGAGTCCGAATCGACCACCTCCTCAGCCGCAGCGACTGTCAGGCTCAGCTCCTCCTGTCGAAACGACCGGTCCCGCAGGAATTTTGCAACCTGCTCCCACTGGCCTCTCTTCTGCTGCGTGCAACAATCAATCGGCGTTCTCCCGTGGCCATCCACGATCTCCATGTCAGATCCCGCCCGGACGAGCTCCTTGACGACATCATAGTGGCCGTTCTCGGCCGCGTAGTGTAGCCCCGTCTCGCCAAAGTCGTCCGTAGCTGACAGATTCGCGCCGCGGCGGACGAGTTTCCTTACACGTGCCAGCTTCCCCTCCTCGGACGCCTCGACCAGGGCCGTCTTGTTGTAAGGCGGGTGCCTTCTCTCAATTTCCAGGTCGATGCCGTTGAAGTCGCGGAGCTCCTGGGTGCGGTAGTCCACGTCTCGTAGGAACTTCGTGATCTGCTCCCAGTCCCGGCGCTTCCGCTGAATGCAACATTGGACGGGCAGACGGCCGGTATTGTCATACACATTCATGTCTGCTCCTGAGGCTACGAGGACCTTGACGATCTCGTAGTAACCATTTTCAGAGGCATCTATTCATCATGGTTAGTGAATCCATCATCATAGAGGTGAGAAAGGAAGATATGGATAATTACGTACAATGAAGTGGTGTCTCTCCAAAGCAGTCCCTCGCACCACAGCTCGCGCCCTCTTCCAACAAGGTCCTCACAGTGTCCACGTCACCGTCCTCCGCAGCGACGTGCAGCCTTGTCTTGTCGTAATCGCCATCCCGTTGGTCGACATTGTTCATGCCCTGCAAGTGCAGCAGCGCATCGAACAGGTTCTTGCGGACGTGCAAGACGGCATGCTCGCCGCTATTCCCGTTGCGGACAGCGACTGGCCACTTGCACAGAGGTCCGTACGAGTCTTTCCAGTTGTCGGTTTTCCGTTTCTGGTACTCGGTCTCGGGACTGTCCCAGGTGTACGACAAAGCCTCATAGGCCGGTGCTGAGTCACTGGAGAGGTCTACCGCATGAAGTGAGCAGTGGAGGATCGGATAGCCGCATAGGGAAGGGAGGACGCCGTTGCGGGTGTTGTGGAGTCGGAGTAGGCGGATTGAGGTCCTTGTTGGTAGAGGGTCGTATTTGAACTCGGAGTATTGAAGGAGAGACATGATTAAGGCCAGCTTTACGCTGACTTAAAAGAAGGGACTTCTTGCGCTGTCATAGGTTCTATTAACCTAAGCGCTTCTCAACAAGTAGGCTGGTAGCGATACGTTACACGATTTCAATCCCTACATATACTGGAAGATCTGCACCATCTTTCACGAAGGATCGCAAATCCTGGTTTCAGCCTCAGCACCGCCATCCGATGAGATGACGAGTGGAGGTCGTGCTTACTCTACAGTAGCCTGCTCCACTGTGGAGGAATCACTGTCATGTCAATCAGCTGAGCAACCAATCAGTGAAAGAGTGGACAAAATTTTGGTTTTCTATCCATTTGCAAGGCGCTTCTACCTGTTTAGTAACACACACCTCTTTTTGGAAATCATGTATAATTGACCTCCATCCTGCAACAATGGTTTTATGAGTATTCTCCAATGACAAAACATAGCACCGTATAATCATTATGTGGGCTTTAATAGTCGACCTGCTGGCATTGCTGCGCGCACCCAGGCCCCAGGTCGAACGGTCCTCCGGAGAAACGGGCATGAATGGTAGCGTAGAGAGATCATTCCGTAACAAGTCCAATAAAAGCACTTTCTCCCCCTTTGAAGTCCCACCATCTATCCTTCCTTTCCTTGGGCACAGACTATCATACTATAATCACCCTCCCCGCAGGTCTGATGCTCCTGTTCCCTTGAGTTTCTCAAAGGCTGGAAATTCAGATCACATACTTGCAAATTAAGTCAATCCAAGAAAGCCCGATCCTTCATAAGTCTTGCTCTATGATTATAGGACAAAACTACGTGGATGAAACTGTATGAGGATTATGTAAAGGCTTCCTGTGAGGCGGCCAAGGTAACACCATAGCGTCTGGGCTGCACAGCTAATTTCTAGTGTAATGAACAGCTTCTAGTATATACAAAGTGCAAGGCAAGAATGAGATTATGGACTTGCACATTCCAAAAGCCCCATGAAGACATCCGCAGACAACTTGCTTTGAAACAAGTCGGTCAACACTCTGCTGCTCGTCCTGAACCCAGTCCTGTCTACAGGTTCTCTCGGTTGACACAACCAACTTTCTGGGCCTGGTGAGGCTTTCCAGATATGAACAACCTCATTTGCAGTCTCTTAACTCTTTCACTTACTAGAAATTCCGCATCCAGTCTCTTCTAGTGGTGATTCAAACTCGATTTCTTCAATCACCCGAGTGCGGGTCACCTCTGTCGCCTCTGCGCCGAACATGCCTCTTCCCTTGGCGTTGGTGGCAGCAGTACCTCTTTCCACATTGTGTTCCTCAAGCGCACTGCTTAGACTATTGATTTGATCCATGACCGCGACATTTTGAAGCTTTCCGCTCGGCGTGAGTCGTCTCTCACTCTGCGGCCAAGAGGTTGTTCCGCAGTTGACTCGGAGCGACAGCGATCGAGATGACTGCTCAGGGGACGTTCTTGTACCAGCGCTTGTCCTTGTGGCACATCCCATCTCTGACGGTCCGCCGAGTGTTTGCATATCAGTTCAGAGATTACAAAGTGCCCCATCTTTCGGGAATATTCTATCGCCCCGTCATAATTTTTGCCATCGAAACACGCGGTCCAACTTAACGCATTCGCGTTGAGAAGGAACTCAACCATGTCCAGCCGGCCATTACAAGCGGCGGCATCCAAGGCGGTGTGGATGCCGCCGCTTTTGTGGCTCCCGCCAAGTTTCACCTCCTTTGTTGTCGAGATCGCGTTAAGCTTGGCTCCATGCTTCAGGAGAGCGAAGGCTGTGGATAAATCTCCGAGTGCAGCTGCAAAAAACAATGCAGTGTGTCCGGTGGAGTTCACAGCGTTAACGTCTGCCCCCTTTTCAAGAAGATACTTGATGATCTTATCCTTTCGCAGCCTTTCCTCTCGTCGCAAAGGGTCCCATATGCAAATTGCTTGCAGGGCTGTCTTGTCATAATCGCCCACTGCTGGTCCGTTTAAATCCGCGCCGTGGTCCAGCAGCATGCATACCAAGGTATAGTCGCCTATCCCTGCCGCAGCTTGCAGTGGGGTTTGACCTCTTTCATGGGGATGAGTGACAACGACACTATTGTCGTATAAACGGCCATTCGGATCAGCACCCGCATCCAACATCTCTTGAACGAGCCGGTGTCCGCCACCGGTAGCTATCCACTTTGCGAGAGGAGATCCCGGGCTTAAATCTGCTCCTTTCTTCCATAGGAACTCAAATAGTTTCCTTCTCTCCTCTGTGTTGCTACGATTAGAGAGGCAAACCTCCAAGAGATTTGCCGATGGACATGATGGTTCGTTGATCGTAATATACTTCTCAACGACGTAGTGGACCTTAATTGACAGGTCATGATCATAGCCAGTAAGCATATCGAACAAAAGACGAGAAGGGTGAGTGCCGTCTGCCCAAATTCTGGGTTTTGCTCCTCGTTGGACCACATACTTCATCATAGCAAAGCTTGATCCGCGGGCGGCTGACTCGAAAACGTTGTTGCCTTGAGCGATGGCAGGATTGGGATCCACACCCCAATCTAGAAACATTTTTGCTGCATTGAAGTTGCTGCTCAAAACCGCTGAGGCAAGAGCCTTCCCACCCTCTTTCTTCAGATCGTCGCAAAATGAGGCAAGACAAGCCAGTATAGCGATATCAGGCTTACAGTAAGCAGACCACAGAGCGTCGGCGTTGACTTGGAAGCCTTTGTTCAAGAGCCATTGCAGCATGTGTGACCCATGGCCTTTATCAGGTCCCTCTCCTGATGTTATGAGCCAAGCCGTAGCGTTCAAGATATTTGCTGCGAGCATTCCCGTTTTTGCCAACCACGTGAGGTCGATCTCGAGTTCTGAGAAGCGTTTCACTCTGGTCCACCAGACTTCTTCCACAGGATCGCTTACACTCAGAAGAATTTGCTCGGCCAAGAGTACTTGAAGGAAATGATTCTTCCGCTGGTGAGAATTTGCCTCGTTCGTATCGTTCCCTGTCGCTTCTCTCAAAGGCCTGGATAAACTTGAATCGGATGCTAGATACTGTCGAAGAGTATCTACGCCTTGATCTAAATGCCAAAGAGTTCTCGCTCTGCTGAGCTGTGAGATCGTCTCAGTGTACTCGGCCAGCTTCGGGTACAACGAGCGGTGCCAATAATAAACATAGTCCAGTATGGAAAGTGGCCAGTTATCGTCAAGTCCACCGTATCCTAGTTTGTCCTCGTACCACCAATAGGGATGTTTCCGATTATGCAAAGGGTGACGTAGATGAATCTGGTAGCCAACATATGCGCCTTCCTTTAAAAAGAGCTCCAAAACATCATGATGATCTGGACTGGTGTCGTCGAAATTCATTATGAAATTAGCAAAGTGAGTTGACTTTTCGTCGTCAACAGTATAAAATTCACGGTTGACATCGCAATGCTGGATTAAAAGCTTTGCACAATCGAGGTTGTCGTTTCGGAGTGCCTCCACAATGATTGACTCATGAGAGCACCAGCTAGGATTCAAATCTGCGCGACAGCCCCTGGCTACGAGAGCACGGAGGATGTCTGGACAGTTCAGTTGAGCCGCGGAGAAAAGGTACTCGTGCCCTTTGCAATGTTCCTCAAGCCAGTCGTTCTCCATCCCAACACTGATCAAAACTCTGAAGGCCTCTCTATACTTCAACTCTTGAGCGCCGAGGAGGAGCTTTTCCCAGGCAGCTTTGATGCTTGGCAGGTGTGTGTGAAGGAGGGCCAAGAGCAGCCGCCTGGGCACAAATTTGAAAGTCATTTGTAAAATCCCGCCCATGGTGCAATCATGTAACTCTTCCGGGAGTAAAGGTTCAGGGACGATGTTATTGGCAAGGAGATAAACGACCATGGACAAGTAGTGGTGGCTATCGAAGTTCAAGTCCAACTCCTGGCCAGTTGGAGACGCTGACTCGAATCTTGGCAGTAGCTGAGCAATAATGCTATTGAGTTGGGATTCCCATGACGTTACCTGTCCGGCAGCAATTGACTTGTCTGAAGGACGGAGGGCTGAAGTGATCTGGTCGTTTTGGGTTCCCCCATTCGTGGCAACGGTATGGGGAGAGGGTAAGGCTCCTTGTATGGTATCTGGGATGTGTCAGCAAACTTTGTATTGTTAACTTGAACGTGGGTTATGTAATACCCGACATTCTTTCAAGTAGTGTAGTGAACGGGATGCCTTGCAGACACATCTTGTACACTGAGTCTGGAGTCGGATATACAGCCACGTCACTCAGCTTGACCGTTGAATGCGAATCCAACTCGAGCAGCGGCTGGAGACTGACAAGAGTGGTTTGAAACAGTTGCAGGATAAGAGACTGTGACGACTGGATTTTGAGCTTCTGAAGAGTACTTCTAAGCAAATCTGGTGATGGTGTTCGTATTACGATACCAGGGGGGAGTGGTGGAAGAGGTCCTGTGTCAGCTTGTGTCAGCCGGCTGTGGAAGACACTATTGGAGCGACCTCTTTCACAAACCTCGGTGAGGCCTTTGGATCAAGGCGTGATTCCTTCTGATTTCTCTCCAAACATCGTCCCAAGACTTTTTGGTGTCATTGATTAGGATTGCGGTCGGCTTGCGGAGCTTCTTCTTGCCTTCATGCTGCAGACGCGGTCGGACATGCTGGTAGACCAGAGACCAATCCCTCGCCTTCAACTTCTTCTGCATTCCAAGTCCTCTTAGTTTGACTTCCCATGTTGATAGCCTGAAAATCCAATGTAATTAGTAAGACCGTCGAAATTATAAGTTTGTCTTCGACGCACAGGAGCCTAAAGACCCTGGGGCCGGCGGATGGACAGCTTCGCGGGCGATGATAGTAGCAAATCAATACTTACGGCTTCACAGGGAATCCTTTGTCATTCTCCATTATTGTCTTCACTTCTTTCAGCGTCTTCCTCTCCTCCTGGTACAGCTGCCGTATTGTGGATGCATTCTGACGCCAGATCTTATCGTCCTCGTTGACTTGAAGGTGCTGGAGTGCAGATGTCATTGTTGCAATGGGTCTCCAATGAAAATGACTCGAGACGGCAAGATACACAATATAGTTATTCAATTGGATTGAGAAAATTTGGTCAAGAAATGACAATCAAGCACGAGGTCTTGCTCCATTAGTGCCCAGGTGTGTTCTTATACCTGCATCGAACACACAATTCAGAGCGCAAGGCTCTGCGTCATTGGGTGATTTCTCAAGTGATCTGCATGTCTTACACCCTGCAACATCTAGCTGCCTGACGTTTTTTTGTCCAAAATCTTAGCCCCCAAGATCTACGTGCATATACGTGGCGTAATATCCCGTCCGGCATTGGTTCTTAGGATGACCCACATATGGATGGGGTTGGTCTTGCATAGTGGCAGATTCGTGAAACAAACAGCTGCAGGCTACGTTTAGACATGACACTGAATGTGCGTGAAAGCGTGGGGGGACATCCTGTACCGATGGCGGGCGCATCACCTATTAGGAAGTGTCTTTTGGATGTTACACATGCTGACTGCATCTGCAGGTACACACAAATCGGTAAACTCAACCAGTCCCTTCCAGAACAAAGGTAGAAATAAACCAAAAAAGGTCCCACGCTACCAACCTAGGGCAGATAGCCTCCAAACGCCAACTAGAGTCCGAATCACTTATTTCGGGTAGATATTAGAAGGGATATGTAGGGATGTGTAGGCTGTAGTTGAGTGAGAGACAGCGGGAGAAAAACCCTAATCGCGCAAGGTCGTGGGAGGAGTCCAGACTTCGCCTTCCGCATTTCTGCAGATAGGCAGCGCAGCGTCCCCATATTTATAAACACGATCCTTTTGTGCTGCTAGCCGGAGGAGGCAACTTCGCTTGGCACCCTATGCTGATGCCCCGAAGCAAATATAGGAAAAGGTGAGCACTTGCCTGCTCACCTCCGGGCCTGCCAGTTTGCTCATTGGTCGACGATTTTGACAGGGGGTGCGGCCTAAGCTAATAAGGCAGCAGGCTCGTATTTATCCACTCTGTATGTTTGATTAAGCAATGCGGCCTAGCGTCCTGATCCTTCGACTAGCTCATACAAAATCTAAGGCTTATCTTGGAAGCCACTCATCTTGGAAGCTATTCGCATTTTGCTTCATCCTTTTCTTGTAGAGACTTACGCTGGCTTGGTGCTTCCCAGCGCGAGAATCTAGCATCATGGTTATTGCCTTCCGCCGGAAAGCCAGCTTGCTGAGCTTCAGGTTTCTACTCTTCACTGCTCTTTGGCTGGCATTCGATGTCGTAGCCGGTAGGTCTTGACTCATCACCACCCACTGCGGTTCCTCGATCACGAAGCTGATTGGGTCCAATGTTAGATGACGATGTCCGGGCATGTGATGATCCTATGATAGAAATCGTTAACCAGACAGACATCGACTTCTACAAGACCTGTCCAGCCATCGACGGCGTTCTCTTCTTCATCGACCACGAATTCAAGGGCCCTTTTGAACTCCCCGGCGTTGAGTCTTTGCCGGAACTAAGTTCTGGATATCTGGGACCGGAGCTGACGGGGTCTACTCGGGTAGACGATGGCGTAACCACTGTCTCAATGCCAGATCTTCAGAATATCATATCTGGTGGGATATTGTTTGGATACCTCAATGATTTGACCAGCGTCTCGTTTCCGTAAGCAATTTCCGTTCACAGCATGGAACTTTTTCAGGACGCTGTGGCATCATTTTCTATGTTCAACGGCTTCGTTAGGTGCTAATCTAGAGATTGACTGTAGGAAACTCGAAAGTGTCACTGGAGACCTTGTCGTCATAGGTAGCTATGGTGTCCGAAACCTGACATGGCCAGCATTATCCGTCACTGGTGCGGTGCTCCTTGACGGTCATTTCGACGAGTATGTGCTACACCCTTATTTTATAGCCATACCTCCTCTCACTTTTCTACTGCTCACACGTCACAGGATCAATCTTCCGTCTCTGAAGTCCGTGACATATCTCAGGGTGCTATCCACTGGTAATATTAGCTGCCCAGCTCTAGGAACAGCTTTCGCTTCTCTCACCTTCACCGGCACAGAGGACGACCTTTACCAGGGTTTTACTTGCTGGACTCCGGATGAGAACAACAAGTGGAACTCGTCGGATCCGTCAAACAACCCTACGAGCGGGGATTCTTCTCCCACCGGGACCAGCTCGGGGTCGGCTTCAGCGACAAGTACTGAGTATGTTTATGCAACTTCAAGCTTATTGTCTCTATGCTAACAAGGAATATAGTACCAGCACGGCAAGTGTGGCTCAAGTTAGATACACCGTCATGATCTTGCTGTTCTCAATGATTGGGATTCTGTATTTATAGTCTTGATAATACACTTAATTATGGGCCTGAGTTCTTGCAACGACCTTGTTACTCGAATCAATGGGCACCTCGCAATTTATATCCTTCGCATACCGCTGATAAACAGCTCCTGGCTTGTCTAGCGGCAGTGTCAAACCGAGATCCATATAATGTCTACTGCCTCTTTACCAATCTGAGGGCATATTTCTCAGGCCTTTGAAAATTGATCATCACCTCTGCCTTGCTCTCAGGGTGTTGAAATTAGTTAAGAAATTGGATGTTCGCACCTGCAAAAACGCATGGTACATCGGTACATTGGCTAATAATAATTTGCTTACTTACCACACACCTACCACTGATCCATAGGCAACTTATGTACCGATGTCTTTATTCTCTCGCCACTTACCTAGAACTGTGACTAGCCCACTCGCCGTTTTACCAGGTCTTCGATGAGGTGCTGAAGGATCTCTGAGCTCGGGAGGCTGCCGTAATAGCAACTATCTCTGCAGACCTTGTCAATGACACTGGGTTCGTATGGCGAGAAGTCCGAGACCTGATGAGGCTTGTAGAAGTCCATGACCGGGACATTCACCGGCCCCTAATACTCTTGATGCACCCCTGGGGCTGCAGATAAGTGGCCGGCCCAAAGCTCTGGACGGATGTTTGGTGCCGGAACCGCGGTGACCTTGGCAACGTGTGGATGTTCAATTTGCGAGGGTGGCCCTGGCCTGTTGCTGAACAAACCGCGACTCCTTTTCGTTCCTTTCAAGAGGCGTTGCTCGTTCCGAAGTTTGTTTAGTATCAGAGCATGCTCCAGCTTTCTAATTCTACCGAATTTCACGTTTGTGAGTGACACACATCATGATGGCCAAGGTTCGGAGTGCGTCATTGCCGGCGTGGTGGTGACGGCTTGGCTGATACCCCCCGCAAAAGCAAAGTGCTCTCATGGCACATCGAAGTGAGACCAAAAGTCCATCGAGCCTTGTGTAATCTGTGTGTAAGTGATAGGCTTCCATGACAAGCGGTTGTATGTCTACCCAGTTCGAGAAGAGGTGATGAAGTTGAGGTACTAGAGTTGAGATAGCGCTCAACTCTGCGCTTGCGGGGTATGTCACCAGTATCAACGGCTTTTGAGGTTGGCTAGTCTCCTTGAACTTTCGTACGGCATCTATGTCTTTGGAGGCAACATCCTGAACATTAATATCTTCGTCTGGCTGGCTCCATACTTGTTCTTGTGTTGGTTGAGATCTTCCAAAGCCACGAATGTTGAAGCAGATGGACCAAGCAACAGGGATTGACCAGGGCCCTCCCTGTACGTACCCAGTCAACACTCCCGGGTGGATGAGATACCTAACGGGTTCAAGATTAGACGCGAAAGCAAGGGCGATGGAGGAAACACTTACCCCATGCTCTGTGTCTATAGCGACGAAATTTGCATAGCCCATGCATTCGCGGAGCGTGTCAAGTTTGCGAATGCGGCTTCGTACGAATAAGTTGAATCCGGAGCTGTGTGGCTGTTCATCTCGGTGACTTCCCATGTTCATTGGCGCTGACTTGTCTGCGGGTTCGTCCTCCTTCGGTTGAAAGTTTTTGAATATTTGTTGACGGAAAGGCTTTGCAGTAGGATGATGGACGAAGTGCGAGGTACAGAAGGGTGTCGAAAGGGAGTGTGTCGAAACAAGGATAAATACTAAAGCCAAAAGCTTACCCAGGTACTTAAGGAATCAAGTAAGTTGCCCGGCCCACATCCCGCTCACCCCCTCATTCCACCCGCCATTTATATAGTAAATACTACTTTTTTAAATCATTATAATTAAATTTATTAAAATTTTAAAAATATATATTTTTATATTTAAATTTAAATTTAAAGATAATAATTATAAAAAATATTATTTTAAATATTTTATTTTATAAAAAAAATTAAAATTAACTTTAATAAAATATTAAAACTTATTAAATAAATATTAAAATATTTAATATTTATTAATAATATAAAATAATATATAAAATTTATAATTAAAAAATATTATTAAAATATTATATATTTTATATTATTTAAAATTATTTATATATATATTTTTTTAAAAAATATTTTTTTATATTATTTTAAATAATTTTTAAAAAGAATTAAAATTTTAACTTTTAAAAAAATATTATAATTAATTATATATATATATATATATACATATAATATAATTATTTATATATTTATAATAAAACTTTTAAAAATAATTTTAATTATATAAATAAATAAATAAAATAAAAAAATAAATAAAATATAATTTATATAATTAAAAAGAATTTTAATTAATTTATTAATTTAATTAATTTATTTAATAATTTAAATATAAACTTATAAATCTTTTTTTTAAATATAAAGATTACTAAAGACTTATTATTATATACTTTAATTATATTTATTTAATTATAATTATTTTATTAGTTAATTATAAAAGATTTTTAGCTTTTTATTAAATTATTATTTATTAAATATTTTATTTTTTTTAAAAAAAAAATTTAACTTAATAAAGCTTTTTTTTTAATATTTTTTCTCTTATAATCTTTAATTTAATATTTATTTAAATTTTAACTTTTTTAAAATAAATATTATAAATTTTAAATATCTTTATAAATATATTAATTACTTTAAATAATATTATATTTAAATTATTATACTTAAATAATATTAATACTTTTAAAAATACTTATAAATTATATTTAGTATTTATTTTTATAGTTATTTATAATAATATTATTAATTTATTAAATTTATATATTATTTAAAATATTAAAGTATAATTATTTTACTAAATTATTATTAAAATAATAAATATATATATTAATTATATTATTTTATAATTTTAATTTTATAATAATAATAAGTAAATTAATTATTTTTATATAATCTTAATAAGCTAAATAATTATTTTTAAATAATTTTAAAATATAAATAAATAATAAATTAATTATTTAATTAAAAAATAAAAATAAAGATAAATTTTTAATTTAAAAAATAATATTATTATATTTATTTATTTTAAGTAATTTATATTTATAAAAACTTAAATTATATAATAAAAGTATTTTAATAATATTAAGTTAAATTAAAATTATATTAATTTAAATAACTTTAGTCTTATTAGCTTTATTTTTAATACCTTAATAATATTAATATAAATAATATTAAAGATTAAATATAAGTTAATATTAATAATTTTAATATAAAATAATAATTTTTTATATAATATTAG
>JACBFG010000001.1:1243068-1316520 GCA_013435955.1 Diaporthe sp. HANT25 | reverse complement strand
TTTTTTTTTTTTTTTTTTTGGACACAACCGTCGGGTGAAACTCTTCATTTGGATATCAATAGCTCATAATGGTATTTCCATCCAACTCGAGACCCCCTAGGAAGACTCGCGTGCTTGGTGTCATTTACGACACCATGTCAAGTAGCTACCCATCAAAGCAACAGACTGCTTCATTTATTTCCCAGCAGTAGCCTTCTCCTTGGCCAGCGGGGTGAAACGCAGGTACGGCTTGACGATACGGAAGTCCGGGAATAGCTCCTTGGCCTGCTCATTCTTGACGGCCGGGTGGACAATAACATCGTCGCCGGGGACCCAGTTAACGGGGGTGGTAATCTTGTTCTTGTCGCCCGTCTGTAGCGAGTCAATAATGCGTAGGATTTCAGCCGAATTGCGGCCGGTTGAGGCTGGGTAGGATAGAATGGTACGGATGGTCTTCTTGGGGTCAATAAAAAAGACGGAGCGAATTGTAAAGGCGATGCCCTTCTCGTTAGTGTTGGTTGTGTCTTGATAGTCGAGCCTGTGGGGGGAGGCAGGAAGCATAATTAGTAATCCGCCTGAAGGTGCGAACGTGAGGGCGGGGGAAGATCATACATGTCATACGAGAAGGCAACCTTGCGCTCCTTGTCCGCCACAATGGGGAAGCTAAGGGTATTGCCGCTAATCTCCTTAATATCGGTAGCCCAAGCCTCGTGGCTGTCAACGGTATTGGCGCTCAGGCCCAGCAACTTAACGCCACGCTTGGTAAACTCGGGCTCAAGGCGAGCCATCTCACCCAGCTCGGTAGTGCAGACGGGGGTGAAGTCCTCCGGATGCGAGAAGAAGACAAGCCAGTTATCGCCAATATACTCGTGCAGGTCAATGGGGCCCTTGGTGGTGTCGGCCTTGAAGTTGGGGGCGACGGTGCCTAGGCGGAGGCTGTGGCGGAGGCATTGGTACGTTAGTCAATGGGATACGGTGGGATGTGTGTAAGGGGACGATGCGGGTGAATGGTCCTCCGGAATTGAAGAGTCTTTTGCAGTATTTGCCCACCGAAGAGGCAAACAAAGGGGAGCTTGTTGCTCTGATTGGTGCAGGTGGGCAGGCGCAGGAGGGAGCACTCACGGAGCAGGACGCTGGTCACTCATTGTGTCTGTGATGGGAATACTTCAAAAAAGAAAAAATTAGCGAGCAAGGCTAGATTTGAGTTGTGGAAATGTGATGCGAGACGGAATGTTCAAGATGGCGGGGGAGGGGCAAGAGAGAGATATATAAGGGCCAAGGTTTCTCATGCAGGTAAGCTGAGACACAGTCGGCGGCCAACGTCTTTTTGGCTTTGTGCACTTCCCGTTCCAGGGGCACACACCAGCAACTACCTACGTGGGTCAGAAGCAACCCCACAACATACTGCATAATCCGTCCATGACATGTTTAATACTACTTAGTGAACCCTCAGATAGTTCATGGTTGCAAGTAAGTTGATAGATCAAATACACATCAATATTAAAAAGAGAAAGCACCATTCATTCCAACGGCTAACATTAATTTCATTCCTTGGCAGTGCCACCACTTGAGCGATAAGCAGGGTATTCTTCAAAATCCTCAGAAAGGTGCATCCCAATCAGGTTGTCCAAAGCTGCCAAGTCTGTGGCAGGATTTCCACAAGGCCATCGCATGTTCCGCTCCCCAATGAATGGTTCAATATTCATCCACCGGTCCTGCAATGTACTTTCAGAGGAGGATTTCCGAAGTGCCACTGCATATGCGGGTTTCCGAAACATCACTCTATTTTCATCCACCGGTCAGCCGCAGTACTTCCAAATCTATAGCTATCACCCCAGCAAATCCTGTTGTGTTGCCTGTGGGGTCGTCTCGATTTCCGCAGAGCAGATGTTTACATACCCAACTAAAAGCTAGAGTATGGGTGCACCAGCCTGGGCAATGGCACATAGTCTGTCGTACTGAGTAGCTCAGAGTTTGTCGGCTGGTGTCCCGTATCTTGGAGCCTTATCGGGTTGAGCAGAAGGATCAATACTGCATCTCAAGTTGTACACAAGGAGCAAGCAATAAGCAGCCACAATGCACAGAGGAGGCTCAATACTTTCTTCGGCGCAGAACGCAGGCCCCTCCAAGGGCAGCATTGATTATATAGCGTGGTATGCGGGAAACAGTTTTGAGTTCGTGACATGCTCAGAACCATTTCTCGGAAACCACAATACCATCCTCGCCGCCAATTAGTAACATCGCAGAACTCAAGAAATGGACCGCTTCGTCCAAACCAGGGCCGCCGGGTTTCTTCCTGGTCCGGACAAGAGTTCATATTCCCTTGCTGCTACCACTACCTCCCTTATACTTGCTACAGCATTCGTCGCAGCCCGTTTCTGGGCCCGCAATGTTCGAGGAGCTGCATGTGGCCCGGATGATTGGGTGCTCCTTTCTGCACTGGTGGGTGCAACAGCCGCAGAGAGTGCCCCGTGACATTTGACTTCCCTGGCCAAGGAAAGTTAGCAAACTGATCGCCTTTATCTTCATGCAGCTTATGGTCTACGTTGTTGGTGGGTGCAACTATGGTGAAGTCTCTCACGGCCTCGGACGCATGGCCGACCACGTACCCCTCGACCAGCAAGCACAACTGTCCAAAACGCTCTTCGCCATGGAGTTCGCGTACGTTACGACAATTGTCCTCATCAAGCACAGTATCCTGCTGATGTACATACGAATTTTCCCACGTGAGAAAAAATTGAGAATCACAGCATATATCGTTGCTGCCGTCGTCACCGCCTGGGGCATCGCGCTTTATTTCGTCTTTCTCTTCCAATGCAGCCCAGTTCGAAAGGCCTGGACGCCCTCTGTAGAAGGCCACTGCATCGAGTACAATTGGATTCAGATAGGAAATGCTGGTGAGGATGTTGCTTGTGCTCCATAGTCTCTCCTATATCGAAACTGCTACTAATGCAAACCACCTCCGCAGTGCCCAATATCGTGACCGATATTTTGATACTGTGCATGCCTATTCCCCTGGTATTGAAGCTGCATATCACAGTGTATCAAAAGTTTGCGCTCTCTTTGACCTTCTCGCTCGGAGCTTTGTGAGTTCACGCATCCATCTCCATCTAGGTATCCATCTACCTTGTTTGCCGCCCGCCACTGACCAGAGCTCGCCACCTTCTCGTGCACAGTGTTCTCGGGGCCAGCATCTACCGATTCACTGTTCTCTTCCTCTACGATCCAAATAATCCAACATGTAAGCTCTCAGACACTGCACTTGGAAAGCTTCCTGGATATCTGTCTCTAATTCTTGAAAAGGGACGTTGTTGAAACCTTGCACCTGGTGTGTGATCGAAGTATCTTCTGGTGTCATCAGCGCCTGCTTGCCCACTTTTGGCCCGCTTCTCTTCCGAGCTGTACACGCTCTTACTGAACGGAACAAGTCCTCACAAAAGCCATCACGAGACATTGTCACCATTGGGGGGAGTGGGAGAGGATTTGGCGGAGGTAGTGAGCATCAGCATTCCAGGAAGAGGTTTGGAAAACTTGAATCTGGCGTGGAGGAAATTCCGCTTAGGAATATCCAAGTCACGACTGAGTACAGGGTTGATGCTGCGAAGGCTCCGGTGGGCTTTGGCTACTGAGTGGGAGGTAGTTAGAGGCCACTTTCAAGGTTGAGTGAGTTGAGTGTATTGAGGATCCAGAGAGAAATAATTCTGCCGAAACAAGCCCTCCTGAGGGCTCGTGGGGAGGGCGTAAACGGTCGTTGAGCGGCGCAGTCACCGTTTATGGGGTCTAAACCGCGGGTATTCAGGAGGCAAAGTTGGACGTTTAATTTTAATTCATGGTTTAAAGAAGTAAGCCGTTCAAATATAAGTTAACAATTTAGCTACACACAAGCACGTTTGGCGTGGTTTACCTAGGTACTGCCCATGCTTCTGCTACTTAATATTCGTCCCCGTCGTCTGCAGCTTGCCATCCCGCGTCACCTTCAAAGACACCGGCACCGCAGACCGTGGCAGCGCAGCGTTCGCAGACTCCGCACCCCGTGCTCCGCCAAGCTGCGCAGCACCTCCTCGCTCAGCTCCTTCTTTGCCCCTGCTCCACTAGACCATCCTGCTGTGTAACAAACCCTCGAACCACCTTTCCCACTCTCGGAGTGAGGATCTGCTCGCTTAGGTGTCAATACTCAGCCCCAGTCCGCGAGTGAAGAGACAGTGCCGCCAGCCTGATCGCACACGCTTGACCGTATGTTCAATGCTACCCAGATACCTATGCTTAGACCGGAAACCTCTTTCAGCAAGCAATTAGCACAGCATTGCCCAATGGAGGCCCTGAGACGGTCCTGACGCTTAAATAGAACGAGTGCACAGTTCAGCTGTGAAGAATGGTCGATTCAAATCTAGAGTTGCCCAAGGAAAACGGAAGGAAAGGCAAGATCTTTCTCAGAGAGAGGGCATCTTGGCTTTGGAGGCCAGTTGGGCTGATAAGATAAGCCCCAGAGGGCCTAGTCAGTGACCGGGCCAAGCACGCGATCAGCCCGCCGTGACATGTCTGAATAGCACTCGATTCGATCATGAGTCGCTTATTTTCGACAGGACGAGCGAGCTTGGGGTCAGGCAACTGGGAGCTGGGGACTTGGGGGCCATCGCAAGTTCAAGAATCCCAAGAGATGAGAAGCACTAAGAGACGGCAGGTTCCTCGAGGGACAACACGTCTCTCTTTCAGCCACTCTTGCTGCCAAGATGACGAGTCATGAGTTCCATGTCAGTCGGTCTGCAGGTTGCAAACTCTTTCACCTGCAACAGTTACGGCATTGTTACTCTCATCTCCTGCGTGATGCTTCCTGGTAAATCGGCTGAAGTAGTGGAACGTGCAGTGCACAGATGCAAGAAATAATGCAGATTTTCCTTCTCTTTAAGCCACAAAGCGCTACAGTTGTATAAGATCGACGTCGGCGACTTTCTCTACGCATCCTGGTTCCAAGGAATCGTTGTTTACGCCACATATCTGCTTTTCCCAGCAGCCAAAGCACCCAGAGCCGCCACAGATGTCGCTTCCAGAATATTGAATATGGCCATGTCGGCTCGAAGCTCATTGCTCATCCAATTCCGGATCTCGACGGCGACGAGGGAATCTACCCCGAAGCTGTGGATGGGCGTTGCCATATCGATCTCGTCGCGTGACATAAGCAGGGTCTGGGCAAGCTTCATTGCCAATGCATCGCTCACGGTGCTGGCCGCCTCGGCTGCCGTGGGCTTGCTGGCGAAAAAGCGTGCAAAGTCGACACGACCGTCACGACCGAACGCTCCATTCACAACGGGTGACGTATCGCCCGTCACCACCGCCGCCTTGATGCCACGTAACATGGGCTTGCGCATGACGTAGGCGAGCTTGCTGTTCTCCAAATCGGGCGTGAAACGCATCACGGTCGGCTCGCAGTAGCTTGGATCCGTTGGTCTAGTGGGGTCGCAGTAGTAGTCGAGCAGGGCGAGGAGCTCGGTCTCTGTCACTCCGCTGGCTCCGTTGAAATGGCTTCGCAAGGAAGAATTATTGTTCATGACGCCAACGTCAAAGAACGGTCCGAGGGCCAGGGACGTCGCTCGCTCTCCTGCGGCGACGCGGTAGTGGGCGACTGCGTTCTGGAAAGCGTTGCCGGCGGCGTAGTTCGCCTGACCGCGGGTTCCGCACGTCGAGGCCACCGACGAGAGCATGATGAAAAAGTCCAAACCTCGCGGCATCGCTTCGTGCAGGTTCCACGTTCCTGCCACCTTGCTTGCAAGCGACTCCTGCCAGGCTTCGAATGACATGGCCTCAAAGGCAGCATCGCGCAAGACCATGGACGCTTGGATGCAGCCTTTAATAATTGGCATGCCCGGAGATTCGAAAAGGGCAGTAGCGACAGCACTGGCATCACTGATATCACAAGCTCTTATTACGACATTGACGCCCTGGCCACGCAGTTTGGACACAAGCTCCCGGGCCCCGGGCGTTTTTGGAACAGCAGAGCGCGAGAGGATGATCAAGGTGCGCGCTCCGTGGGCGACAAACCACTGGCATATTGCGCAACCAAGACCCCCAAGACCACCAGCAATGACATAGGCTGCATCGGGGTTCAAAGAGAAGCTCGGCTTCATCTTAATCAAGGCCTGATTTTCGAGCACAGATTAGCAATGGCCAAAGGATTGGTGGTGTAATTATACATATCTCACCTCGACTTGTTCGTCGGGCTGAAACTCGACAACAATTTTGCCCATAGTCTTACCGGTTTGCAGGGCCCGGAAGGCCTTCTCAACCTCACCGGCGCTGAAGACTTGCAAAGGATGGGCAGGACTTAATTCCTTCTGGTGGATTAGTGTGATGACTCGCTGGAGGGCTTCGCCGGCCTGTTCTGCGCGCTCCAAGAGCATCTCGGACAAGTCATAGGCGCTAAAAGAGACATTGCGTGCAAACTGAGCCATGGGCAGCGAGTTGCTAGCAATAATGTCCTTCTTACCAATCTCGATGAAGCGTCCGAATGGAGCAATACACTCCCACGACGCAACGAGACCTTCCCCAGAGAGCGAATTGAAGACGACGTCAACACCGCGGCCACCCGTAAGACGCATGACGCCCTGAGCAAACGATGTATCACGGCTTGATAGGACGTGGTCGGATAGGATACCGTACCGCTTGGCCAGTAGCTCTCTCTTATCTTCGGTACCAACCGTCGCGATGATAGTGGCACCTAAATGCCGCGCAACTTGCACAGCGGCCTGTCCTGTGCCTCCGGCGGCCGAGTGGATTAGCACCGTTTCCCCGGCACGGAGACGCGCTCTCTCGACTAAGCACTGCCACGCTGTAACAAAGGTTGCGGGGAGGGAGGCGCCATCGTTCAGAGACAGGCTGTCCGGAAGCATGACGACGTGGCTGCGCGGGCAACGCACCAAGGAACGGAATGAGTTCGTACGGCAAGCCGCTACCCTATCGCCCACGCGTAGCCCCGAACACCCCCGCCCGAGCCGTGTCACGATGCCGGCGACATCACTCCCGACGCCCGAATGGTTGACGCGCCCCAAAACCATGAGTAGATCACGGAAGTTGAGACCCACGCTTTGCACACGCACCTCCACTTCCTTGTCTCCAAGTGGTGCATCGGGCGTGTTTTCTGTGTCCTCAGCCCAGTGCAACGTGTTGAGCAAGCCCGGCGAACCAATAGCCAAGCGAAGGGGGACTTGACCATCACCATGCCAAGGCCGAGCAATGAGGCGACGGGGACGGAGTCGCATTTCGATCTGAGCGTTGAGTTCAGGCCGAGATACGAGACGCGGGATGTGCAGCATGCCGTCGAGTTCGACGTACTCAGTGTCGACGTCATCCGACGCCAGCCGTTGTCGGCACAGCTGCAGGATGTGGGACATCTGCTGCGTCGTCAACGTGCTGCCGTGGCCTTCAAGCCTGAGCGAAGTGAGCGCTGCCGTGTCGAGCTCCGAGTTGAGAACCCGCGACACTCCGTCGACGAGACGGAAATGAGGTAAAAGCCCAGCTCCCCTCTGGACCCAGATGGCTTTGAATGTCGTTGCGAGGAGCTTCCGAAGGCGCAAAAAGGTCTCGCGCGCGATATCGAACCACACTGGCTGGTCAAGCTCTAGAAGGAAGACGCAGATGCTTTCACGCGCCACCACTTCCTTGTCTGCCGCGTCTGAGCATAGCACTCGGACTGCATATTGCGCACCTGCTATGTATCGTTGCAATTCGAGAGCAGACTCGCGCTGCCCAGGGCCATGGATGATATTGACCTCTGCGGCCGGCAATGGCAGCTTGCCTGGAGGTGGAGATGGCTCGACAGCCGTGGATATGATGATGCTGAATTCGTGACTGGCGGCATTGGTAAAGTCTGGGATGATGGTCTGCTTACCGCCGAAGCCAACGGATGCAAGCAGCTGGCTCAGACCGGTCTCGTCTAGAGACCCCTGCCCAGTCTCTGTGCCACGCCACCATTCTTTCAACAGCCCCGTGACAAAGGGCGTCCGCGTTGCATCTGGACGCGTAGGGTGCCACAAGACCAGCTTGCCTCCCCTGAAGAATTGGACTTGTTAGTCTCTGGAAATCAGTGCTATCGGGCTTGTCGCACATGCCCTCATCAGCCTAATGAGGGCTGATGCTTGAAATACAGTCTACAGGAAAAATGACTTACGGCTTGAGAAGCGCCCGGCAGTGTTTCAAGGCCTTGGCCGGGTCAGTGGTGGCATGCAGGACCTAGCATCAACACAGTCAGAGGGACACTACTCAAAATCGAAGACGATGTACCGGGCTAGAAACGAGCGACCAAGGAAAGAAGACTCACTGCTGCGGCGACAACAATGTCGTACGTCCCCTCCTCAAACCCCTGGTCTTCGGGAGTCGCCTCGATGTCCAACTTTGTGAACCGCATTTTCGCCCCATGGTGCCGGTACTTTTCCTTAGCTGCGTCGAAGAAGCAACTTTCCACGTCGGTATAGTCGAAAAAGTCAAAGCGAGGAGGTGTATCCTCCGGCGCGAGTATCTTCATCAGCTCCTTCGTGGCAGCACCGGCACCGGCGCCCACCTCGAGTATACGCGCATTGGGGATTTTGTGGATCATAGTATCGAGAACCAGCCCAAAGTGTGCCACGCCGGGCATGGAGGACCACTGTACTACATATTAGTATGGAGTGCGAGTCTGAGGAGTACCGAGGGGCAAGAAAACAGATGATTTCTTACCATTTCCGAATAGTAGTTCTGGACAATTTCCCGCGTGTCTTCTTCCGGCGCTTGCAGCAAGTGCAAAAGATCGGCCCCGACGGTTGTGTACAAGGCGCCGAGCCTGTTGGTCGAGGATATGCGGCCAGCTACCTCGTCGATGCTACAGTTGTTGGCTAGGTGACCCGTCGGGTCTTGATCGGGCTGCCGTATATTCAGCCACCACCGCATCCATTGGAGATACAACCTAGCTCGAGGATTGGCCATCAATGATGCCTCGGTCTTGGGGTCAAGCTTGTCCGCGGCACGTTGAAGGTATGTGGCCGTGAGGAGGTCCAGCTCGCTGTGAAGTTTGCAGGAGTCCGTGGAAGCATCTTTTTCATTCGCACAGAGACCTCCAATCTGCTTCTCTGACAGTGTATCGATATCGGGCTTCCATTCAATGGTGTGGCACAGAGGGGTGGTGGAAGGCCCTGTCTGCTCGTCCGCGTCGTCCGTGGAGGCTGAGATGTCTGTGGCCACGAAGCCATCGATCTTGAGGAGCGCACGGGTGCCCGATTCATCAACAACCCCGATGGATGTTTCCGTCTGCCGCAGTCCAAGACGCTTGGCCCTTCCATAGGCCTTGACAGACTGGGCGCACGGATAGCTAAGCCCCGTAGCAGAGAGCCAAATACGGTCGAAGTGGGTGGGAATGCCCGTCACCAACTTGTTGGTGCCTGCATTCGTCATGGAAACGATGATCGACTGGAAGATGCAGTCTAGGCTTGCGGGATGCACAATGTGCTCGGCATGATAGGTTCCTGCCGATGGCTCATAAGTTTTTACCTCGATTGCCGCTCCGCCGTCGCCGTCGGATGACACAGCCGTCATGTCACGGAATGCCGGACCGTAGTGGAAGCCCCATTCGTTCAGCCGGGCGTAGAACTCATTGATCCCCAGCGTGTTCGAGCACACCGCTGCCATGTCGTGGTACTCACGGCATAAATTGGCGCGCCATAGGCGCTCCTCGCGGCCCTGGTCAATGCCTGTCGCGCGGCCCGTGCCGTCTTGTTCGGGTTCGTACAGTAGCTGGATGGACCCGTTGCAGTTCTCGGTCCAGGTACGGGTGCCGTCGTCGTGCGTGCAGAGGCGAAAGTCGAACCACCCGGCATTCTTACCATCTTGATTCCGTCGCGGGCGCATAAATAGATTCACCTCGACGCCGATTGACGGTGTGTTGGACGGAAGGTTCAGGGCCGAATGCAGGGTAATGTTTTTTATCACAAAGGCCGCAACAGTCTTGTCCGGATCGGCGAGTTGGTGTGCCGCCTCGATAGC
Organism: Diaporthe sp. HANT25; assembly: GCA_013435955.1. Taxonomy (NCBI): domain Eukaryota; kingdom Fungi; phylum Ascomycota; class Sordariomycetes; order Diaporthales; family Diaporthaceae; genus Diaporthe; species Diaporthe sp. HANT25. The sequence continues at coordinate 1,306,536 of JACBFG010000001.1, read as the reverse complement.
CATGACTATCATGCCGGCGGCCGGGTACAAGATGGTGCCGTTGATCTTGTGGTCCTCTACCCACGGTAAGTCGCTGATGCGAATAATATTTCGCCATTTGGCCTCGAGCGGGTTGAAATCGGCCTCCGGGGCGCCTAGATTAGGATAGACGGGGTGTTGGCGAAGGCGATAGCCCCGGCTAGCCCGACTCTCAAACCAGTACGCCTTGGAATAGTTGAAGGCATAAGGCGGCAAGCTTGTTACCGTCACCATAGACCCGTCCTGGTCTCTGTTTACACGGTCTAAAGCTAGCGGGTAGCCCAAGCAGTGAAGACGGCCCATGGCCCCGAGAATTGACTCGACAGCCGACACGCCACGCGAGAGAAGGGACGCATACGCAACATTGTTGTCCATGTCAATCCCTCGCAGGATCTCGCGAATGGGACCCTGTAGCGCCGAGTGTGGGCCCACCTCAAGCAAAATATCGACGCCGCTTCCCACCTGTGGCTGGATCATGGTTTCCAGCGCATCAGCGAACAGGACCGGTGAAATAAGGTTGCGGACCCAGTACTCGGGCTTAGCGACCACCTCGAGCGCGATCCAGGTCCCCGTTACCGACGACACCATGGCCGTAAGCCTCTCCCGTTCCGTTCCGCCAGCAGGGCGGTCGAGAGAGTCTATTCTCTCTAGATACTGATCGGCTATCTCTTGCATTTGCAAGTAGTGATATGCGACCCCGACGCGCAGCTTGCGATTAAACACCTTATCTGCGTCAAGAAAGCCCTTCAGATGATCGATGTGGGCTTCCTCTCCCGACACCGTAACGCTTGCCGGACTGTTGACGCAGGCAACTGTTAGGCGACACTCACCCATGACGCTAGTCACGCGGTCGATATAGGACTGAACATTGGTTGCACCCATACCGACGGCCATCATGGAGCCTTTTACTGCACTAGTCTTGGCCAGCAGCGAGGCCACAACCCCACGGTAGTAGGCAATCTTCCAGGCAGACTCACGGGAGAGTGCGCCAGCGCAGAATCTGGTATGTCGGTGTCAGCTAAAGTGCCAGTCGGCTGCTGACATTTGGCGGATATGCTTACGCTGCGGCAATTTCGCCCGAGGAGTGACCGACGACTGCGGCAGGCTTCACGCCGAAGCTGCGTATCAGCTCGATCAGGGCTATTTGCAAGATGGTGCAGAGGGAACTGTATAGCGGCCTATTGACATTGGTCTCCTTTTCCGAGTGCATGAGCTCCGCTGGCGAGTGGTTATGTCAACAGCTCATACAGGTGGCTCCGAATATTACATGGTTCGGGTCACATACCTATGGGATCCCACGTGCATCCAAGCTCGGCTAGGTAAACACCTGCATCTAGCAGGCTTGTTTTGTACAAGGCGTAGTGGTCTATGAGCTCACGCCCCATTGCATACCACTGGCTTCCTTGCTGTTCAGTGGGTATAAGGACTGTCAGTCAATCGCGTCTTCAGGTTCGTGGTGGAGTCACCTAATTCCAGGCCAACTTACCCCAGTAAAGACAAGACCTAAACGGGGCGATACAGCAGCCCGTGTCGGCCCACTCATCATGTCGGCCACGCCAGCAAGGCTCTTTGTCGACGTGACCACCGCCATAGCCCGCCATGGAAAGTGAGTCCGCGCGGCCAGCGTGTGGGCCACGTCGCCGAGGTAGTCACGCCTCTTGCTCCAGTATGCCGGACTGACCAGTTCCGGGTGGTCCCTCCATGCATCCCTAGTACGTGCGATACCGCCCTGGTCCGCCGTTGACCACACCAGCAGGCGCGGAACCGTGGGCGGCAACGTATCAATGCCATTGCACGTGGCCCTGGGGAGGCCATCGAGTCGAGGGACTGGCTTGGTATTGTGGTTGCCCTGCAGGCCGTGCAGGCGCATGAAGTTGAGGGCGTCGTCTAGGACAACATGGCTATTGGAACCGCCGAAGCCAAAGGACTGAACGGATGCGCGCCGCAGTCCAGGGCACGGCCATGGTACTGCGTCAGCGGCGATCTTGACACAAGTCTGTGTAAGTTCTCTTTTGCACCCCTCTCAATTTATCTTCCTCTCTTCTCGTTCCACGTACCTTGATGTTTAGGAAGCTGGCATCTATTTTGGGATTCAGCCGCTCAAAATTGGCATTGGGCGCGATTATGCCATTCTCGAGGGCCAGAATTGCCTTGATGACACCAGCCACACCGGAGCCGCCCTCGAGATGGCCAATGTTGGACTTGACAGATCCTCTGAATGAGTCGGGTTAGAAAATTAGGATAATGGGTAAGTGGTGACGCATTGGTAGAGACTATACAGGTACAGCGGGTCTTGAGAACTTCTATATGTCCGGAATGCCTGTCCGATAGCGCCGGCTTCAATTGGATCCCCCAGTGGCGTTCCTAGTTTTCGTCATGGTCAGTCTTCGTGAGGGCTCTCACCTTCCCCAAATCGCGAGAAAGGGGTCGGGCTTACCAGTTCCGTGGGCCTCAAAGTACCGCGTATGGTCCATTGTCAGGCCGGCCTTGGCGTAGGTATCGTGAATCAGACGGTATTGGGCTTCCTGGCTCGGTTGGGTGATGCCCGGCGTCTTCCCATCCTGGTTGGAACATGTAGACCTGATCACGGCCCGAATGTTGCGCCCGTTGCGGATGGCCTCGTCGAGCGGCTGCACGACGATGACGCCGACGCCTTCTCCGCGCCCATAGCCGTTCGCGCGGTGGTCGAATGAATAGGACTTACTGTCCTTGGACAACATGCCGAGATTGTTCAAATACAATTGGGATTCAGGTGTGAGCATCATGTTCGCCCCACAGACCAATCCCTACGATTGAATTGAGCTCGATTAGCAGGTTCCGCAGACGGCAGTGGACGCGGAGTACGCACCATGGTTGCATCTCCAGCCCAGATGCTTTGACAGGCCAGATCGAGGGCGATCAGGCTGCTTGAGCACGCAGTGTCAACCGTGACACTGGGACCTCGCAGGTCGAACCACCAGCTCACGCGGTTGGCTAGCATGTTGATGGCCGAGCCGCTCGCATGGTACTGATTCGGAGCGTAGGTGTCTTTATGACATATGGTGACATAGTCCGGCGATAGGCATCCCGAGAAGACGCAGGTTTTGGTGCCGGCCACGTCCTGCAGAGATAGTCCGGCGTTTTCGAGGGCCCGGAACGACTCCTCCAAGGAGATGCGATGGAGCGGGTCCATCGAGCTGGCTTCAACGGTGCCTATACCAAAGAAGCCTGCGTCAAAGAGGTCTGCATACTCGTCGGGTCAGTATATCTGGATCATGACCAGGTAAATGTCCTAACCTACCGGCCCGTCCGTCAATGTAGTGGCCTCCGCGGTAGCTCAAGGTATCAAGGCGCTTGGTGTCTGGATTGTAGTGCGCGTTGATGTTGAAGCGATCGGGGGGCACGTCGGCTGAGGCGCATCTCTTGGACACCAGCATATCCCAGAAGGCCTCGTCAGAGGTCGATCCGCCGGGGAACCTGTAGGACATGCCAACCACGGCAAGAGGACGTAGTTTACCGCCATCGCTGAGGTTTGTAGATTCCATTATTGGCTAAGGTTCTGTGATTTGGTTGAGTAAGATGTTAGTCAGTACATGAAAACCACAGCTGTGAGTAATCATGTAGAAGTCTGATGTGAGGCACAGTTATATAAGCTACACCGTATTGTCCATATATAACTCTAGGATTCCAACCTTTTGGTACCGCAGAGCCTCGCCATAGTGTAGCGGCGTAGGGCGCCGTGCTACTGAGCTTGTGGGAAGCCACAAGATAAGACAACAAGGCAACCATGGCGACGGTGCTCTTAGGTATGCTACCTGTATGCTTCATCATCCCTAGCTGCAATTGCGCTGTATCCTTCTTCTTCTGAGACCTGGGCAACGCCGCAGCCATGCGTGCGGGATAGCTGATCCGCCGGGGCGCGCTCTTGATCGCCACCCCCACGGGGCAAATATGAGGCACCCAAGATGGCTTGGCAGGTAACATTCTCAGCGAGGTGTTTCCTCTGCGTGCGATCCAGTAAGGCCGTCTATGTACATGATGGGGGCCATGACTTGCCACTTTGGAAGGTACATTGGTCTTGACTATGTGTGAGATTTGCCACTACATTTTGCCGGCAGAGGAGGCTTGATGGAGGTTTGGGGTCCATAGTACATTAGGATTATTATCCAGACGCCAATATACCTTGACCTCTATGTCACGTTATGTGTCTTTTCCTTTTGTCTCAACAAAAGGACCTTGCATTTGTTATTGAATATGTGGTGCGACCGTATAAACTATCATATTCTACTGCCGCAGGAGGAGGAGGCTTGATGGAGGATTGGGGGCTCCTTATCTGCATCACGTTGGGGTCCATAATACTGTGGCATTGCTGTCGAGACGTCGAAATGGTCTCGCCTCCATGTTGTGTAATGGCGGTTTACTCCCAATAATGTAAGCTCAGATACCGTATATGTGGTGCAACCGCACCGGACGCCCAATCTCTTCCCCGGAGGTACGCCTGGAGTGATCGATTCACCCCACCTCCCTTGTCTCTTGGACACACCTTCTTCCCGTCTCACCCGAATTCTGGGCGACTTGGCCGCCCAGAAGCAAATGCAATGTTACGCTGACGGAAATGAGAACCTTTTGCATCCCACATCTGGAGAACCTTGAAATCTTACTTGCAGCCGAGCCTGACCAAGGCTGCATGATGCTTTGGTTGCGAAGTTGGTAAATTTTGGTTGCACTACCTTGATTAATTGGTCACTGTTGACAAACAGGTATTCTCGTAAGCCTCCGGTCGTGCTAAGGAATTGTGGCCTGGGACATATCCGCCTCGACTTCCTTGGCAGTTTCTCTTGGAGCCCTGCGGAGTCGGTGCAGCAGGAGGCCGTGATCTCAACGCGCGCGTACGCCACTGAGCTGACGTAGTATTCACAGGTAGGTTAATAATATGATAATAGATGTCAAGAGGTCGCCAGCACGGCAGATACATTAGTCACATAGTAGCAGAGGAAGTAGTAGGTGTGATCAAGAAGTAGTATTAGGTAACGATAAGTAGAATAGAACCAGTGAAGTTATTGACCACTTGATTAGCTTATATATTGTTGGTCAATATTGAAAGGTCGGTATGTCAATCCCATCAAAGAGCTGATATGAATGGAGTCTCCAATCATTTCACCCGCCGGAGCCTCAACGAATCGCGGTTGTCCCATAACTACGATAGCTTCCCTTCACTGCTCAAGCGATACGCCGGGCGTCGCCAAAGAGCTGCCATGACAATGACTTGCGCTGCCGCAAAGCCCAACGTGACAAGCATCTGTAGGTTGTAAGCGTCGCTGCACACGGCTCGAAACGTCTGCTGAATGGAGAGCGGAAAGCCGCCAACGCTCGAGATGTCAGTGAGCAGGGTGTCAATGTCAGCTTTCGTGAGCATAGACCTCAGGTGCCGCCGCACGTAGTTGACCCACACGCTGTTGGCTACAGCAAGGCCTACTGACCCGCCGAGCATGCGTGCCTGCACACCCGCGCCGATGGCCAAGTCTGTTTGACAGTAGATTGTCAGCGGGGTGAATTCGTCAGTAGATATCTTTCTGGGCGGGATTGGAACATACACTGCTCCTTCTTGTCGATCGACAGTGGATTGAGAAAGTTGAACAAGCCTCCCGTGATTCCGACGCCCAAGCCGGCAATGAAGCTATATCCGAACTGGCCGGGCCAGGGGTCCACGGAGCTGGGCGTTGTCGAGAGTAGAGCAAAGCCAACAATTTGTAAGGAGGTTCCCAAACCGATGATATAGGTGAAAGGTAGGCGAAATTTGCCAGCCAGAATCGACGTTAGCACCACTCCCACGGGAAATGGGACACCATAGGCCAGAAACTTAACGCCGGCCCCAAGTGGCGAGCTCTCATTGACAAGTTGGTAACGCTGAGGGAGCTGGATGGACGATATGGTCATGGGAGCCCCAACAAGGAATGCACCACTGCCCAAGAAGGTCAGTAGCTGCAAAGTAATCCAAGAAGGTCACTTACAGTAGCCCCGCTGGTAGGACGCGGTTGTGGGTGAAGCTGCGTGGGAACGAAGGCACGGCCGCTGTCGATTCCCTCCCCGCCCACCACTGCCAGAGAAAGAATGCTGTCATGAAAACGCCGGAAACAATAAATGAGGCAATAATAAAGCCGGAATTCCAGGCATAGCTCACGGTGCCGCCCTCCTCTAGCGCTGCCACTAGAAAGACGACGGTGCCCAGGAGCAGAAACGCGCCAAAGACGTCGGCCTCCCAGAGATACTCGACCGCTATGGCCACGACGCCGCGCTCGGCTGATTTCTCCGGGATCGGATTAATGTGGCGAGGAAATCTATTGGGCAAAGCAAGGGTGAGGAGGATAAGGGCGACCGCACCGATGGGGAGACTGCAGCAAGCGGGGAACGCGGGTTAGTAACTCAACACAAACTACATTGAAATGGCGTCTGACTTGCTTCAAGTAGAATACCCAGCGCCAGTGGTTGCCATTGCTGAGACCACCTCCAATCAGTGGACTGACAACTAACGCAATGGCTAGAGTGCAGGACAACAGCGCGTTCATCTTGCTGTAGCCCGAAATGGGCACAATCTGGAAGAAAGCAGTGGATGGCAGAGCCATTAGTCCCGAACCGCCGATTCCCTGCAACGCGCGGAAAACTATGCTGAAGTCCAGCAGACGTCAGTCAGGATGCATGGCGCCGTGAAGAGAGCCACCAGCTTGGACTGGCAGGGACGGGGGCACCCACAGCTCATTGACAGATTGGGACGCTCCACAACCGGCCGAGAACGCCATGAAGAGAATAAGTGAGCCAAGAAGCGCCATCTTAAGGTCAATGTGGTGTGCAGTCTTGGCCCAGATGAGTAGAAACCCTTGAATTCGTCAGTTTTTTGAGATGCCTCTTTCCAGCAATGTTGGACGCACCAGTGAAAGCGGAAAGATAGGCGGTTATGAGCCAATTGCTCTTGTCAAAGCCGCTCAAATCCGCTGAGATGGTTACCAGAGCGGTACTGACAATGGAAATCTCGGCCGTCGCCAGGAAAATGCAAATACATAGGCTTTGTGCGGGCACAGAGCTGTGGGTTAGCTTAGAACTTTGACAGACGACGGCGGACGGCGCAAGGACGAGAGGATAACTCACCTCATACAAACGAGCAATAGTCGAATCCCAGTGAGATATCTCCCGGAGGACATCTCTTCTTGCTCGTGGCCGTCTTCTTCGCCACCCAGCTGAGGGGTTTTATCAGACTCGCGAGTGTCAAGCATCTTGCGCTCCTGCATAGACGTGTTGCTGGTGTCCGCCATGGCGACAGTTCGGGCGAACACTTGATGGCTCGACGAACGTGTCAAGTATGAAGGATCGAGCTTGGATGCACGATGAAGTGATCTAAGTAGCAGACTGATGAGCTACATCCACGAACTGTGGGAAGGCGAAGCTGCGATGAGGATCGTAAGACAAGGCAAGAGCGTGTCCGATGGTCAAGTGTGTGCTCCAAAACAAAATGTCGAAGACAGCCTACTGAGAACGAGAGAGGGACGGGAGGAATACCGTCCCAGGGCTACTACATCCTCCCGGAAAGCCACCTTATCTCTTTTCCAGCTAATAAGGCCAACTCTGCATGGTGTGAAACCAAAAGGCGAGCACCTGAGTCCAGAGGTACCGGGTACCTACTTAGGTACTTGATCGGGCAGACACATACAAGTGCATGTATCTGATAGGTCATATGTGGCTTACGCAGGGCCTCCGAGACGGCCGGGATGTGGTTTCTAATCCTTGAAAGAACAAAAGGCTGGGAATGCTGCGATAAAGACACCCCCTAAATAAGTGCACGCCAGCCGCTTTGCCAGCAAACACCGCCTCCATGTGCCTGAGGTAGTAAGGTCATTTGCCAGAAATCACTCTCGCGTTTCCTGCTACGAGAGACGGTACCTGCGCCTTCGCTCAATTTTTATCCAAGCATAAATTCGTCGTCTTCCTTACACCACACCCGTCTGACTGTTACTTTTCTAAGATCCATCAGCCATCCACCACACACCTATCACCATCCATTCATCCATCAGTATGACCACAACAGCGCCCCAGCCGCGCGCCGACGGATTGAGCTTCATGCAGAAGCTTTCCTCCCGCGTTTACCTTTTTCGCCCGTCGCCCAACAACGAGACACCTGGACCGAAGACTAATGACCCCGCGCTCATCATCATCTTTGGCTGGATGAATGCCACGGATGGCCCTTTGGCCAAGTACATCCGCCAGTATCAGGCCATCTTCCCGTCCTCGGCCATTCTCCTCGTTAGGTGCACTTTCACTGGAATGACCTTCCCGTGGATAGGCTTGCCGGAGGCCCGCATTGCTGCCATCACCACCCGCGCCATCCTCGACCAGGATGAGGCCGAGTCATCACATCGCAGTGACACGGTTCCGCACCTGCTAGTCCATGTATTCTCAAATGCGGGCTCGACCATGCTGTACCACCTATACACGGCCTACGCGACCACCGGCTCCTCTGATGCGCCCAAAGGTACCATCCTCCCTTTGCATGCCACTGTGTTCGACTCCACGCCCGCCGCCTTCACCTACCAAACAATGCTGCAGGGCATTCTGGACGGCGCCCCTTCGGCGGCGGTTCGCGTCGCTCTCATGCCCATTGCGTATCTCTACGTTGGCCTCATATGGACAGCCCTCACCGTGTTGCGGCTGCCCGACCACATCGGGGACCTGGCCCCGCGCGCTCACAATGACCCTGCCCGCGTGCATGAGACTCAACGTGTTTACATCTACGGTCCGGTCGACCGCATCACGCCGGCCGCAGGCGTGGAGCGCCACGCCAACGAGGCTGAGGCACAGGGTTTTCGCGTGCAACGTGAGGTTTTTGAAGGTTCGGGACATGTGGCCCATGCGAGGAAGCATGCGGATCGCTACTGGGGCGTCGTGAGGCAGGCTTGGGAGAAGGCCCGGCTGTAGGCGTGACGATCTTCAGGGTGGATGATGGATCCCAGTGGTCAGTGGCACACATCAAGCCACGCCGGCCCCCACCTCCATAGGGAAAATGGCAATCATTACTTATTTTTTCATCCTGATCAGACCATATATGTGCAAGTGTGAATTTAAAATAAGGTGTGAACGAATTTAGTTGCCACACTTGTCTCGGTCAGCGAAGTGTCCACAAGGCTGCAAGTGAGTACGGGCGTCTTGCCAGATGGGCCCCTCGGGAAGACCATCCGCAGCGGCCCCCTCTAGACTATTATTAGGTGAGGCGCCCCCAAGGACACATGCCTTGTAAATTAAAATATGCACCCATTCAGCGTGTATATCTTGGCTGCAGTATTGGTAGAACTTCCCACTCGAGGCAACTGCATCACTACACCATTACCACATGTGCAGTCCTAATCCATCCGTTTTAGGCGCTTGCATGCTTACATCTGTGCCGCACGCAACCCCCAACAAAACGTATTAGACTTTCCATCGCTTAATTCATCGGGTCTCCCTATCTCATCCCGTCAGATCGTTTTCCAATCTTCTCATTCAGAAGCTTTTCCTCTATCACTGTCTCAATTTGTGTAGCTCAACCTCTCCTCATCTTCCCTTGTCTCACATCCCAATCACCAGATCGGCCAAATCGCCATGAAAACAATCATGCCTTCCATTCTTTTCGTGCTAGCCATGGTCGCTAGCCTAGCCTCAGGTCAACTCGAAGACCTTCCCAAATGCGGTGTTCGTACCAGCCAGCACTAGCCCAGAGTCTATATTTCCAACGTCAGTATTGCTGACACTGTGGATTCTATAGATGGATTGCATCGTCAGTGCCGTCCTCAATTCGACTTGCACCCCGACTGACACGCCTTGTATTTGCGCCAATGCGGCCCTCCAGGCCCAGGCAAATCAATGCGTCGTTATGTCGTGCTCTATTCGGGAGCAGTTGAGTACGCGCTTCCTCCGCTTCTTTTTTACCCTCCAGAGTAACCCTGGCGTGAATATCGTCTCTGACGCCTCGGCACGGATAGCCACGCTCAACATTACCAATGCCCAATGCGGCATCTTCTCGGGCCATGACACTTCATGGGTGCCACCGATGATCTTTTTCATCGTCCTCGCCGGCGTCATTTTCATCCTGAGACTAGTCTCAAGGATTGTGTGCCACACAAAACTCTGGTGGGATGACTTCTTCAATCTTCTAGCCACGGTGAGGCCCCTCCTCCAATACACTCGACTCCAATGACAGTCCCAACTCATCAGCATCTAGCTTGGCTGTGTTGCATACTCTGCCTGTTGCTTCGTGACCGCAAACTTGGGTGCTGGCACCGAAATATGGGCGGTGCCTCATGAGAACATCACAAAGCTTCTGACCGTACGACTGTCCCCCTTCCTATTCCTCAGCTGCTCAAGCTAAATAGAACTTAGGTCTCATACGTTGAGTACCTACTTTACAACTGGGTGGAAGTCACCCTGCGCACGTCCGTCCTACTCTTTTACATCCGTGTTTTCGTCAGCGGGACTGGGCCACACCGCGCGTTTTGGGCCGTACTCATCGTGAGCGACATTTTGAGTGTGGGCTTCTTCCTCTTCAATGTCTTCCAATGCACACCTATCAACTACTTTTGGCTACAATGGGACGAAGAGCACGAGGGCTACTGCGTCGGTCCCAATAAGGTAACCCTGTCGGGAGGCATCATCGATTTGTTTTGGACCGTACTCATCCTCGTTATCCCCTTGCCATACATCTTGCGACTCAAACTACCGATGCACAAGAAATTCGCAGTAGGCGTCATGTTTGCTTTGGGAATATGGTGCGTATTCCAAGTGTACCATAAGCACTCATAAGCACAGCCATGGGGTGCTTACAAGCCGCAAAATACTTACCGTGATACAGTACCATTGCCATCATGGGCTACCGGTTCACGACCCTCGAGGCCTACAATGCAAGCCAGAACGCCACTAGTGAGTTGCTTGCCCCTTCACTCAACGACATATATGTCCCCTGAGCAACCTATCTGACCTAGCGGGAAGTCGCCGGCGTCGGGGTGACGCTCTGGTCGGGGCTCGAGCTTGACATTGCCCTCATCTGCGCCTGCATGCCGAGTGTTTACCCTCTGTTCCTCCGTATTATCCATCGAAAGCGGCAGCCGCCCCCAAAACCCGTACTGAACTCTTCGAGGGCTACTATTGGTGGGTCCGGCGGCAAGCTTCTGGGACGGATCAAGAAGCGCGGCCCGTGGTCTGTTACTGGCCTGACAGGACTGGATGAATCCCAGGTGCACGTGGAGGATACAGATGCAAGCACAAAATGGCCCAGCGCAGACTATGTGCAGCTGGAAGAGAGAACGACTCATTGAAAGAAAGTTAGTGATATGCTATACAATGTGTTGGTAGGGTGAAAGGTGCTGTGAAAATGTAGCAACACAATGACACAATGAATGACAGGCTGGTGAAACAAAGTTTGGCTGTGAGTAATCGAGCAGCGTCCTTTTAGTGTACCAAGGGCAAGTAAGAGTCGGGTCTACTTCCAATAAGCATATCGTTATCTCAAATCTTCGTTGATTTATGTTTTGCTAGTAACACGAGTCTTTCAGGCTTCTTCCCGAACCCTGTTCGGCTCCATCCTATGCCATTCATGTTTCCGGTGCGGAGCTACTAGCGGGCAGAAATGACCAAGAAGTACAAGCTAGTCAATGAATTTCATGACGCATCCAACCAAATCTTCTTCAAACGGCCCATGAGAATCTCGTCGCGAGAAGCAAAGAAAAAGGGATGGGAGAGAGTGTGGATGAAGAGGCTGTGTTAGGTTGCAACAGGCTTCCGGAAGTCAACATGGTGTGCCCCACCAAAAGTTTGTGTCAGCAATGACCAGGCGCTGTCTTGGTGAAGAGTTCCTGGTGCGGGATGCAGGTTAGCCACACAACTCTAAGACGGGAGACATGGAGGGTCGGGTAGACAGCGAGACAGCCTCATGCCTCGCCAAGAGCGCATGTCAGCACGGCACACACGCTTGACACGGTAGTGAGGATGGAGGGGGGTTAAAATAAGGTGAGCACTTGCCCAATCAGGTCTAGTCCGGTCTGTATTCTCCACCACATGCCAATTGGATCTGCAGCAACGGCCCTGGCTTCGTGTAGGGTACAAGAAAAGGAAGGACATACAGACATGCAGCCCATCGCAAGACAAAACTCGAAATACACCGAGAGCTACTTCTAGCCATAAGTGGTGCGCATCTGGGCAATGCCAACAGCATCAGGCTGACATCTCGCCGACATGGATCTGCTGTGTCACAAAGGACCAGCTGTGCCGGTCAGGAAGCCAAAGTGCTGCGCCTCGGCAAGCGGGCCAACAAGTAAGACACTGCCAACGAGTAGAAGTCGTTTACACAGCTGGATTTAGCAATCCCTTGATGGCATTTCTTGTGAAGTGAAACTGAAAGTAATAATTCAAGATATATAAGATTCAAGATCCTAAGTCTTGTGTTTCGTTCCCAATTTAAATACAAGTACGTCTTTCCAAGAGAAAAGAGAGGAAAGAAAATTGCCTTCCGATCGTGATGAAAGTCACAAAGCATGGAGTATAGGGGCTGCAGGAATTCTGTGCGCAGCCGCCACCCCCCCAGTCACACCAGTCCCGTCCCGCTGCACCGTTACGTGGGGCAGATCGCAGGTACTTTTGCACACTGTTTCATTTTGACCAAAGTACGGAAAGGAAGTCTTCATGTTCCTGCAAACAAATCTGCAACCATTCCGTTCTAAATACACGCCTGCCGTGCAAGCTCTTCATATCGCCCAGCATGACATGGCCACAACACATGACACACCATGGTTCCTTGTATTCTAGACAATGACCTGCGGCTACATTATCAATACTGCCCCCAAAACCCACGCTGGTACGCTCAGGGGCTAAGGAGCTGGCTGGTCAGCTGGTTTTCAAGATAAAAACTTGTGCTTCACTTTTCTGGCCGCAGTGAGCTGGTTGTAAAACATGATCACTGTGCCCGATTAACATCTTTGCCCCGTTGGCTTTCAATAAATTTCTCCACATCATTGCTCCCCTACAAGCTTTGTGCTTACAAGCATGTCGCAGTCCAGCTGGTCTTCGGCCTTGGCTACCTATGCCACGGCCACGTTGCTGCCTCTGGCCCTCTGTGTTCTGATCTACCATCTCGCCTTCGACCCTTTGAGGCATTTCAAGGGCCCGTTAGTCGCCCGCTTCACCGATGCCTACGCCGGTTACCACGCCACGCGGCGGCGGTTGCATCTACAGACCTACGCGGATCTGCAACGGTACGGACCAGTATACCGCCAGGGCCCCAACCGTCTCGTCTTCAACACTGTCACGGCCCTCCACGAAATCTACACGAACCCGCGTGTCACCAAGGCACACGTCTACCGCTACTCGTCGCTCGAAGGCCAGGAGAACTTGCTTAGCACTATAGACCGACAGCGCCGGCGACAGAAGCGCAAAGTATACGGTCGCCTGCTTTCGGAACGAGCTCTGCAAGCCTTTGAACCCACGATTGCCGTCGAGACCAGCGTCTATCTGCGCAAGCTCATGGATGCGGCCGGCACAGGGGTTCCCGTCAACATGACGCCCCTTTGTGAGCGCCTGGTGACTGATGTGTCAGGATTTCTGGCGTTTGGCCACGCGCTTGAGACGCAAATCAAAGAAGACAATCGTTTCCTGCCGCGCGCCATGATGGGTCGACTGGGGCTGGCTAATGTTTTTGGTGCGTCTGTCCTTGTTGTCCGCTCTCAGTCCCATCTTCAACGCAGTGAAGAACTAACCTCGCGTAGTGGCATGGCCCATTCTCTCAATCATGGGCATGAATAAACTCGTCATCTGGTGGAACAAGGCCAAGTTCGATGCATTTCGGGCGCTGCTCACAGACATCATTAGGACCCGCGTCGCTTTGCCCGTGGATGCCAAGCACGACTTCTACTCTGTCGCGGTGAACGAAGCCGAAAAGAGCAGTGGCCAGCGTTCCCCAGAAAACCAGCGGCAGCTTTGGGGGGAGGCCACATTCCTTGTACCTGCAGGTCAGTTCTCATCTCCCTCTTCCCACCTGACGACTTTTGTCTCTGTCTTTCTGTATCTCTCTGTATATATCTCTGCTAGAGAAATGGGGAGAAAGCTTATATACTTATATCCCAGGCGGGATGACCACCTCGGGAACACTCACGGCGGTCTTTTTCTACCTCTCACGCAACCCAGCCGCCTATGCGCGGCTGGCCTCCGAGATCCGCAACACCTTCCCTGACGCCCAGGCCATCCAAAGCGGGTCCCTCCTGGCCAGCTGTACTTATCTCCGCGCCGTCATCGATGAGACCCTTCGACTCTCTGTGCCAACGACCTCGATGCCCTGGCGCGAGGAGGAGATTGTGCCAGCCGCTGGCCCTTCGGTCGAGCCTTTCATGGTCGACGGCCACGTCATTCCCCCCGGCACCATGGTAGTCGTCAATACGTATTGCATACTGCACAATGAAGTTTACTTCCCAGATCCGTTCGCCTTCAAGCCGGAGCGCTGGCTGGACGAGGCGAACAATAAGACCCTGCGCCAGGCTTTTGTGCCCTTTGGCATGGGCGAGGCAATGTGTCTAGGCAAGGGCATGGCGTACTTAGAGACGAGTCTTGTTGTGGCTAAGACGCTGTGGTCCTTTGACTTTGCACAAGCCCCGGGTGAAGCTGGGAAACTAGGTGGAGGGTGGCCTGGAGGCAAGGACAGGGCACGGGCGAGGGCAGACGAATTCCAATTGTATGATGGAATCGTCTCAGATCATGATGGGCCCAATTTGGTGTTTACAAAAAAGTAGCACATACTGAAAGGAGTTCAAATGGGTTTAAAGATCTACTTTGACTTGGCCTAGGCAACATTTGAATTCAAGGATAATTGTTTAGCAGGGTTTACATACAAATGTGTTCACAATTACAGCCAAGGTAATTCAAATCCAAATTTCCTAGCATCTATACCTAGGTAGATATCACTCAATTCATTTGTGATACATCTCTGAATTAATCATTATTTGCGTACCCAGATGTACTCCTATGTCAAACATCTGTGTGCATCATCAAAGCACAAATGGTGATGCTGATTCAGGGTGAGGAACATGCAATCTGCCTATGCACCCAGAAGTGAAACGCAGCAATATGTGATCAACGGTCCTGCCACCCACTAGAATTACAAATTTCGTGACTTCGCCTGTGGCTTATATCTTTCTGGATTATCCTTTCTTCTTCTGACAAGTCGTCACACAGGCTTTGCAGCAGCACCGTGATTTTTACAAGATTGCAAACGACGCAACGACAAATAATGCAACGCTGGCACAGCCCAATCTACTATCTCATGTTCTGGCCTCAGCTGACGGCCAGGCCGGGTGCGATCAATTGATGTAATGGCTCGTTGTCATACAGGAATAGAGCAGGGCAGAAATCAACTTGATTGGAACCAAGTCAGGTAAAGCTCCTGGTCACCAGAACACGTAAGCGATTCGTGTTGATTTAATTTGCAATGGCTAATGGCCGTAGCTGTCATAATGTGGGAATGCTTGTAGAGCACAGTGATTGTCTAGCTCTTTTGCGAGAAGCTGAACCGCACGTCACATGCGTGAGGATATGTACCCATGCTAGTGTAGGTACTTCCGTAAGTTACTATGGGCGTGCCGGTATGATGCCCCAAGAAATGTGCGGCTGGAATATGCTGGGGGCTAGACCCCCACAAAATGCACTGGACCTCAGCCGTTATGCAGGCTGGCTGTAATGCAGGCTAGCTGTTATGCAGGCTGCCCGGTACACGGCTGCCCGGGATGCAGGCTGCCGTGCAGCTTAGGTCGCATTATGCAGCATGCTATCTATCAGTCAGCCCCCATGCGGCTTCATCACCCAAGTGTGCCTGTCACCTGGTCCCGTGCGGGCTTTCTTTCAGCCTGCAGCTGCAGCAAGAGCGCGGGGGCCAGATACAACGTCAAAAGCCCAATCCTCGGCTTGTAATCAAAGAGCAAAAGGGTCCAATATCTTTTAAATCCCTCAAGACATCAGAACTTTGGCGAGGCACGGCAGTCTGCAGAGCATGAAAAGGGTGTGTATGCTTAGGCAGCCAAGTTACACAAAGCTGAAGATTCCCATGTGATAGGACAGGATAGCCTCAATATTGTCTCATATTCAGAGTCACATTCCTGTTTAGGAACATGCGTTTCCTTGTCTGCATACCTGCTCATGACGACTCAGAAGGATTTTGGTGCACGGTACTGTGCATACAGCAAAGCATTTGCGGCGAAGCATTTGTACAACCACCGGAGCCTGCTCATACTCTTCGCAAAGTAATACTTGTTCAGCCCATCCACGAGTCGCAGCATCTGTACAACCACCGGAGCCTGCTCATACTCTTCGCAAAGTGATACTTGTTCAGTCCATCCACGAGTCTTTGTCATGGGTCAGACCCGGAGACAAGAGACATCAGTATCACCATTTAGACACTGATAAACCTAAATCAACTGGCCGTCACCAGTGGATCCGTAGATAGTATATTTTAAAGAAATAGCCTGTTGAGGGGGTGTCTTACTAGCCGACCACTTGCCTTCGGATCCCGTGCAGAATCGGATTGCCTTCTGATGATTTAGAGGGTAATCTGAGCTTCAAAGTCAGGTAGCAAACGAAGTCTCCGATGGTAGCACCGTCCTCTGTGATGACTTCTCGGGCAGCCCGACTCGGGGCATCAGGATCCCCATCCATAATAAGCAATAATTTTGTCTTCCAAGACAGGAGGCGCCGAGGAATCACATTGGCACTTTCAATACCAGTCGTACTGAATGTGATACCCATTCAGAGTGCTTTACGGACTGGCATCCAGCATTCAGCATACTGCATACAGCGCACACCTACTTAGCTACTGTCTTCAAGTTGTGGCGACACCGACTGCTACGAACATATAAAAAAGAAACACGGATTATCACTACCCAAGTCAGTGAAGAAGATTATGTATCGGGTAACATTCTGTGCTTGGAAGTATCCATTGATTCAGCCTCATTGGTGAAATTTATCAAGTCCACGGTAAGTTGTAGTGTCCCTCGAGCAACCGGTGGTGGTTTGCATTCGATGCAAAGTGCCACAGAGTTATCAAATTAAATGTCACGAGTGAAATAGCGTATATTTTGACTTAGTCCTCAGGGAAGTATTGATGCGTCGGCGAGAGTGGTTCTGGTGTCATCCCATTTTCAACCCCCCCCCCTCCGGCTTTCCTCCTCCCCTGATACCTTTTCGCCACGGGCTATCAAAGCTCACAAGACGCCACAACAGTGTAGATCACATCAATGATATCCTATTAGCTTAAACAGCTTTGCTGCCCATTCATTGACCTGTCGTGATCTATCAGCAATGTTGTTGCAAGAACATGCAGGTTAGGGGACTTTACCATTGGAGATGTCATCATTGAGAAGTGCGTACCACTGGCACGTACAACTTGAACGGATTTTCCCCCAATGAGATCATGCCATCCAAGAGGCCCGTCGTCAGTTCTGTCCTCCAAGAACCAGTCCACAATTTTCTGCTCGTCTGGCAAGACTTGGGGACGAGGGACTTGGTGATCTGGTTTCGACACGCCTTCCCTCGCTGAGACTAATATGACTTGCCCAATAGCCTCCCTAGGGAGTTTCCTGGCTTTATACTGCTGAAGCTGCTGCCTTGCAAGGGTGAAATGATCCCCTGCAATCGGCCGGCCTCGGGTATTCGCACGAATCTCATCTTCGTCAAACATGCCGATACGTTGAATTTGGTTCAAGTAGTCAACCAATGCACTTGGCATGTGTGTCGCAAAGGTTGGGCATGCTGTGTCAATCAGGACAAGTTCTGCAACGTCGTCTCTGTCCTCGAGAAGTTGTCGAGCAGCCTCGTAGGCAATGACGCCTCCAATAGAATATCCTCCCACTGAAAAGGGGCCATTCCTCTGTCTCCTCTTGATCTCGGCAACGTAACTAGAAGCGAGTTCCTCTATAGTCGGCGGATGGGTCATATCAGGTTTTGATCTTAGGAAGGGGCTGTTCATGGCGCAGATAGAGAGGTCCGTGGTGCGGGCAAGCGACGGTTGGAGACTGGTGAACACCGCACCGGAGCCAAACCCATCCGGACAGAGGAAGAGAGTACGGCCTGCCGATAGACTCGAGGAAGGTTTGAGCATTATTGACGTCGCCTTGGCTGGACACGATGCCTTCGGCTCCGCATCCATGCCACAGATCACGCGGACGCTTCGAGATTCCCTACTTGGGCCCTCGGACCAGTCGACGTGCGGGAAGCCGGAGTCTCGCATGGCCCGCTCCCAGGCCCAGGGGCTCTGTAGCGCATAGTCGCGGCCGTCGTCAAACAGCCACCAGCCATCGAGCAGGCCCCACACCAACTCATACCACGGCAGCTTCTGTGTCAGTTCGACCAGTGCCACGCAGCCCTCACCAGGGCGCACCAGCTTGTGAATATTCCCGAGGCTCCGTCTAAGGTCCCGGGTTGCATGCACGCAGTTGCTCGATACTATGATGTGGTACTTCCCCAGCAGCTCCTCCGGGGGATCTTCCTCGATGTTCAGCTTGAGGAATTCCATGCCTGCGATATTCTTGAAGGTGACCTTCCTGGCACGGGCAAGGAGCGAAACCGAAAGCTCAGTGAAAGTGTAAACGAACGGGATGCCGGTCGCTTGGAGGAGTGGAATGAGATGCTTTGTAGTACCTGCAGCACTTGAAGTCAGCTATCCAAGCATTGAGAAAGTATCTCTACACAGATACGAGGAGTGGCCCAGGTCTGCAAGGGGAAAAGTCGCGTCTTGAGGAGCTTCAGACTGTCTGGGGAACCTGCTTACCACCAGTGCCAGCGCCGACCTCGAGGACACGGAATGGCTCTCCATCATCAGAAACGTAGGAGCGGATGGCAGCGGACACAAAATCGCATAGAAGTTGTGTTGCCGCCAGGAGATCAGGAGCGTTGGCGTAGAAATCATTGAGGAGATCGCGCCCCTTTTCACTTCCAAACAGAAGTGATACCGGATCTGATTTGCCAGTGAGACACTCGGCCAGGTGGGGCCCCAGGAGTTTGGGAAGGCCATGTGTTGACGCGTAGGGGGGAAAGTCCGAGACGAGCATCGTGCTGAGCTCCTCGGCGGATTTGTCTGCGGTGATCTGATGCAGGTCCACTGCGCCGCGTACAAAGCCATCATTCTTTCTCTCCACAACGCCAGCTTCCACTAGGATATCCCAGAGCCTTGATAGCTCTCTGTGATATTTGGGTAGTATTCCTTGTGGGGAGGCCATCGCATGCCCTGGTTTGACATCCAGAGAACACCCCAGCTTCTGAAAGGCCTCAATAGTAAACGCCACCACTGTGTTCAACTGCTGAGGATAGACCGTGTCCCAATATCCTCTGAACATAGTTTGTTCGGCGTGAGAGTCAAAATTGCGGCTAACTTGCTGAAAGCTTTTGTGTACCCATTCACCATCGCCCTCGCTCTTGATGGGAGTCATATTGCCGCTGTTCGTCTGTGAGGATTCACACGTTTCCGTGGTACTCGTGGGCATGTCCGAAGAGGCATCTGATGAAATGGCAGAGTTACTCTGCACTGTTTCGTTGCTTCTGGGTCCGGTGATTCGGGAAAACAAAGATTTGACATCCTCCATTGATGCGAATTCGGCTGTTGAGATGTCGAGACTGAACGCTTCATTGACATTACTCAGGATCTCGGCTGCGACCAGGGAGTCAGCACCGAGATCGTCCAATTTGGATTCCATCTGAATATCCACAGACGGTACCTCCAAGGACATGCTGAGGATTTCCAGGAGCGTCGTCCACGCCGACTCCCTTCCCAACTCTTCGCCGAAACCATGCTCTGCCCCATGGTCTTTAGATGTGTCTCCCGTTCCAACCGTCCTGGGACTAGCGGCATCAGAGTGTGGTTTGGAGTGTGACTCTACCAGCACGCATAAAGACTCGACGTCTGTCACCACCGTGAAGTCTTCGTTGGGAATCTGGACGCGGAATGCGTCACACAGGGCAGAAAGGATCTCAGAACTGACGAGGGAGTCTGCTCCGAGGTCCTCAAGTGTGGAATCCCTTGTAATGGCTTCGACTGGCACGTCCAGAGATTTATGAAGGATGCCTTGAATGACCCTCAATGTCTCTGAAGCCGAGCTGCTGTCAGATCTCTGAGCCTCTGTCAGGGCGGCTGAAGAAGCAGCCTCCGTAAAGTTCCTCTTTGCAGACGAACTAGAGACATCGAATGATGCCGTGCTGCTAGTGTGTGGTGAGGCCGTGGTCGGGTTGGCTGCGGCTAGTGCCTGAGCAAGCGATTTGCGAGGAACCCTAGAGAAGGTGAGGTCACTAGCAGACCACACCACCCGCTTGCTCGTCTTGTCGAATGCAAAGACGTCCAAGCAGACCTCCTTGCTGCTCTCTTTGGTGATCTGCGCGTATGCTTTGAAAAATTTCCCATCCGGAATACCATTGAGGGGCCCCACGGATCCCATTCCGGTGCAGATAAAAGACATGGCTAGACTCTTATCATCATCATTATCCTCATCACCCTCGTCGTCCTCGTCGCGTAGGGAGTGAACGAATATTCCCGGAACCTGAAGGAAGACGTCCATGAGCAAGGGACTCGCAACGGCTGGATTCGGCGTCCTGGCCGCAGGGTCCAGGTCCTCTTCCCTCGTTATCTCAAGATCGCCCGCACTCTCGTTGCGTCTGCCAACCACATGCCGCAGGCCACGGTACACAGATGAGTATTTGGCCATCTTTCCAAATACCCTGTACACCATGGCGCCGCGCAAAGCATTCGTTTCTTCATCTCCCGCGATTAGAGCGGAGGCGCGCGCCCAATTTCTGCTCTCGGCTTGCGTGTCGGCGATACTGCTGGAGGGCTCGCACAGAGAAATGGTTCCCGTGGCGTGAGTGATGGGTTTATTGTCCGCGTTATCTTTGAAGGTGGATATCAGCTGGAGTCCCCATGCATCATCTGATTTTGGCGTGAGGATCAACTTGACTAGACGCTTTGAGTCGAGACTCAGAGGCGCCTTGATTGCCAGGCCGTTGACGGTGATCTCCGACATCTCATCGTCCTTGTTTTCCCCACTGCGCAATAAGGTCACTGCGTGCGACGCTAGCTCCAGGTACATTGCAGCAGGGCATATTGGGGTTCCCACAACAGAGTGTCCCTGCACCAGATCCTGATATCGCCGACTCCGAGTGTCAACGTTGAAGACGAGGACGCCGTCGCCCTTGTCCTGGACCTGATCCCGGGATATGTATGGCAGATCTTGGACACTCTTGGAGCAGTGAGGGCACACTGTGGCTGATGCAGATTGAATTTCCGGATGCTCCTGGGTCTCTGCATCCGCCTTTGCAATATACTCTAGCCAGTGTCTTTGTCGTTCGAACGCATATGGCGGAAGGTCCTGAGGGCTGTACGAGGACATTTGGCTTCGGTGGAAAGGCCAAAACTGGACGGCTGTCTGCCCATTCTTCCATAAAGTGGTTGTTGCTTGCGCGAGGGAACCCACCATGTCCTTTCCACTGATAGCCACGAAAGTGTGCTCATGACTCGGAGTCTGTGTCTCTGATTGTGAAGGCGGTATTGCGTTCCTGGCCATCTTGACGATAGGGCCACCCGCACCAGATTCGAGAAACGTACATGGGCCCAAGCGATTGGCGATCCGCGAGATCGCCTGCATGAAATATACAGGCTCACGCGTGTTGCGAGCAATCACATTGGGCCCAGGCCCGGTCCATGAATCTCGGTGGCAAGACTCGAAAGCAATAAAGGGGTTCTACAAGACGTGCCATGGTCAGTATGAAACCTTTACTGTCAAGCCATACGAGGGTGGGAGGGGAGAAGGGGTGATGTATGGGATAGGAAAAACACGTATTTGGATGGCTGGAGTCATTCATATATACCGAGTCACTGACCTGAAAAGGAATCGAAGCCGACAATTTGGCGCTCTCGTCAATGATCGAATCAGCCATGACCGAGTGGTACGCATGCATTCCCCTGAGGACCTTGTAGCGCAGAGTCTTTTCAATCGGCTTCCCAAGGCTGAGAAGCGACGCCAGCGCCTCAATGTCTGGCGTAGTTCCTGCAACAACATAGCTATTTGGCCCGTTGTAACACGCGACCTCAAGTCTTAGCTTTGGGTCGCTTTTGAGGAATTGGGCCAAATGCTCGCTTGGTGCCATGTTGCTCTCGACTAGGTTGGCCTCTATCGCCACCATAGACCCTGGGTCATCGCCCCAAAGCCTCTGGATGATGTTCGCCCGACCTTTTTGACCGTCAGCACATTTCGTATCGAGTAATGGGAAGCAGAAAGACTCCAAGCACGCTGCTCACTTACTAGAGATATGTTAGCAAATTCAATTCGGAGATCTGTTTCAAATGAAGCGACAAGAAAACCAAAGAAAAATGAAAAGCTCAAAAATGCAAAAGTAGTTTCGATTAAAAGATTTAGCGCATACCCGGTGACAAGTCTCATGCCAGCCTCGAGTGTGAGGGCTCCAGCGACTGTCAGAGCCGCCCACTCCCCAAAGGAGTGACCACAAACAGCCTCGGGCTTCACGCCTGCGTCGATCCACGACATGCCGCATGAATACTGAATAGAAAACATGACAGCGTGTCGAAGACAGATGTCGGAATCACCCTGCACACCCTCTAGAGCCCCCGGAAATACTCCAGGAAGGCCGAGCGACCGTAACACATCGTCACATCGATGCAGGTGCCGGCGGAACAGCACACTGACCTCATACAAAGGTCTTGATGACAGGACTGTGTTCCCATTTTGCCCACTGAAGAGCAAAACTACGGGTTTTGGTTTCTGAAGGATCATGGTGGGCTTGTTGGGGTCGGAGAGTTGGCCTTGTAGATCTCCCGCTACATATGGGTTAGATGCTGTAGACCGGAAAAAGAAAATTTTGTGGAGGTCAGGACCAGGGTGATGATACGTACAAGATGATGCTGTGGTGCAGAACATATGCTCAAGCTGCCGGTTTTGTTTCAGCGACAAGGCTGATGCCATATCAATAGCCGGCGTGGCAGCAGATGATGAAAGCTGATTGCTCAGGTTGTGACATTGTTGTTCGAGGCTGCTTTTCGAAGCAGCTGTGACGATTACAGGCCACTTCGAGGGAAATTTAACGGGTATCATTGGAGGTGGCGACGAAGAGACCGACACAGATGCTGATCGTGGAGGTGGAGGCGCGACGACGGCAGCTGCATTGTTTCCAGAAGCCCCGTAGCTATTGACCAACGCCAATCGCAGGTCATTGTCCCATTCTTTCAGGGATCTAGAAATGGCCATGCAGTCGGGCTCAAGCGCCCGAATGCTGTGGTTCAAGTTCTGAAAGTTCGCCTGGGGAGTGATCTTGCCGTGCCTGAGCATCAGCAATACCTTGATCAGAGACACTATGCCGGAGGCGCCTTCGGAGTGTCCAATATTGGGTTTGACGGCGCCCACATGCAACCTAGAACGTCTTTCAGGCCCTCCCAAGACCTTGCGAATGCCTTCAACCTCCACAGGGTCCCCAGCCCGCGTTCCCGTTCCGTGGGCTTCGACGTACGATACGTCCTTGGGACTGACTCCGGCACGCGCCAAAACCTGCGTATATAAAGCGACCTGGCTCTCTAGTACGGGATTCGTGATGCTTGTGCTGTTGATGTTTTGGTTGTTCCCCGTGGCGAGAAGCACACCCTGGATGTCATCGCCGTCTTGCACGGCACTGTGAATTGGTTTCAGCACCACGACGCCAGCAGCCTCTCCACGACAGTACCCAGCCGCGCGCTCATCAAAGGTGTAGCACGGTCCGGAAGGATTGAGAAACCCGCCGACATGGAGGGCCTCGAATAAGACTGTGTTGGTGATCAGGTTTACGCCGCCCGCAATGGCCTGCGTGCACTCACCGGCCTGGATAGCACGGCAAGCTTGATGCACAGCAACCATGGCCGATGAACAGGCTGTGTCGATGGTTTGTGATGGGCCCGTCCACCCGAAATGGTGACTTAGCCGTCCGGCCACGAAAGAGCGCAGCATTCCGAACCCGGTGTATGGCGAGGCCGGGTGGCATGCCAGGTTAATTGGATAGTCGGGAGCATTCATGCCGATGAAACAGCCCGTGATGTGGGATTTCTCCTTGCTTTGGTCGTGAGTCTCTGCGTCGCGATGACCATCACCACCGAGCCAGCCTGCAGCCTCAATGGCGTGATACGTAGTCTCGAGCAGCACTCGCTGATGTGGGTCTAGCGCGGCCGCCTCGCGTTTAGACTTCTTGAAGAACTGGTGGTCGAACGACTGAGCGTCGGGCAGGAAGTTGCCCCATCGTCTACCTTTGATGTTGGCCTTGTCTGGGAAGCGTTGCACGTCGATTTCTCGCTCCATAGCCTGGCCATTTTGGATAACTTGCCACAGGTCGTTCAAAGTATTTCCAGCTGCTGTTCGACAAGCCATGCCCACCACAGCAATCGCGTCTTTAGGGTAGTCTTTCAAATTCTTTATAGGATCTGGTCCCTCCGTGTTCTCGGGTGTCTTGCGTAGAGTGATGTCCCTGAGAATTGGGTGCCGCGGAGGCTCGTCGGCGTTAATCATGGACGTTCTCACAACAGCCGCTTGATCAACATTAAGGCCTGCAATGCATTCCCATGCTGCAAAAGCCTCCTCTTTTGGCACGTCCTGGATTCCCCTTTCCCGCATGCCACTCTCAATCATACGTGTCGCCGACTTGTTCTGCACCATCAGCCCGACCCCGCGCCAGCAGGTCCACTGTATCGACGTGGTGTTATCCCCCTGGCGTCTTCGGTATGCCGCCAGCCCGTCGAGGAAGGCATTGGCTGGGGCGTAGAACAGTTGACCCGGAAAGCCAACAAGTTGCCCAACGGAAGACGTCATGACGAAGAAGTCCAGTGTTCCGGGAGGGAACAATGCGTCCAGACACAGCGCGCCTACGATCTTGGGCGCTAGCACATCATTTCCCCCGGTGGGCACACAGCGTTCGAGTGTGTGGTAGCCTCCGACACCCGCTGCGTGGACAACGCCCTTGATAGGGGGGATGTTCAGAGCGTGAATCGCCTGCTGGAGGGTAGAATGTGCATCCGGCTTGCTCACATCGACCGCCAAAACGTTGACTTTAGCGCCAACCGACTCGAGCTCAGTGATACGCGAGACCAACGTGTTAATGTCGGTGTTATGGGGGTTACTGTCACCTTGCGACGTTGTCTGCCGTCCGTGTCGGGATACAAGCAGGATGTTGCGAGCGCCGCGCTGCACCATCCACGTCGCAATCTCAAGGCCCATGCCACGAGTCCCGCCTGTGATGAGGTATGTGGATTGTGCACCAAGCCTTACCCTTGCCCTTTTACTGTTCAGTCCTTCTTGAAGTAAAGGGCGTAGAGCAGCTGTCTGTGCAACCCCATCGCAGACTCTCACAACATCGAAGCCTTGCGCATGCCTGATGGCGGATAGTGGGAAACGTCCCTGATCTTCCTCGAACAGCCCGCCAAAGGCACCTCCGGCCTCTGTGGCAAGGACTCGGGCCAAGCCATGCAGTGGTGTGTGGGCAAGGTCGCCGATACCAAAGTCCTTGGTGACAAGACAAAACAGCACCGGGGTGTCTTGTGTCTTGTCTCTATTCGACCAACCCTGCCGGCGCCGCCAGCTGCAGAGAAGCTGAGTTTCTGCAATAAGGCTGCTGCACGACGTGGTCACAGCTTCATAAACTCTCTTCTTATCAGACGCGGCCTGCGGAATATGAACCACAATGGCCCCTGGTGAAAGCAAAGGCTCAAGTTGATCCACATCATGGACAGTCACTGTTTCGAGGCCTTCGCTGTTGAGTTGATGACTAAGGGCGGCCACCGAGGGCTGGTGGTTCCTGTCACTGTCGAGGAATATCACTTTGTGAAAGCGAATTGGTTCTGGTGACAGTGAAGCGGGTGTCCACTGGATGTGGTGGATGAGGTTGTCCATGCTTGTGCTTTTAATCTGATACTCATAAATAATACGATCTAGAGACACAGATGATTCAAGAATATCGGGGAAGTTCAAATGTCAGACAAATTTCAATGTGGTAGCGGAAACAAGTGTGGTCAGACGAATTGTGCAGGACTTCGAGCTTCGAAATTTCAGAGTTTATATAGATCATTGAGATCCAGTCAATCACAGTGCAGAATTAGATTCTTAGTTAAGACTCGCCACCATCAGTTTACACGTACTCTGATCTTCTCTGACTAGCTAGAAGCATAATTATGTATTCGCAAGGTTTGTGATGCGAGAAGTCCTACACGTTGCAGGAGATAATGACAACTTGCATGAGCGTTAGAAGCATGGAAACGGTGTGGCCTGTCATGTTTGGTCGTTTCCATTTCTCCTTTTGTGCGTCAGCCTGGAATACGTGACCGGCTATCATTTGACAGTCATTTGGTCACCTCAAGTGCGTATCACGATTTGATAATACCCCGGACCAGAGCGCGCATTCGCACACAGGTGCAATTGGGCTCCGATGTCGTCAGGAATTCCTGCACATGATGATGGTATCCTCTCGGCAGTCAGCCTGATATCCACCAACATACGAGCTCTACTGTCTCAAAGTTGGCAGCAAAGAATCCCTTCCTTCAAGTTCGCGTGGAGCAATGATTCGGCGAGAACTGTTGCAGAACCACACACGGCTGAGACTTGGCGTTGGACTGCCTTGGGGATTGGCTGAAGGATTGCTGCCCACACATTTATTGCAGTAGTCTTCCAGGGTTTCTACTATCCTCAAAGCGAGACAAGGTGGGGGTTTGAACGATGATACTTCCATAGTACCACGGGGTACCTGCAATCCCTGCAGAGTACACCTGCATCCTAATCAATGAGCTGCAGAAGATGAATCCTCAACAGATACTGCAAACTCCGGCACAGCTATCTGCCCAGGCTCAGAATATCAAAGCCCGAGACGGGGCCCGAAGAACCCTGCTTGAATTCCTGTGTCTGATATAGGCTCATGAGGACCTTAAACACATTAGTCGAGTATGCAATGCACAGTGTCAGAAGTATGCATAGTATATCATATTCCTGTTTCCCGTGTCATATTATGCACAGCGCCCTTCGGATTTTGTTATCTCCGCAAAGGAAGCGCTTCTGCACATTACTCCTGCATCTTCATCCCCGACTGATAACACTGCGTATAGCTGCTTCCTGTTTCGGCTGATTCCGGTTGGATATGAAAACCCGCAGTCATTCTGATTAGTGCACTCTGACAGCATGGTCAGGATCGGCAGTTGTCCGCAAATATGATGCAGAATGATCATGCATATCGGGTTGCACGAGGCTCCTGCAGTTGGATCTGTATAGTAAGCACCGTCAACATTGAACTCCGCGATAGTAAGATCATCATTGGCCCCATTTCAGACTGATTAACGGCCAAGAGCCATGAAACCATCTAAACGAGTCATGTATCAAGCTATATGATCGAGAATGTTGGTGTGATAATCGGGCTGCAAATCTAGCCACAGCAGATAGCAGCGCAATCCACGTCCTCAGAAACGTGTCATGGGTCTCCGCGGAAGAGAAGTCAAGGCGCTGTCTAAGGTCAGACTCGTGTTAGACCTTCGACAGTGGTAAAGTATTGTCTACTGTTTACTGTTTGCTGAATTGTTCTTGGAGCCTGAGATCGAGGCTTTCGAAGACCTACTTTTCAGGCAATTGGAGAATAATACAAATTGAGATAAATTAAAAATCGGGTTGAAGTTGTTGAAACTGAGCTTTCCAACCCGCTCCTTCAGCACCCCCACATTTGCCATTTACTAAGACCCCAACAAAAGTTCTGGTACTTGCTGCCCCTAGACACCTTTACCTGAACTGTCACAGCCTTCGGCGTTGGGTGAAGGGTTCCGTTGGCTAATTGTACAATTGAAACCCCGCTGTTTAAAGAAAAATCCGTTTTCTACCGTGAGAGCCTTGGGGTCGATAATTTGAATCTAGATTCTATGATCAATAGGAACTCATGCGGTCACCGAGAGCCAGAAATGCTCACATCATATTGCAGGACAAGGAAGGGGATGAGTTTTTTGACCTCGAATAGGCCGATGTGCTTGCCGAGGCACACTCTTCTTCCAGCTCCAAACTGATGACAAGCGTTTGTCAGTCATCGCGTACACCGCATGCAGACCATTGTAGAGCTCTTACGGTAAGCATGCTCTGCTCGCGCTGCTTGTGATCCTCGGCGCTGCCAAGCCATCGCTCCGGATTCCAGGATTCCACATCGGCCCCAAATGTTGGTGCATGGCGATTGACGACATAGGGGTTACCACCCACAAGCGTTCCTTCGGGCAGATATTTACCTAGGACAGTGATGCCTCCAGCGGGAACTACCCGTTCAAAAGGCAGAGCGAAGGGAGGATGGATTCGTACGGCCTCTTGAACACATGCATCGAGATAGGGCAGGTCTCGAACTTCGCTCCATTTGGGGTACGGGCGGGAAAGGGACGCATTGTCAAGTTCTCGCCGCAGCTCCCAGAGCGAGTTCGGGTGAGAAAGCAAATTGTCTGTCAGGACCAGGAAGCGTCAATCGACTATTCCGCATCGAATCGACAAAGCATATTCGGTGCCGCGTGGGACCTACTGTGAGAAAGTCAGACTGGAGGCGTTGGAATCATTCAGTCTCGCCAAAGTTGACGTACCACATGACAGTCCTCATGACTGTGCCCACTGAGTCAGAACCCGCAATTACATTGGAAAATGTCCAAGCGGTTGAGGCCCTTCGCGACTCATTGGTAATTAGGACCGGTAAGCACAGAAGATGAGAAGAGTGCACGGCCGTCGACTTACCATGCGGGTAATTGGTCGGGACTGGCCTCTTGGATCTCGAGGAAATGGGCCAGAAAGTCCTTTCGATGCCCCTTTTCTCCTACTCCATGCGTATTGACATTGTTTTCGGCACGATTCTCCAGTCTCTGGCGAATCGTCTGGCCTACGAACCCGAGAATAGTCATGCCAGGTGTTTTCCTCATGCTATGAACTATTCTATTCTTATTGATTAACGGGTCGAGCCAAGTGATTTGTGTCATCTGATCAAAATTACAGTCAGCCCGCCCTGAGTCAGATTGGTTGAGAAGAGGTATAGGTAAAAGTTGATCGAACCGGCGCGGCGTTCTTCATGAAGCCAAATATTGCACCCAGCATGCCCTGAACGTCATGGCCTTTGTCCAAGAAGCCATACCGCTTGGAAAAGGACATGGTTCCCATGACATCAAAGGCGAAATACTGCAACCATTCGCCAAAGTCGAATACACTGCCGCAGTTGATAAAGCGGCTTTCAAGTTGGTCTGATAGACAAGTGAGGACGTCTTCCACCAAATTCTCAAACATCATGGCATTAGAGAGGGAAAAAAGGGGTGCAATGGGGCTCTTGATCCGTTTGTGCATTGACTCATCCTGTGTGTTGAATACAGCCAGCATCGATCCAGATTCTCGAGTGTATGGACGTAGTGTAGCGTAGAAGTCGCTCTAGGGAGTCGGTAAATCCAATGTCAGTGTTCCGGCCTTCCACACCAAGTGGTAGCCTGGTGGCGTACTTACTTTGGGAAACCCAGGCCTGATTGGATAGACTACTGGTATGGCCGAGGGATTGCTGAAAGACACCATACGAGGTCCAATCCGCACCAACTCACCGTACTTCTCATGGACGGCTTGGTGATAGAGGTGTGCCCGGCCTGTCTTGACCCACCACGCCCTTTGAAGGTTGGTAAGGCTGGCCAAAAAGGGCCCGGGGATGTGTCTCAAGCTGTACCACGTCCGAAAGGCGTGCACTAAGACCAATAATGCCGATGTCGCAAGAACCAGCCATATTGCCCTCGCAAAGCCAATGCCTCCTACTCCATCCAAAATGCGTGTCCAAAGCGCACTGAGAGATATTTTCATCGTCTTATTGTGGAATCAAAACAAAACAGTGATCAAAATCGATTTTGTGGAACCAGAATTCAAGAGGAAAGGCACAGCCGGCACAGAAAGTTCCAAGTCTGCAAATAAGCTCTGGATCGTGGTTTGAAGCCACCCACGGGTATGTGCTGACTTAAGTGGTGAATCATCCGTAGATCAGGGAATAAATGCACATACTGCTAGAGGGAGGGACTTTTGACAACCATTTCAGGGTGTGATAGCATACTCCTCTGTGAATATGCTGCACTGTGTGCCACGTATCATGAGAGTCTTGCACACCGCTTTTGGGCCGTGATCTATTCAGAGACATCTTTGTACTTGCGTAGTGTTATTTCTGAAATATCACATGCACCTCGGGCATCAAAATCGCTCATTTGAACTTTTCCACGTGTACACCTGAGCATGTCCAGCAAATGTGACAGTGCCTGGACGTGGTCTCCCATGCAGGCCGTTTTTCCATAAGGTCTTTGCAGATGTACTCTTAAGAGGATCACCAGTTCTGCATGAGTATTATGCAAGGTTTCGGGGCATGCAAATAGACAGAAACGCTCCTCTTTCCATTGCTGTGAGATGACGCAATGTTCATGCATGCAGACTGAGACATGGTCGCGTTGAATATAATGGATCGGGCTCCGAGCAAAACCCGTGAAAGCCGAATCCTTATCAATGCACAATTATCCAATCATAGTGGGCTTTTCTATTAGGTTGTTCCATCTTTCAGGATGTTTATGTGGGCGTTGGCGTTTTTTTCGGAGCCGGAGGTTTTCCGAATGAGGGCCATCAGGGTTCTGCCATTAGGAGGTGGGTAGGGAGTCTCAGAAAGTAGGTTCTCTGAGTATATCTAAACTTGGCAATGAACAGACTCTTCTGTAAACATATTTTGTGCATTCATTCCTCAGGCAATTTTTATTTTTCCAGGAGTCTTGAGGATTAAGTTTATGCCCACTGTTCAAGATGATAGATGTAGTTCGTGTACCAGATCTTTGGAGTCTTTTCCTTCGTCTTTTTAGTTTCTGGACAATTTATCATGTAATCCGTGCATTGTACAATCTGTCACCATTGCATCCCCTTTGGCATATCCCTGGGCCAAAACTTGCGGCAGCCACATTCCTGTACGAGGCATGGTTTGACCTCGTTTTGGGCGGCACGTATACCAGTGAGATCAGTCGATTACATGACATCTACGGTATCTGTGCTGTTCCCCTCAGAGCCATCGCGACATATACTGACAATGTATGGAATCAGGTCCAGTTGTGCGCATCAACCCGGAGGAGCTCCACTGCAACGATCCAGCTTTTGTTGACGAAATTTACGCTGTTGGTGGCCGGAAACGGGACAAACAACAGCATTTCATTAATTTCATGGCTGGACCGATCACTTCGTCCATGTTTGCCACTGTGGATCATGACCAGCATCGAACTCGACGGCGTGCAATGAACAAGTTCTTCTCAAGGATGCAAATAGCAAGGCTTGAGGCTCGTATAAAACACTTGGTGGACCAGCTCTGCAACAAAATGGAACGTCTTGGTCAGTGACTCCCTCCCCTCTCAAAGGACTCATACAATTAGGCAATGTTCCGAACACAATTCTCACTGGTATTTTAGGCACTGAAAATAAGACGGCTTTCGACCTCACGTCGGCGTACAGCTGTTTCACTTCAGACATCATCTCGGAATACTGCTTCGGAGAGCCCTTTGGCTTCTTAGACCAGGTTCGAGCGACCGAAGCGTGATAGCAGAGATACCAAGCTGATGGAACTCTAGCGAGAATGGGAGCCCAATTTCAGGGAGCCACTAAATGCAGTTCTCACACCCATGTTTATATTCCGCTTCTTTCCCCCTCTCAAGGCCGTCATTAATATCGCGCCGCTATTTGCAACATGGGTCAAAGGGAACGTCGGGATCATGTTGAAGGAATCGAGTGAGAATATGCCTGCTCGCGTGCGTAAAGCGCAACAGCATTACTCGACTGGAATGGCCACGCAGGACCGCCCTAGTATTTTCTCGGAAATTCTTGACTCGTCATTACCGGCCGCCGAGAAGACTGATCGACGGCTCGGTGGGGAGGGCTTCTCCATGATTTCTGCGGGAACCGAGACCACATCAGTAAGCAATCAAGCTCATTATTCAGATGTCTTCTGGTCTTTGCGGCTATTCTGAAGCCCAAAGTGGTAACAAAAACACAGTGGACACTCACCGTCATCACGGTCTACCTGCTCAGCCAGCCAGAAACCCTCAAAAGGTTGAGCGATGAATTACGTCAAGCAGACGCCAACAGTCTCCCGTGGTTCTCCTTGGAGAAGCTTCCCTACTTGAATGCTGTCATCTCAGAAGGACTTCGACTGTCTTATGGTGTGAGTTCAAGGCTTCCCAGGATTGCCCCGGACGAGACTCTAGTATATCGAGGGCACTTCCGAGGCCAGCATCTCGAGTACCTGATCCCGCCTGGCACGCCAATAGGCATGTCGAACGGCATCAACCACCACAACGAAGAGGTGTTCACAGAATCTACAAGATTCTTACCAGAGAGGTGGCTCAATAATGACGACGTGTCGCGGCACTCAATGGAGAGCAGTTTGACTGGTGAGCTGCCCCTCCGTTGGCTGGAGGAACATGCATCTTCTGTTTCATCCCATTTGATGATGCTACTACTAGACATTCTGGCTAACCTGTTCCAAAATAAATAAACAGCCTTTTCCAAAGGTAGCAGACAGTGCCTTGGGATGAAGTGAGCCACTTAGATCAATCTTGACAGAAGCAGTTACACTAACCTCTTGTTAGCTTGGCATACTGTACCTTAGTCCTTGCAGTGACAGCTCTGACCTCTCGTGTTATCCCGAGAATGAGCCTGTACAAAACCAGCGAGGACGATGTGCGATACGATCACGATCTATTTGTCCCTCTTCCACGCAAAGAGAGTCAAGGTGTACGGGTGATTTTGAAATAGATAGGGCTTGAAGTGTCCCAAGTCGCTCTACTTGAAAAGGCTGGGCAGGGTATCAAGCTCGGAATTCATGTCCATGATAGGCGTTCCACCTTTTAAGGATCAATGCAGAATTTACATGAGCTTCAGTCTTGTGGATTGCGTCTCTGTCCCCTTCACTATCACTCTCTTGAATGGGCATCAGTATTCTTGGACAGGGGAGGCGAAGCTGGCGGCAACCCAGCCCACACTCTATTAAAAGGGTAGTGAAAATTCTCCAACATGTGCATGTAAAACCTTGGGGTATTTATTCAGCATATATACACGGTGGAATTAAAAATTCAAAATAGCCAAGCTAGGTCTACTCAAGCTTGTGGTTAGCCTTGCTAGACACACGTTAGCAAGCAATCTTTGAGAAGAACAAATCTTAGCTCAGTGAACAACAGTAGCACTGCTACTCTATCCCCATGGAGTATTCTATGAACATCTCTCTCAAGGTCCGTGCTGCCTTTTCGTAGTGTTCACTCTCCCGGGCCGAATATGCTCTGTGTACGCGGCGAGGCAGCATCCTCGACGGGATTATCAAGCATCCCGACCTGGCCTGGATCGAAATTCACCATCATGCATGTAAGATTCAAATTTTGAACCAAGAGCAAAGCATTGATTTTCAATTTGGTATCTACTTCGTCACAATATCTCTTCTTGAAAGAATGACTACCGCGCTATCCAATATTCAGCAGGCGCATGCCAGCAGATGTGAGGGACACCTGGGTAAAACGAGAGCAGGTGCCATTGTCTAGCTCAATTCCGCTTCGATAATAGATTGGGCCGCCAGTGGTGATCTCCAGACATGGGCCACCCTGTACCCAGCCGACAAGAGCAGAGCTCGCCACTCCGACTCCGTCCTCTCCTGTCCTGCGATCAGAGCCATCATGGTGAGGTCGTATGATGTCGCATGCGTGTGAGCTCCCATGTCAGAGACAACGTGATCATAGATAAGTAGTTTGCTATAGCCGACTTTGAGTGCATCCCGCAGGCTGCTCAAGATGTTGCGAGCCGGTTCATCAGACCAGTCGTGCAATACACCATGCATGAAATAGACGCGTGCCCCTAATAAGAGTTTTTAGTCCACCAGCGGCCAAGTTCTTTCTCTTTGGTGGTAAACCGTGTGGCTCATTGCTCACCTTTAATCGGCTGAGGTTGGAAAAAGTCATGCGCCATCTTGTTCACAGAATCGGGGCACTTGGACTGTTCGATGACTGCAGCCCTGTCTTGGAGATATAGCAGCGGGGCTGTGTCTGGGTAGACCTGTCTGAACTTTTCGAGATCATGGCCTACGTTCCCTCCAATATCAACCAGGAGCGGTTGGCTCGGATCGTGTCCTTCCATGAATGTCCTCACCGGAATGATGTCAAACCAGGTGGCCTGGTTGGCCATGACGCCACCCATGACATGATTGAATGATGCGCCTTCACGGGGATGGTCTTTGTAGTATTGAAACAAATTTCCAGCCTTGTAGCCTTTGGCGTACTGGAAGATACCGTCTTCTGGGGATGTTGGGTTCTTGTAGCCCGTCTTGCGCAGAAACTCTGGAGTTTTGTAGGAACACGGGATCATGGAGTCGTACCTGGAAACGGCATTTAGCGGCTAGTTAATTGGAGAAAGTCGTGCAGCACATGGGCTTTTCTTGAGGGAAAACCAGCGGCATCGACTTACAAGAAGGGAATCCACTCGCCAAAGACAGGTTGCAGTAGTGACAGTGAGAACTTGGCGGGTTTAAACACTCCAGCCGAAACCTCTTCCAGCATGTTGTTCGCAACCAAGTGGCGGAGGATACGGTCTAGTCATGCAATTGTTAGCTATGAAGCATAAAGTGATCGGGCTACACCATGTGCTAATAGTTCGTGCTGATGTCGCGGTGAATAGATGGGATGAGGGAATTGGAGACTGACTGAGAAGTACCGGGTCACATTGGACCAGCTCTGCCAAGTCGTTGATGTTCTCAGATACTCCTCCCCTTTCCTGCCATTTTTCCAGGAGTTGCAGGTCCTTGACCACTTTCAGGCTCGCTACCAAAGAGGGCTATGTATGCATTGTGTCAAATCAATTCTTATATGAGAGCAATTCATTTGGCTTCAATGTACACTGACCTGATTCATACAAAGCCTCGCCACTGTGTCCCATGGGGTTTCAAGGCGGCTCACGAGGGCATACGCAGACACGAGAGCTTTACTGCGTTCTCCATCGTTGGCGAATGAGTCCTCATTGATAGAGTTGAGGCTACTGAGAACCGCATCAATAGATTGGTGTCCGTTCATTGTTGGCCCTTGAAGAACAGCTGTTAGAGGTAACGTTCACTATGAACACTGGGACTGAATCGTCACAAGAATGGCGGCCAGCGCACTTGCTCGTCTTTCATATATTTGTTATCTTTAGTACTCGCTGTTCGTCTGTCCAACTCCAGCTAAAAGTGCGATTTGGCCTGCAAGCCCGACAGACACCTGGGCACTGTCCATGCAGATGGGCTCGATTCGGGTTCGACCCGGACTCCAGCACTATGCAAGCTACCCCTTCGGAGCTGGACAGCCTACATGTCGAACACACATATGCATCAATAGATATCTGATTACATATCAACAGTGTTCACTCACCGGTGAGGTCGATCAGTGAGGGGCTCTCAAACCCCTGACTGTCGTCACCTTCCACAATGGTGATTGTGAATTCCGAGAGGATCCGGATGGCGGCGAACATCCGCGGACGTGCCCGAGTCGGGAGACATGATCGTCATTTGGGAGGCCTGAATTCGAAACATATAACCTTATTTAGCCATTGATCGCGATGATATCCATGCATACCGAGGTAGCCAGCGCTTAACAAACCTTGGGCCACCTGCGGCAAACAAGGCTAGGTATCTGTGGTACTTGATCCAGGTCTACCGAAGCCACCCTATAGTTGTCTTGCTTTTATGCAAGTAAACGATATTCATAATATCTTCTGAATGTTATGACGATCTTTGTGATCTCTCAAATCTACTTTGGTGAGGTCATAAAGTGACATGGCAGTACAAATTGTACCAGTTGATGCCCGTGTAACCCGAGATGTCCGCTTCAGGGATATGTCACAGGTTTCGGGGCCGAGCGTATGCATGTTGTACCTCCCGATACGAGCTAATGCATGTTCGCAATGTTGGTGTTCCCCGGTCAAGGCTGTGCATGCTTATCTTAGTGCTGACCATGTTTGTAGGAGAAACAGCTTATCTGAAGAGCCTCTCAGCCGCGTGGGCAACCTGAGTGACCATTTCTGGAGTCTTAAGAGGATTCAACATGAAGAATAATTTTCAGGGTCATTTGGATTCCCCGTGGCTGATTCCAATGCCCTACCCAAGTCCTTCTTCCTCCTCAAGCAAGTCACAGAATACGAGTGTAAACTATCAAAGATTGGACGTATGTCTCTCAGAACAACGAACGATTTGCGATTGCAATTGTGTCTGCAAAACTTTTCTCCTTGACTGACTCCCAACTTTCGAAATCGAAGCCCATAAACAGACAGAATGGAGCTCGCAGATGACCACATTAATTTGTTCTCTGGCTGGGCCAGAGCTGAAGTGCTTGGTCTCATCATTTCGTCGACTGTCACGGCTTTTGTACTCTACTATATCCTCCTACACCCCCTCAAACACATTCCAGGCCCACTGCTAGCTCGGATATCACCGCTATTCCTCTACGGCATCAGCTACTTGGGCATCGAGGGCCGGGTCATCCGCCACTACCACCGTCTTTACAATACGAAAGTACTGCGTGTCGCACCAAACTCAGTTTCCGTGTCTGACAGCGAGGCTATCCAAGCTATTTACATAGCCGGGGGCGGTTACGCGAAAGACGCGCGATATGCCAACTTCAACATGGGAGAAACGGTCACTATTTTCTCTGCCATCGAGACCGAGTATAGGAATGTGCGTGCCAAAGCGGTGGCACCTCTTTTCTCCCCAAGTCGTCTGCGCGCAGCTTGTGAGCCTGAGGGTGTCATCCACCAATGCGTCTCTGAGTTCGTGAGCCAGCTCGAGGCCTTCAAGAAAGAGTACAATTCACGTTCAGCCACCATCGACATTCTTGACCTCTGTGCCCGCCTGTCTCTGGATGTTGTGACGGGCTACCTTCTAAATGAGAAGTACGGCGGCCTCGATGAGCACCGAGACTATTCATTGGAAGCCCGTCGTACAGCCAAGCTGAGCATTAATCCGTTCATCTTCGCCATCGTCGGCTTCTCCCGCTTTTCGCTGCTCCCAAATTGGCTTTTTCGTGTTTTGTACGATCTATCAAGTCGCTTGAGATTCAGCGAGGCCGTTGGCAGGTGTATCGTAGACATGAACGCGTTTGCGCAGCGTGTGGTCCGGCAGGCGTCCGACGACAACGGAAATGGCTCGACAGGAAAATCCCTTCAAGACTCGTACCAATCGCGGCTCTTGGCCGCGGGGATTCCACGAGAGGAAGTCGAAGTCCAGTGCCAGGCTATTGTCTTTGCCGGAGCCGACTCAACGGCTGTCAAGCTCGCCACTATCATGTTTCATCTCATACAGAACCCGGACTGTCTGCGCCGCATCCGGGAAGAACTACGGCAAGCAAATGCCAAACAGTCTTCGGATGCACAAGACGGGCAGCAAATGCCATACCTTCGCGCCGTGATCAAGGAAGGCTTGCGTCTTGGAATGGCGAATCCAACCCGGATGACGAGGGTCGTCCCATCAAAAGGGCTCCAGGTCGGGGATATGCACATCCCCGCTGGCGCAGTCGTCGGCTGCGCAGCCTCCGTGCTGCACCACGATCCCGTTGTTTTCCCGGACCCGTTCGCCTTTCGTCCAGATAGATGGCTCGACGAGCAGGTGGCGGGGAATACAGCACTAAGGAGGCCACACATGGAAAGGAGTCTGTTGATGTTTGGAGCTGGCTCGAGATCATGTATTGGAAAAAACCTCGCTCAGCAGCAGATATGGGAAAGTGTCAAAGCCCTCGTGAAGAGCAATGTACTGGAAGGTGCGAAAACGTGCCAGGGCAAGATTGAACTCGTCGAATGGTTCAACGCTGAGATCAAAGACCACAGACTGGACATACAGTGGCACGATACGTAGTCATTAGTCTCAGGGGCATTGTCTTTCTTGGATCCATTGCCGTGCCTCCGAACCTTATTCGGCATTGCCCTGCAAGGTTTCGGTTCGCTGACATGACGCAATAGCGGGTGCTCAATAGTAGCTACGGAGACATTTAAATTCAGAGCACTAGCTAAAGAGTGAAGAGTTGAGACATATTGATATGTTCAGGCAGAAGCTATCGGGCCCCCTGATTCTCAGCCAACTGGAGGCTTGCCGAGGCCCACCTAGCATAGACTATCCATGCAGGCTATTCTCTGACCACTTTTAGTTCATTGCTTTCTCGCTCTCTGCTGCATCACTATTCGCGCGCGCCGCTCTTCACCTGCCAGTCCTGTTTCAACTTCTTCGTGGGTCCTCTTGAGCTTGTTCTGCTTAATTAACAAGCCTACCAATAGTGCCGCACCGGCCATACTTGCTGATACAATCCAAATACCCCGTAATGACACCCAGAAAGCTCTCCCGACAATAGCTCGCTGACTTTTCTCAAGACTGCTCAATATTGCAATATTTGCCTCGGCGTTGCTTCCTGTGAACTCTCTGGCAGTCTCCACGCCCAATGCATTGACGAGATTTGTCTGCTGCGCGTTCATCTGGTTCGAAAAGACCGCTGAGCCGACGATAACTCCGATAGCGCTGGCAACGTTTCGTACGAGTCCAAAAGAGGCAGTTGCAGCTCCATTGTCTTGTGCGGAAACGGCGCTCTGCAGTGCTATGAGCGGGGGCTGGAAGTTCAGGCCTATGCCGAGACCCGGTAGTATTTGATAGAGGATGATCTTGGGCCAATACCGAGTTTCAGGCAGGTCATACTGTAGGCCAGCACCGATTACAAGAATAATGAAACCCAGACGGATGCAATCAAGATAGCGGCCGGTCTTCTTGACATACATGCCTGTCGCCACCGTTCCCACGGATATGGAAACTGCAAACGGCAGCAGCATGAGACCCGACAGCAAAGGATCGGCGCCCAGAGTTGACTGGCAGTAGAGCGGAAGGAAGTATATGTTCTCGGTGAAAACTATTCCGTGAAACAGGTTCACCGCAAGAATAGCCAGGTTGGATGTGTCCCGGTAGAGATGGACGGGAACGATCGGGTAGCGGGCGAACCTACGCTCGACCAAAACAAACAACAGAATCGTCAGCGCTCCAAAGACAAGCAGGCAAATGACGGGGGCTGATCCCCAGGGGTATGTTGTTCCACCAAACTGAAGGCCAAGGAGGAGCATCAGGAGCCCTCCTATCAGTGCCATGCTACCAATCCAATCAATAGCCTTGACTCCAGCAACAAGTGGGGTCTTTGGCGTGCGCAACTTCAGCAATACGGCGATGACCAAGAAGGTGACTCCAGAAATGGGTACTGTCGAGCAACGTACTGTCAGCTGCATCTCGGATACGCTGGCATGGCTGGATTTGCGCCCCCCTCCCCCGAAGTGGAGAGGCAACGCAACTTACAGTTGATCAGGAAACACCATCTCCAAGAAACACCACGGGTGAAAGCGCCGCCGATCAGAGGGCCCAGGGTGAAAGCACATGCCCATACCATGCCGACGATCCCATAATACTTGCTACGATCTCTGTGAAATGATCAGGACTCTTCCAGGTACGGGCACGCTGTTCAAGTTGTACATAGTGAACATACCTCTGAGAAAAAAGATCTCCAACCACAATGTTGACCAAGGAGAACATCCCTCCAGCGGCGAGCCCCTGAATCGTTCGTCCGGCCAGAATCATAGATAGGTTTACGGCAGCTCCGCATAGTGCGCTTCCGAGAAGGAAAATTGCAATAGCAATCAACAAGATTGATTTGCGGCCCCAGATGTCGCTGAACTTTCCCCAGCTCGGTGCAATCACAGCTGCCGCAAGGAGGAAGGACGAGCCCACCCAGGTATATCCCTCGGTGGAGTGAAAGTGATCTGCGATACTTGGCAACGCGGTTGTGACAATCGTCACATCAAGAGCCGCAAGGAAGACTGCGAGCTGCAAGACTCGTGAGCATTCTTGACCGTTCAGAGG
Source organism: Diaporthe sp. HANT25 (assembly GCA_013435955.1). Taxonomy (NCBI): domain Eukaryota; kingdom Fungi; phylum Ascomycota; class Sordariomycetes; order Diaporthales; family Diaporthaceae; genus Diaporthe; species Diaporthe sp. HANT25. Next base: position 1,266,558 of record JACBFG010000001.1, on the reverse strand, counting down.
AGCGTCTTGCCTGTGTAGGCGCTTTAACCACTGCATTGGACTTACACATAGGGTTGTCATGAGAACAGCGGTCTCCAGGTTGCTAAGTGTGTTGGCGGGTTGTCGAATGCTGCTGGCCGCCGCATTGTCCTCTGCATCCTCCCTCTCGGTTTTGCGCTGCAAGGAAGAGCCAAAAGCAGCATCATGGCCATTGTCTACTGGCTCCTCGACGTCTTGACCAGAGTCACTGAGATGCGGCTCTGAACTGCTTTCGGCTGGCAGGCCTACGCGGGGTTCTGCAATGCCGCTTTCCATTGCTGCAGGAATCATGCGTGTGCCTTGAGCTAAGCAAGTAGACATACGATAAATGAGATCAAGAAGAGGCCCTCTTCGATACCGGCCATGGGTCAATAGGAATTGAGAGGCAACAAGCTACCAAGACATGGCAATTCGTCTTACTTTTCATGCACTGCAACAATCATCTAGCAGTGCTGGTACCTAGGTACTTAGACTACCATACGTGGATTCAAAACAAAAGCAGTTTTTGACCGTCGCGGCTGAGACCGCTCGGCTCCCGAGGATGTCCACGGAGTTAGTGAGTTCAGGTCTCTAGACAGCCCAACTGTTTCTTTTTGGATTCCTTCCAACAGCCGTAGGCTTGTTCAGCCTCAGCCTCGGTGCTGATGGTTCGGAGATCGCGCTAAGCTCTAAAGTCCGGCAGCAATGTCCGCGCGAGAGCGGGAGAGTGATCTGCAGGTTGCTTGTCAGATAATTCTACGGCGCAGGGCCCGGGAATACCAAGCCCTGTCAAAGGAACCCGACTAAAGTACACAAGTACCTGCAGGCAGTGCCTGGCCACCTGCATGGTAAATCATTGCCTCATAGCCTCCCACGCGCCTCCGTGGGGGTCGCAGGTGGCGCATCTTCCGGATACCGAAGCCCTTGCTGTTTTGCCCAATGGATTAAGGGTACAATTCGATACTTGACCATACTCGAACAGAGCCACACGCGGTACCTCTCAGATACAAGCTTTTGGATTGGCAGGCTTCTGCCCTCTTTGTTACCACCGATGATCATGTATGTTCGTGGTGTCTCACCGGTTGCTGTTCACACGCAGCAGGATCTCCGGGTGTGTCACCCTGACGTGCCTGGCACGAAGCGGCTTGCTCCCCGCCGCTTTGTGTGACCGCTGGACAGGTTCTGTGCAAATCTCACTTCCACTTCTCTCGGTGATAGCGGAAAAGTCGAGCGCGAGGTTCATCGCAGGCTCTGAATCCGGCTCTACCAGAGAACAGCCTTGTTACTTAAGCTCGAACGACCTTTCGGGAGGAGCAAACATCGCGAAGCCCATCCAGACTCAATTAAAGATTGCACTTGGATTCATTGGACGCCTGACTGTTCCTCGACCTTAACGCTTTGCCCCACTGTATTGACACCGTCCGTTCAATCCTGCAGCACAACACGAACCATGGCCGAGCCAACACCACCAACCGAGCTGGGCCGCTTGCGCGTCCTATCTTCCACGGCCGGCGTACGCGTCTCACCTTTGCAGCTGGGCGGCATGTCTCTTGGCGATGCCTGGTCGGGCCTCATGAACTCTATCGACAAAGACTCCGCGTTCAAGCTCCTTGACGCCTTCTGCGAGGCCGGTGGCAACTTCATCGACACAGCCAACGTTTACCAGAATGAGCAGTCGGAGCTCTGGATTGGCGAGTGGATTCGGGCCCGCAAGAATCGAGATGAGCTGGTTCTGGCCACAAAGTTCAGCATGGACTACCGCAGCCACGCCTTGAAGCCAGGACCTCAGTCGGCCAACTTTGCTGGCAATTCTCGCCGTGCCATCCATGTAAGCGTTAGGGACTCGCTGAAGAAGCTGCAGACTGATTACATCGGTAAGCATCCACCTCCTCCCATTGCTTTTCCTTTTGTTTGAAGAGCGCCTGTGCCGTGTATCGTGCAGCGAGTATTTCTTGCCAACTGACTGCGACCCGTGTGAAGATATCTACTATGTCCACTACTGGGACTATACCACGTCCATCAAAGAGCTCATGGATAGTCTGCACGTGCTTGTCGAACAGGGCAAGGTGCTTTATCTCGGAGCATCCGATATGCCTGCATGGGTCGTTGCCTCTGCGAATACTTATGCTGTCAGCCACGGAAAAACGCCTTTCAGCATTTACCAGGGACGATGGAACCTTCTTGTGCGGGACTTCGAACGAGAGATTATTCCACTGGCCCGTGAATTCGGCATGGCCCTGGCCCCGTAAGTCATCCTCCGTGCTGACATATTCCTGTGGTATATCACACAAGCTGACAGCGCGATTCAAAGATGGGACGTACTAGGTGGGGGCAAGTTCCAGACCAAGACGGAGCTGCAGAAGCGCAGCCAAGCTGGAGAGAACCTGCGCATGCGTGCTGGGCAGTCACGCACCCAGACCGAGGACGAGAGCAAGGTCAGCGAGGCTCTGGCCAAGGTGGCTTCTGAGCATGGCATAGAGTCCGTCACGGCTGTTGCGCTGGCGTATGTCATGTCGAAGGCTGCCAACGTCTTCCCTGTCGTGGGTGGACGCAAGGTGGAGCATCTGAAAGACAACATCCAGGCGCTGAGCATTAAGCTCACCCCTGAACAGATCGCCTTGCTCGAGAGCGTCAAACCTTTCGACCCTGGATTCCCCCACAACTTCATTCCGGCGGATCCAAAAGTCACTGGAAAGTCTTTCCTCATCGCAAGGACTAATGCAATGAAATTCCCTGAAGCTCACCAGCCAACGTCCCTTTAAATCGCCAGGACTAGATACAAGTGCGGGATTTCCAACGAAGATACTCTCATGATATAATTCGGAGATTTATCTGGGAAGGAGAAGTGTGTATTCTTTTGTTAAAAACAAAACCCTATAGCCTCGTCATCAAATCGTAAACAGACGCTCGCTCCCTCATCCGTTCACGCCTTGCAGCACTGTGACATTCCTGTTAGCTTTCCAATTCTATGTATGAATCGGGTGACTTTGGATCACTGATTAGGTTGTAAATTAACGAATTTCCCAGTAGATTCTAAAATAGTAGTTGATCATGTATAGAGTTTACGCAATCTAAGCAACTTATGCCATCACAGCTTGACGTTTTCGAACTCCTTACAAAACCTCCACCGCGTGGCTTCACGAAGACCTTGTGACTGCCAACCGTTCACGCATTCAGGGAACATTGGCAGACTTCCACTCAACGAATCATCATGGGCAAGCACAATGAGCACATTGCCCAAAGCGTCAAGCTCCTGAATCTTAGACACGGTGTCGGTAGCCGCAGCATGCTCGGGAAACATTGGCCCGGCTTTGAGCCTGAAGAACGGTTCATCAGGAGATGTCTTCCACGTTGCGAGATGCATCAGCAAGTCTCCAGGACATCCACCATAACAGAATCCCGAGGGATGATCGACACCCGCCACTGTTGGTCGCGGAAGGGGCAGATACTTTGAAGGCAACAACACGCCGGGGTGGTGACACGCGTCCGCCCCCATGAAGACAAAGGATTGCGGGTTGGCCGTCACGCGCGCGAGGGCGCACATGTGGCCCGGGGCGTGGCCCGGGGCATCCAGCAGGTAGAAGGAACCGTCGCCGAAGAAGTCGAATGCGTCGAAGCGACCAACCTTTAGCGGTAACGCTTGCCCCGAGGCTGATTCGAAGCGGACCTCGCGCACGACTCGGCCCGCTGCATCGCTATCGAGTACAACGCCCTCGAGATTTGACGGGTATCCGGGCCAAGCGCTGTGCATGACACCGGGCCCAACGATCAGTTCTGTCTGGGGCGGAAACCGTGACGGGTCGCCAGTATGGTCAAAATGACCGTGTGACCAGATGATCGCTTCAATATCTACGCTGTGGACCCCCAGGTCACTCTTGTCGTTGTCGAGCATAGAGGCAATGTCCTGCTCGCCTGTCGTTACTTGCGTTGTTGCCTTGACGAGTTTGACAACACGGGGTGGTAGGCTTTCCCAATCGGTGCGTACGCCCAGGTCAAAGAGGACGTGGCGGTCACCATGTGAGATTAGAAAGCAGTAAACGGGTGCGTGGGGTCCTTCGAAGCCAGGCAGCACCGGCTCCCAGAACACACCAGGCTTCATGTAGAGGCGTGTCTTCCTGAATGATAGCGTCAGACGGATCCTTCCCATTCACATCAATGTTTCACGCGTGACTTACGTATCCAGTATCCTGACGTCGACCGTGGACGAGGAATCTGGGATTTGGATGCCAGGAGGCAACGCATGAGATGGGGGCTGTGGAATTGAAGGATTCATGGCGCGGTACAGGGGATTCGGAAATTAGAACAAGTGAGAAATGCTGATGATATCGACTTGAAGGTCGAGTGATTCGAGCCGACTTGTCTGACCAAATAGAAATTTATCGTTCGAAAAGAAGCGAGCTGATCTAAAACAGTCTGGTGCACCAAGTGCAGGGAAAAGATCCCGCCGCCGTTCCGGGCGCAAGTGACTACAGGCATTTCAATGTGTGGACCTTTCAAATACCTTGTACTACAACTGAGGTACATAGCAGGGACTTTCGGGTACTTCGGGGTCGCCTATCCTTTTTCGAGCTGACAATTCATCGCCTCTCCTCCTTGGCCTGCCAGTTACCAACCCTCCAGATTACCCACTCTCATCGTCTCTCGTCGTTATCTGTCAGTTTAGCTAAGTGGGTAAAATTAGAGGTGCTACGGAGCACATTCATCCAGACACCACTTTTCTAATCTCATGCCTAGAGCGAACTTACACCATCATTCACCTTTGGCCCTCCTGAGGATCATAACCGCCCACAGGAGCGACGGGACTCGATATTTCCAACACTGAATCATGCGAGAGATGAAAAATTTCACATTCTCTATGTTTCATCTCTTTTTCTGTAAATTCGAACCAGACTACTAGTTTGTGGTGTGAGCTAGGTGGGAGCAGCTGAAAAGGATGCCTAGGCCGAATTTCGTAGTACGCCGATTCCAACCTGGCTACGCCACACGATCTCACCATGGAGGGCGCAAAACTTCGAGCATGGTATATCATCCTCACTGTTCCTTCAGCCCTCGGCTAAGCCGTAAACTTCACGGCGGCGTTGGGGGCGTTGATAAGGCGGACTTGACGGAAATCGTGCGCCGCTGGGCAACGATATAAATTAGAAGAAGCGCTTTTCTAGTTCCTAGAATCGTATAGCATTCCAGTCTCAATAAAACTCTCTGTGTGCAGAAAGCATCACCTTGAGCACCCTTCAACATGTCGAGCCGTTCAACTGTGCTTGCCGTGCTGGGAGTCGTCTCCGGGCTTCACTTTGTGAATGCAGCACCTCTGAATTTGACCAGCGATCTCGCATTCGACTATGTCGTGGTGGGTGCTGGTCCTGCTGGACTCACCATTGCCTCAAGGCTATCTGAGGATCCTTCGGTCTCCGTTGCTATCGTCGAGGCCGGCACATGGTCTACGAATGTGACGGGCAACCAAAGTCAAGTTCCATCCTACGACTTTTATTACAATGGAAAGTCCCCTGAAGACACAAACCCTCTGGTTGAATGGGGCTTTGTGACAACACCGCAGGCTGTGAGTCTCCCCCTTTCTCGGTTATGCTTAAGTAAATCCCAGAAGCTCATGAGTCGCTTGCACTATTAGGGAATAAACGGGCAGCCTATCCACTATACGCGTGGTAAATCGGTAGGTTCTCCATGTCACTCATTCTTTCCAAACACAACAACGTCAAAGGCTTATATTCCTGTCAGCTCGGAGGTTGCTCGAACCTGAATTATATGGGTTACACTCAAACCACCGCGGGAGCTCTCCAACAGTGGGCAGACGCCGTGGGGGATGATTCGTACGCCTACGAATCGTCCTCTTACTATTATAGAAAAAGCATGAACTTTACAGCAGCCAACACTGATCTGCGGCTCCCGAACGCGACAACGTCGGAAGAAGTGGATACGGCTGCAACTGGCGGGCCCCTGGGCGTGACCTACTCGTCGTGGGTGCAAAGTTTCAGCACATATATCGCCATCGCCATGGACGCCCTGGGTATACATAACACAGATGCCTTCATCAACGGCCGTCTCAATGGCTCCTCCTGGTTGACCTCGACAATCAACGCCGACACGGGCCACAGAGAATCGGCCCAGGTGGCCTATCTGGACCCCGCGGTCAACCGTCCGAACCTCCAGGTATTTGACCTGACGGTGGGCGAACGCATCATCTTTGATGACGACAAGGTGGCACGTGGCGTAGTCGTTACGACCGAAAACCGGACATATACGCTTACGGCACGCCGCGAGGTCATCGTTTCGGCCGGTGCGTTCCAATCACCACAGCTGCTCCAGGTCTCTGGGGTTGGCCCAGCCGATTTGCTGCGGCAGCACGACATTCCTGTCGTGGCAGATCTCCCTGGCGTCGGAAGTAACCTGCAGGACCACGTGTTCTTCGGTATATCGTACCGCGTCAACGTCCCCACGGCATCGGCGCTGCAGTATGGTGACGCGCAGCAAGTAGCCCAGACATATTTCAACGCCAACGGTACAGGCCCACTGGCCAGCCCAGGCGGTGATTATGCAGGATACGAGAAGCTACCCGAGGACATACGGGATTCGTTTGCGGACACCACCGTGACAGAGCTGGAAGCACTGCCGGATGACTGGCCCGAGATGCAGTACTTGACGCTTCCGACCTACGTGGGTGACTTTCAGACCATCTCGGCTGGCTCCCCCGACGACGGATACATGTACGCCACGCTGCTCGCGACTTTGGTGGCTCCATCTTCTCTGGGAAACATTAGCATTTCGTCTTCCAGCATGTCAGACCAGCCACTCATCAACCCCAATTGGATGACAACGCAGCGGGACGTCGACCTCGTCATCGGAGGTTTTAAGAGACTGCGGCAGATCTTGGAAGCGCCGTCCATGGCCAATGTCACCATCGGTCCGGAATACTACCCTGGTGCCGAGGTAGAAAGCGACTCCGAGATCCACAGCCAGATCCAGCAAAGCTTCAACACCATGTATCACGCTGCCGCTTCGTGTAAGATGGGCTTGGCGAGCGATCCGGAAGCGGTAGTGGACAACCACGGCCGCGTGTATGGTGTGAGCAATTGTAAGACAGGTCTCCTCGTTCAGGGGCAGCAAAAGACTACACATATCTTGGAAAAAGCGCTGACTTCCTGCATCTAGTGCGTGTGGTTGACGCGTCAGCCTTTCCTTTCCTCCCGCCCGGACTTCCGCAAGCTACCGTCTGTAAGTTTTCGCATCTTTCAATGTCTCCACTCGATCCCAAATTTTGATGATTAAGGAGCTTCGCTGACTCAGCTACAGACATGCTCGCTGAGAAAATTGCGGACAGCATAAAGAATGGAAACTAAGGCTCTCTCTGTTGAGATTCGGCGCTGCTCAAGCCATGTGTACTGTCCCCGGTCATGGCAGCGCCCTCAGAAGTGTTGTATAATACGGGTTGATTGTGTGAAGAGATCCTCTGGAATATATTTTTTTTTCTTGTAAAGACAACAACTGTATGTGAAGCTTTACAATGTACCTAGACACAGTTCCTTTCTCTACATCTTTGTTTTCTTTTTTCTTTCTATTCTTCTCTTCTTGTTTGTCTTGATGCTGCATCATAGAGCATAAGGTCTTCACTGACAAGGGTTTCTGATCACTTGCCGTTGGCTCACTCAAAATTGCAACTTCTCTTTCACTGTCCTGTGCCATCTATATTGCCATCATAGTGGCTCAGTGCTGCTTGGCCCCACTCCAGGCTCTCCACAAGCGTATTGCTAGAATCACCGGCCAGATTCGCAAATGCTTCCTCCCAGAATTCCTGGTTGTTGTCATAATCAGTCCCGGTCATGTCTATGTCGTAAAACATTCCGTCGGCTAGACTTGGGTTGTTGAATAATGTGAAATCAAAAGTTTCAGGCAGTGCCTGTGCAAGGTGTAGTTGACTAGTCGTTGTGCTTGACAAACGGGCTGTGGGGCCAGATTGGGAAGAATGAGATTCTTGTGCACTTTTGTGCGTGTTATCTGGTAGCACCTCTGGCGTAGAGTCTTCGCTCAATGGAAGCAAGTGGCCCGCAGAGGGTATGTCGAAGCCACCAGCCTTAGATGGCCCGGGCCTCGACTCTTCAGCCGGAGCGGGCACAGCAAAAGGCACGAATGTTACCCGAAGATGAGCCAGGAGACGATAGCGAGCAGCAAGGTGACTGTTCCCTCGATGCGCAATTCCTCGTAGTAGGTCAAGAGCGGCATTCATAGACTCGTTGTTCTGCTCGTTTGTCGGAAATGCCACGCATATCATAACGAGTACTATGGCGGCAGAAAAAGCGTAATCCGAGTCCATGTAGCCATAAGTGGCAACCAGGTTTTTCTGAGCAGCTATCGTCATCATGTTGATTGTGTCCTTGGCTGCAGATATGCACATTTCAATCACGTTAACCGTCGTCTGGGTGAGGCCCTTCCTCCAGTTTCTCTCTTTGTCTGCCAGTCCGCTTTTGAGACGGGCTTGCACGACATGAAACAGCAGTGGCCGTGCGGTCATGTGGATACACTGCGAGTAGTAGAGCAGCGTCGACACAGACTCCCTGCTTGTGCTGAGTTTTATCGGCTCAAAACGAAGCTCTTCCGGAAGCTCCTGATGCCACTGGGACAGAGCCAGAACAATGCTTTGCACTGCGGCCATCAGGCTAGGCCCCGACTTCGGCTTGCGGCGGTAGATACTGGTCATTATCTGCCCATTTATCTGGGAAAGCTTCGTATAGTGCCTCAAAACGACGGCGGGGCAGAATTCTGGCTCACTAGGGAGCCTGGAAGGAAGTTCGACGCCAATGTCCTCATCATGGATGGTGATCGGATTCCCAGACTTCACACAGTGAATACGGTCTAGACTGTAGACACTCCACCAGACACGGCGTCTATGCTCCCTTGCCTCCTCTTTGATGCCCAGTATTGTTGGCTCCTGGTGAAGGCCAAGGGTGATAGCCATGCGCAGTGCTGACCCAATGTACAAGGAAGCAGCGTCTCTGCGATTCAAGTTCTGCATGAAAAAGCCCACCAAGGCGAGAGTTTCAACAAAAAGTACGCTGCCTTGCTCGTGTAGGTCTGGCAGAAGTTGCAGCACGTGGGTGAAATAGTCAAAGCCAGGGGGGCCATCATAGTCAATCCATTGATTGACTGAGTACATCTTACCGAATGCCAGGATGACCAGCAATTTGGCATATGTGAGGCATGCATTTTGGTCGACGAGATCCAGTGAGCTCTGACATGCCTCCCGAAGGAGATTTTCAAACGCGGATGGAGAAACGAAGGAGAATATCGTGCCAATATATGTGTATTGAGCCGCAAATAGTTGGCGTGCAATGTCCACGGGCGGCAACCGAACATGGCTTATGTTCGACAGACGCCTGGAAGGCAGTGCGGCTCGGTCGTAGAAGTCGGTATCGCAATCGAGGCTGCCATCGTCAAACTGGAGAGAGGCCTTTCTGAAACTCCTGAGGAAGTGATCCGAGTGTGCGGGGCCTTTGAAGCCTGCGACGTACTGTTAGTGTTTGAGTCAAAAAGAAATACCGGGGCAGGGATCCAACTATTTGCGGGATTCTCTGATGCCTCAAGGTTGAGCTCCGAGAAAGCTTCGGGAAGAATGATATGGTCGTCATACTCGTTGGGTTCGTGGTTCTTTCCTGTAGGATTTGGCGAAATGGACTGAACTTGGGTGACAACTTGCCTCGCCTCTAGTTGGGAGATCTTGGTTTCGAGCTCTCTTAGGTACCTATTCGCGGTGTAAGGCGGCTGTAAAAATGGTTAAGGAAAAGAGAAACATGGCTTACGACTCATTGACTGTGATCTTCCTGGCCTCTTCGTACACGCATTCGAAATCGCCGGCAGCGCATCTGGTACATTTTGGACGATCTTTGGAGCAGTATGACCGCCGTTGGCGACACCTGTGGCACCTGTGACGGCCTCTGTCAGTAGAGCAAAACATACTAGTAACGTGGGACCAGCCTGGGTCATTTGCAGTCATTCTCTCTCATACACCATCTCTTGCCCACGAGAATGGGAGATGAGGGAAGAGACAAGGAAGGAGGAAATGATTAGTCACTCACGCGACGGGTCTAATGAGAGGCTCCTCAACTCCTTTGGATGAGGATGTGGCCCCGAGTGACGCTGCAGCCATCAATGATGTCTTATGGGTTTGTCACAATCGGGTAGGATTAAATAGAGCGTAAGGGCACTACAGTCTGGTATTGCACACTTCTCTCAAGTATCTGCCACTCAGCAGCCGGCAGCTCTTAATGCCTCTGTAGCTGTTGCTCATGTGACATTGAACACCTTGTGGGCATGTAGGAGGTTACCCTGATTAAGCACAGGCATCTCTGAACGCGCGTGGCCAGTATTCAAAGATTTCTCGGCATGTTCCAGAGAATAGACGCAGCCATGCCTTGTGGATATGCGATGGTGGAGGGATTGTTCCGCGGATACCGAGAGACAAGAGGACAGTGGACGTTGGCGCCGAGGCCGTGTGCTGACTAAGTTGATTCGTATTGAGCCGATAGCGGACCTGGTCCTGACCTAGCCGAAGCCCAAAAGCCTACTGTATTCCAATGTTGTCACTCGGCATCAAGTTGTCTGTAGCCTTTCTGGACCAGGCTAGGTATTTCATATGTTCCACTAATTTGCTTCCCCTATTTTACAGCCGCCATGAAGATCAAATTAGTGGATCGTGCCACCACTTAGTCTCAAAGTGGGCAGCAAATCTCATGCCAACGTGCCAGCTTTCGTGCCCACACTATCAGAATGATTTGATCCAGTAGATTGCCCTGAATAGAATTGAAAGGAAATTTGAGAGCGACTGGCATGTTTGTTTCCGAGTGAATCTGTGGAGCGAGCTGTTGCGCCTTGTCAAGGCTCCATCTGAGGCCCTGGGTTTAAATGGAACGCCAGCACCGATTAGATGGCGCGCGGATGTGGTGGTCGTGAATATAGGCAGAGGTGATTTGAGTTTGGGCAACGGCGTCGCCGTGGTTGAATCCTACTGAAACCTTTCCTCCAATTCTAGTTATTAAGAAGACGGATATTCGCATCCACAAAAAAGGATGGTACATTCATAGTACACACCAAATCCAGTATATAGAGTACTATCTTAACCCTATATATATTATTTTTTACAATAATAACTATCACTATGCTTATTGGAGCCTAAATTTCCAAAATCTATAGTATTTCCGTTTCATACTACAATCTTATCATTAATCTCCTCTTTGCTATTATCATTATTAATAACATTTACTATTATTAGAATCTATGCTACTTTCTTAGTATTTAATAATCAGGATATTTTATTAGGATATATAGGTTTGAAATAGTATAATATATAATACTAAATCTAGTATGGGGTCTTGTAAGTATACTCTCGGCTGGAACTTGTGGATATACCATCCGTTTTTGTGGATGCGAATATCCGACTTCGTTGTTGAAGCATGCCGGGCTGAAGAAAATACGGAGTTCCCGGGAGGCTCGAGATCCAGCGGGCGCCGAACACTGTCAAAAGTGGCCTTAATAAGAGGAACTAAAGCACCACCGAGCATACCAGGACATTGAAACCCCCTCATTGATTCTTCAGAAATGCTTAACACTAACAATTTCTGGAGTTTCGTCTCGAGGACATCGAGATTTCGGGACTCTCGTTCCCAAATTGGAGCTACATCATGTTTCGCGTCCCTAAGATCATCGAGGGCCGCATGCTGGTAGGATTGCGCCACGAGCTTCTTCGGGTTCACAATGGCCATCACAATTTGTGTCTCTACTTTGGGACAGAGGTCAAGGTATATGACGAGGAACTTCTCTTAACAATCTACCTTCTCGGCCACAGGATGGCATCATGATGACCAAAACCACATTTAGTAAACGTCTTGCTATCTGGAAATTGACCTGGAACACTACCGGGATGATTTCAACCTCTTTTCAAAACATATCTCATCTTCAAAAGACAACATGAGGCTTCCGACCTAGTTTAGAAACCAATCCCATTTATGACGGTGAATACAAGGTCATCCGCTGGCAGTGGGGAGTCTGCCGAAAGGTTGGGAGCCAAATCACAGGCTTGTCTTCACTGATCGACAATGAATCCATCAAAGTGAGGTCTCATATGCATAGGGTGACTGAACGGTGGACGAATGTCCCGCGCGTCATCCACCACATTCACGCCAATCCCAGGGAGCGTAGGAATATCAACAAAGCCGTTTTGCACTGGCGGAACAAAGTCGACGACATTACTGCCGAGATGTTCCAGGGACGAGGTGAAGATGCCGTTCTCAAAGCCGGTCGCATACTCCTGGATGGCGAAGTTCGGAATGCTGGCCGCGATCTGCAGGCACGCAGCCAGGCCGATGGGCGAGAGAGGGTTGTGAGGGACGACCTGCACATTGTGGGCCTCGGCCATGGCGGCTACCTTTTTCGCCCCTGTTATGCCGCCACAGAGCGCAACATCCACGCGTACGTACTCGAGGGCATTCCGAGACAGGTGGGCCTGAAACTCGTAGATTGTGCTGAAGCGCTCGCCAGTGGCGATGGGAACCGCGATGCGGTCTGCGACTCGAGCCATCGCGTCGGCACTTTCGGGGCGGACAGGATCCTCAACAAACACGGGCCTGTATTCCTTGATCATGTTCGCAAAGGTGATGGCCTCGGCTGGGGTAAGGCGACGATGCAGCTCGATGAGGAGGTCAACCTTGTCGCCAACCACTTCTCGCATCCTGCGCACGTTGTCCGCTGCGTCTTGCATTTTCTGGACATGGGTTTTGAAGTAGACTTGATCGTGGCCTTCGTCCAGAAAGGGGTTAATATGCCCAAACGCAGTGTATCCCAAGTCCATCTTCTTCCTGCACTCAGCCAGTACACCTTCGATTGTCCTTTCGTAAATGTGGCCGTAAATGCGCGCCTTTCCCCTGCACCTCCCGCCCAGCAGCTCCCAGACCGGCACGCCCAGCACCTTACCCTTGATATCCCAGAGTGCAATGTCGATTCCAGATATAGCAGCATTGATAGCCGCGCCTTGGAAGTAACTGAACCGGTGCATGACGTTCCAATGATGCTCAATAGTAAAGGCTGATTTCCCGACGAGGTACTCGCCGAAGCGAGTCACTGCCGTTGCCCCGGCCTCGATATGACCCCAGACTCCGGACTCCCCCCAGCCCACCACCCCATTATCTGTTTCTATACGCACAAACAGAAATTGGCCTACGTGAAGAGGGGAGACCGAGCTGATGATGGGACAGGGCGCCATGTTTGCTGCAAAGGGAATGAATAATAAGTCAATGTTCATAAGACAGAGGAAGTGTATCTGTTGTAAGAGGGATTCTTTATGAGAATTCACACAGACTGTATTTGTAAATCAAAGTGGTTGCTGTGTTTCTCCCACACACAGTGTTCCGTCATCGGGGATTCATCAAGCAGTCAGGCCGCTTTGATCTTCACCCCAAAGGCCTTGGCTACATTCAAGTCCATTTCAGCAACCAATACCAAGGCCGATGCTTGGGGAAGCTCCTGGTCAACGCGGCCACAGCAGCCAAGCGATCACGTGTATGGGTAGAGAACACCTCCACCTTCGACTCGGATGTGGGCGGGCAGCCCAGGTTTCGCTTGCGCGGATTCCACCTGATCAGAGCGGAAGGTGCGAAATTCTCCTGGGCAGTTCTACTATCAATGTACTTATCCACTAGTCGTGGGGGCCGACATGAAAAGATGTTGAACGAGACCCTGGTCACCCAGGGGTGCTTGTAATTTTATGCGGTCCAGAGCATTAAACCAGTTGTATTAAATAGGGAGCATGCGGTGCTCCTTGAAACACATCGCTCTTTCTACCATCATCACTTCCACCTTAGGCGGTCGCGAAGCGAAGCGGCCCAGCCCAGATCCTCAGCCTCTTACCGAAGACTATCAGGAAGAGGATAATCCCGAAGGCCGCCGCAACCACTGCGGCCTGGATCCCGAAGCTGACCTTGGTTCCCTGCTTTTCCGCCCACTGCACCTGAAAGTAGGAGATGACGAAGCCGCCCAGCGTGCGCGCATTGTTCAGGTGGGCGCTGACCTCGCCGCTAGCCTCGGGGTAGCTATCGAGGCAGTAGCTGCTCACGGCGACGGTGGTGATCATGATTCCGTAGACGTAGAGACCCCAAGAGACAGACAGGGCCATGAAGTGCCACGCGTTCTCCAGCGCCTGACCAACCAGTACGAGGCCCACGATCATGAGCGGGAGCGAGAAGAAGATGGCTCGCAGCCGTACCTCGGGCTCGAAGTGGCCCTTGTGCGATTTGATGTAACTCTTCGCCAGGACATCGTGCAGGAAGTGACCGGTGATCTCGCCCAGGAGCACTGCGACGACTGGCGTGAAGTAAAAGTAACCGATCTGCAACGGGCCAAAGTTGTACAGCGGCGTGAGGAAGATGGAAAGTGTGGTGTTGATTCCAACGACCCACGCGAAGGTGAGCAGGTAGTATACCGACGTCAGCAGTACTGTTGGCTTCAGGATGACTTTAACGACACGCATGCAAGCCTGCGGAAAGGAGTTGCGCAGACGCCGGGAGCGGAACTGCGAGATGCCAAGCAGGCGGGAGAATCGACTGCCCAGTTCCGGCTGCTCTGCCGCTGGGATGCGCCTGTCGTAGTACGTTTCATCGACCAAGAACATGGTGAGTAGCAGGACGGCGCCTGTCTCGGCCGTGTACACCCAGAAAGGAGTCGGCCATGGTTTGAACGCCGTCATGAAGGCAGCGAGAAGCGGACCCATGTAAGGGCTCATAACGAAGAAGGACGCCCAGATGTTGATCTTGCGCGCACGCTCGTGGAAGAAGAACATGTCTTGGATGAACATCATTCCTCCGCCCTGTGTGACGGTTGAGAAGAAGCCGTTGAGGATGCGGGCGCCCATAAAAGATTCGAATGTGACGGCTCCTGCACACCATGCAGCGGTCGCGAAGGCCACTACGAGGAAGTAGAAAGCCACCGGGAGACGCCCAAAGTACGCAGACAGTACGACGGCTGCGGAGTTGTTCCGTATTAGTCAGGTTTAACGGGAAGAGGTCGGATGCGTGGGCATTTCGGGGGTACACATACCGAAAATACCACCAGCGCCCAACATGAAGACATTTCCAGCCTGTGAGTGGTTCACCTCATCTGGTGTCATGTTCCATTCTCTGCTGGTCATCAGCGTTTCGTCCGTCCTGTATCTGGTCGTGCTCCAAGAAAAGCTGAAGAGAATTGCTTACGCAGCCTGTGGGATCAACGTAACCGCGCCCGTGGCACTTCCATAGTCGGGCAGGAAGGCAGCGGCAGCGATGATGAAGAGGATTGTGTGCTTTTTCCTCCAACTCCAGTTTAAAGGATCTTTGGGATCGTCGCTTGGCTGTGGGATGAGGCGGGTGTGGCCATCCGCGGCGAGCTTCACGCCTGTGTCCGAAGGACTCCCGTCAGAGTTCTCGGCATCGAGGACGTAGCCATCGTTCTCGCGGTACTCGTGGAGCTCGTCCTTGGTGGTAACCCTCTTGGCTAGGTGCGTGTTAGTGGGGGCAGACTCGACCTCCGGCTCCGATGTTGTCGGTGACACTTTCTCGTTGTCTGCCATCTTGGTACCGAACGAACTAGCAAAATATTGAGGACCGGAGATTGCCCGCCGCTGAGAACTGACGGACGAACAGGATAAAATATACAAGAGCCGAGCGGCACGGATGAGACGCGTGCGTTGGTTGGCAGAGGCAGGAAATTCATTCCACCGGGAGAAGGCCATACACGTCGAAGGCTTGGGCTGATCCACGAAGGGTTGCAACGCTAGTCGGGAGATCGATACTACCTCTACAGGGGATGCAGGCAATGATCTCTGAGGCTTTCCTTGCAACGGCCGGGTACCTAGGGTAGCATGCGTGGAAGCTAACATGCGGGGATGATCCGGCCGCCAGCAGCCAGTAACGGTGGCCCCAAAACAAGCGTCCCATGTTGTTGGTGTTTTATTACCAGGTAGCCTAACCTGGTTCATTTTCGTGCTTGTGCCGTTGGCGAGGGCCTTGGGACTTTGCCCTGTTGGTAGCCAGCATCAGGGGATGGTATGCCAGCGGTACGTCGCACCTCGAAGTACCAGTGCCGGAAATTAGGAGCCAGTCTGGTTGCATTGCTGTGAATGATCTGTCTATGGACTCCATCACCGAGGTTAACTGTAACCTTTTCCAGGATGAAGACGGGCGTCTGTGGGTATGGATAAGCACTGAGTAAGTGGATAAGCTTTGCAACCATTATTTCCCCGAGTCTTTAGCCGACGAGCCGCGGAAAACAGCTAGCTCGAAGAGGTTGGTCATGTCCAGGGCGGACCACAGTCGGCCGCCTGCAGTCATCCTTGGTTGCCAAATGGACAGTTCTCACATCAGAACTTACTACTTGCAGGGGACTGGTTCTGGGGGCTGATCTGGGGATGTGCCCGGGGGAAGAAGTATCTGCCAGAGTTTGGGGGTGGGTCTGGAAGACTGCTTGTTGCGGGGTATGATTCCTTCCATCTCACGTCGATCTACCCCAGTGATCCTTTCTGAGCACATCAGCATCCATGATGGCGGTTGCTGTGTCTATTACGAGGCGAAAATATTGGGCAGACTTCTCAAGGCCATGCGCGTCAGATGAACACCTGCAAGGGACATCTTATGTCTTGAAGATTGACCGAACTGGGAAGGACAATGTTGCGACCAGACAACGTGACAAATATCACCCCAGAACGTGGCGTTGATGAGATCCAAAGATACAGGGGCTACCTAGGGCCGCTAGACGCTCACACCCACCATTAGAGGAAGGTGGGCAGTGATGTGCGTAGACAAAAAAGAAAACCGGACATTCTGACATGTGGACGGACTTGGAGCTGAGAAGCCGGCAGTTGACAGAGGCATCTCTGTTCAGTCCTTGCTCGGGCCCGGAAGTGTGTTCCCCCGGAAGCACCTGCGACTGTACTGAAGAAGCTCAACGCGTTGAAGTTTGCTCTGTGTATGCACAAACTCGCGCACAGGCTACACTCGCCATTGGCTTACTTGATATGGAGGGGCAGGGTTACCTTTTCGTAGCTGAGTGTCCTAGCAGTTGGCGCTCCTCATCCAAAACCATCTCCAACGGTGTTGTTCCGCATTAGCTCTTCCCACAAAGGATGTCCAGCTGAAGACTTTGCTGCCGACGGGTGATCTACTGACAGTTGTCCTGGGCGAGTCTGCATTGGTATGGTTATCTTGCACAGTCGGCCTTTAGCCACCATCTCGTCGACTGATGTTTTTGCGGGCGATTGAACGAGACGACGTCTGTCAATCCGGGGGTAAGTTGACAAGAACAGCTAAAACAGTCACTCGTGGCAACCTTGGGAGGCAAATATGAATGGGCAGATTCATGCTCATCCTAACAATCTATGATGACTTCAGAATCGCAAGCCTTGTCATCAACTTGTTGAGCAAGTGCATCTGGAGTTGGCGGAGGGCACAAGATGTACATCGGACCCACGAATTATGGCTCCGGAGTCCCCTCCACCTCTAACAAGTCTTTATTCGCTCTATACTTTTTACGGCCCGCTCTGATCTGATATAGCAGCTCTGTCGCTATGCGTTGATATGTCTAGCCTGATTCCAGATGGGGCATGCCCGCCTCGACCAAATATTCGCATCGGTGACTGAATGACCAGCACGATCACCGTCCATATACACCACTCAAGAGGATTTCCCATTCCAACTCGCCCGTCCGAGCCTCACTCCGTCTTGGCGTTGCCAAACTTTGCCTTGATTTCTTCCTCGGTGAAGGCGGTCGTGTGCCTCCTGAGCATGGCAGCCCGCTCCTCCATGGTCATGCGGATCTGCTTCTCGCCGATGGGCACCATGCACTCAGCCAGCCGGGCATAGTCCTTGCGCAGCAGCGTGACTGTCATGAAGAGGTAGTCGATGTCGTGGAAGACCAGGGCGCCGTTCGAGGCATATGTGTGCTTGGCCTTGAGGAAGGCCACCGGGTGCTCACGCCAGTGTCTCATGGGATTCAGATGATGAGAGGTGTGGTATCCGTCATTGAAGCAGTGGCGGTTGCTCTGGTGAACAGTCAGTTACCTGTGCTGGAAGCGGCAAAAGGAAAGGGGGGGGTTCAAGAAGGAAAGGAAATGGGCAAGTCCACGTACTGGCACA
Organism: Diaporthe sp. HANT25; assembly: GCA_013435955.1. Lineage (NCBI taxonomy): Eukaryota > Fungi > Ascomycota > Sordariomycetes > Diaporthales > Diaporthaceae > Diaporthe > Diaporthe sp. HANT25. The sequence goes on along the minus strand of JACBFG010000001.1, from coordinate 1,248,403 downwards.
TCAAGCAAGGTGATACTTGACCGGTAATCGCTGTCTGGCTCGTCCCGATCCACGAGCGCATGCTGGCCCCAGTTGCCAATCATCAGGCCAAGGCGCATAATAGCCAGTGGCAGCAGGAACACAAAGATGGACGCCCTCCAGTTGAGCTTCCACATGGTGTACTGCAGGGCGTAGCTGCTAAACTCCCAGAAGGCTGCCTTGAGAGCGAAGACGGGCCTGTTCTTGCTGAAGAAGTACAGGGGAAGCTCGAGCCAGACGAAGAAGTAGAACCGGCCGACGTAGTGCAGGAAGTGCCAGAGGCTGTCCCGCTGGTACCGGATGGTGGAGCTCAGGTCGTCCGGGCCGTTACCCTCAACGTGGTGGTGCTTCACGTGGTGGTAAAAGTACGAGTTCCAGGTGTGGCCCATCAGGGGGTCCAGCAGGTAGGGGAACGTGAGATCGAACCATGCGTAGGACTTGTTCAGGACGCCGCGGCCGTGGATGTGCTGGTGCATCATCAGCGTGTAGGCACCGGTGTAGGAGACCTGCATGACGGTATGCATGACGCCGTGGACCCAGGTGAAGTGGTAGAAGAGCCACAGAGCCGATGGCACCGAGGTGGTGAAGTACAGGATCAAGTGTGTGAGCATGACGACGTCCGTCTCGACGCGAACGATAGACTTGCCCAGCTCGACGTAGGACTTGAGCAGCCGGTCCAGCACGGGCGGCAGCTTGCCCAGCGAGCTCAGGTCCCAGGTGTTGAAGACGGAGGGCTCAAAGTAGGCGCTGTTTCGGTCGTTCATGCCCGTGATGATGGCCAGCGCCGCCTCATCGCGGACGGCCTCCTCCTCACTGGCCACCGAAACGGGATCATCCTCTGGGTGGGAGGCGGAGCCTGTGAGTAACGTTTAGCAAGACCCGAGCCACAAGCAGGTCCTCGGAGATAAGGGAACGGGTGTACTACCATTGGCGGCCTTGGTGTGACCATTGTCTTTGCCGACAGCGTGGCCGTTGGACGGTGCAGGCCTTGATGATACATCTTTGATGTCGGCCTGGAGGTTCTTGAGAATCAAGGTATCTGCCTTGGAGAGCTTCTCGCTGAACACTATCTTCTGGTCCATCCTTAGGGACGACACCGGCGATGGCTTCGCCGTACTTGTACTCTCAAGTGCTGGGATCCCTCAGATTGAGTACACTGTTGGAGAAGGCTTCTTGGCGGCGGCGACAAAGTTCCTTGACGATCGCCCCCTAACCTGAGAGGTACCTCTGCGGAGAAGGTTTGGAGCGGACCCAGGAGAATGGTAACGCGGGATCAGGATACGTAGGCTCCCAGCGGTGACGACGCAAGGGCTGTGACTATGTCAGTTCAGCTTGACGCAGACTTTTTTTGTCCCTTTTTTTTTTTTTTGTTTCGGTTGTCGATAGCCACGATCCGGCCGATGTCCCGAGACCACGTTATGCTAAGGGGCAAAATGGTCTGACGCTCTGACCGACAAACTGACGCGTGGAACAAAAAGGCGGGTGTTTCGTTGGCGACAGGGGCGCGTCCAATTGCAAAGGAAGTGTCTGGTGGCGGAACCAAGATCAGGACCTGGACCTGGCTGGACCCTGAATGCAGATTCGGGAAAGGTGAGATCGCCAAGGACCAGCCTCGATAAATGCCCAGAGTCATGCACTGGTAATCCCAAGCCAAGACGTGCGTGTAGGCTGGAATAGATCCGGCACATACTAGTCAATGGATAATGTATATCAACCCAAGCAGATGATCTTCCCTGTCTGCTTCTTCCTATGGGCATTGTTCCGGCATCTGTTCGTTTTTGCATACCGTAGACTACATCTTTGAACAAGTGGGGACGAGCTTGAGGTGGTCCAAATCACAGTCCTGGTAAAACAGCACACACAGGTGGGCGACTACACACCGCTGACTCCGGATGCATGCTTTGCTGGGATTGGCCAGACCCGAACTAGACAATAGAGCCGCCTTTTTTCCGCCCATGCGGTCACATTTGTTGTGATATGTGATAGGCACGGCAACGAAACCGCCCAAGGGATACCGTACTGTAATGCATGTACCAGTCCGACGGTGCAGCGCAGCGCAGTAGACAGAGACTACCAGCTGACAGCAGGTACATACAGAGTGTTCATCCTGACTGGCTATAACACACGTGCTCCACACATGGACCCTTAACATCAGCTCGTCCTTCCTGGGCGATAGTGTGCTAAGAAAATGTGCCCAGGGGTTTAGAGATCTCGCCCAAGGTCTCAGAAACCAAGATACCAACGCACGCACACATACACACACACACACACACACCGCGAGCACATGGACTGTCTAGATTCACCCGCCACCCACCCACACACATGCCCTGTCTGCCGCCCATTATCCCTTGCACCCACCCACCGGGCAGCTTTGAACCATGACTTGCTTCTACCGGTCAGAGATCCTGTATAGGTCGGCTCCGGACTTCCGGATCTCACCTCCCACACCGTACACATAGACCAACCCGATCTGACCAAATCTGCGGCCAGATGATGCGCACACCCGAGACATTGTTTGGTGTGACACCCAGCCCCGTGCTTGCAACTGCTAGCATCATATGTGGGAGTCGAGGGTCAGGATCGGCCGGGTGCACATGTGGGTGGCAGATTCCGAAAGTCTGAACACAAAGACCCCACGGCTCACTGCGAGTCGCCGCCGTTGCGGACCTTGGGCAAGAACTCGATTGACCGTCGTGTCACCCGGCGACTGCCTGTCCACAGAGGCCGCTGCCTGCCGACGGCCGTCTGAAGCGAATTGATGGACAAACGGGAGGCCGACGAACGGTTGGCCAATGCATTGGACACTGCTCCACGGACCTGAATCAAACACTCTCGTAAGGCCGTCGGAGGGATGGCTTTGCTTTGGCATGTTGCGGACATATCTTGGTGCCAAAATAGCAATGTCTGCACGCGATTACGCACCATTGGCTGCTTGCGAACCAGCACCGTCTGGATGGACGGCTGTATGATCGTCGAAACTCAGAAGCAGAAGACGCAAGTTCCCAACCATGACCACATTGGTCAACCGGCAATGGTCTGCAATACGGAAGACAGCGTCACATATGCAGCAGCACGGATGGGCCGTACGGACGTTACCTGCTCCATGCCACGAGGACCTAGTAAATATACCAAGCGGGAGAACGAGCCATCAAGTCACAATTGTCAACGGCTTCGAGAGGAGGGATAGTTTATGGCCTGTCTACGTCGTCCAGGGATTCTGTCTGCCCGCACGCTTTGGATTTCCCAGACTGTGGACCGCGAATACGTCACGAGACTGCATGTTGCCGTCAAGCTGCCATCTCGCAGGCGTACGTACCTAGCCGCTTCGGCGCGGAAGACGTTGTCAGAACGCTCAGTACGCACGATGGACCCTGCAGACCGAAGTCACTGCACGAACCAAGGTTGTGGGAAATCACTGTCTCAACAAACCCATTCCTCCTGCTAGTAGATTGCCTGACTTGGTCTCCGACCTGGATAGGGGTGGCTTGCCGGCTGGTGGTTTTGGTAAACAGGGCCAAGGGGGCGGCGATAGATATTCCATGGCCAGAACACCACAATGACCAGGTTACCGGGAATAAGGCCTCAACTATGTCCTGCAGGTCCGAAACGAGTCTTTAAAAGCTCGCCTCCTCCAGATTGGTCCTGCCATGCGTTCAGTGGCTGTTGGCGTTGTCTGGATTCGTAAAGGACCTACCAAGACATTGTCTGTATCCAGGACGGCACCAGGCACCTCCCACTGACGTGGCGCTGTATGCGCCTTGAGCATGCCGGGCGGCTCACGCCTCTGACTCGCCAATCTCTGACGAAGCTGCAAGATGATGCTGCACGATGCTGTCCCACGAACTACCTGGGCAGGCCGTTCTCGAACTCGGCGGCGGCCGCGCGAGACAGGACGGGCCGGGCCCCGTGATATCGAGGTCGACTTCTTATACGAACAAGGGGCAGTGGCGTCCTTTGAAGCCAGACCCTCTGCATGGTCTAGAATCAGTTCGAGTCAGCCTGCCTCATCAACCACCAGGTATCTTGGTAGCATGTGAGGTACCTACCTCAGCCCAAGCCCAGCCGCCTCTGTCGAGCTTCGTCGCCAGTCGTGGCATAGTTAGACACCTCCCATCTGCGATAATCGTCAATGGCCGCTTCCAAACACTAATCCGCGGCTTCTTGGAGTGGCGCGTGCCTAGAGAGAGTGTGCCACTGGCGGTTGTCCGGACCGCTGTGCAGGAAGAAGCCGTTATAAGCACAGGGCAGCGTGGTGCGAGACCTTGTTGACCGACGGTTCACGAGGATTCACAACCAGGCTTGACAGCCAACTGTAGAGTTTCACAACCTTAAGACGCCTCCATGACACCAGAACATCAGGGAAGGATCACCTGACACGCGCTCCTTGCAGCATGATCTTCGGCCCAGGGACAGCATCGTGTCTATTCTAGGCCTATGGAGACCTTCCGAATGGGGACAGTTGCACGATAGACGCGCTCTACCGGAGGGGAGTGAGTGCTACTACTACTACTACACAGTAGCCAAGGTTGACCGGTCTTGTGGGCGTGTGCACCACCCAGTGACCTGGTCACCCTCAATAAGACAATGCGTGCATATGTAAGGGTGTGGTGGAGTGTCCTGACGTATCGAATAGCGGCAGGGGAAAAAGCAACTGGCTGTGACACATGCACATCGGGCCAATCTTCTTCAGTGGCATATGCGGGACGGAAGCAGGCAGCACCGGAAAAACCGACCTATCAATATCGGGACTCCCCAGGCCTGTCTCAACATCAAATAGTCTGTGGCCTGGGCTGGACAAACACTCACCCCACAAGTGAGCACATACGCCCCCCCCCCTACCCCCCTCCCTCTTCCTCATCCCTCCACCCCCAATTCCCAGGGGAGCTGTGCCCATGGTAGAGACAAGATGGGTAAGTGCTAACCCGTGTGCGTGCACGCGTACGTGCGTGCGTGTGTCGGATGCCGGGCAGGAGCCAGCAAGCACACCGGCCGGCACAGAAAATGTGGGAAGGGCAGTGGACCAAAGAGAGAGAGAGAGAGAGAGAGAGGCGGATACTTGTATAGGCTCAGGTGCAAGCTGCGGGCGCGATTGGCGGCCACCCTGCTCCTCTTGTGTAACCACCACAAACGTGATCGCACCTATCACGGGTTGCGGCACCGACCCTCAATCCTGGCGCAGACCGGTACCTCGAGGCCAAGGCCAAGCCACAAATGCTGTGTTGGGTCTGGGTGGTGCAGCAGCCAGAAGCACACAGCAGTGCCACAGCAGCGCACAGCAGCCAGCAAGCCAGCAGTAGCAGCAGCACAAGCAGCCAGA